>CM055127.1:227996219-228554875 GCA_029206835.1 Rana muscosa | reverse complement strand
ACACTCAGAGACCGCTCGGCGCCCCCGCATCTCTTGGCAGATGTGGTACTGCACACCCCAGAGGCTTGAATCCTGCTCATCTTGCGAGACAACGCTCTCAAACCGAGTCAGGATTTTTTATAAATATTAGCTTGTATTGTGAAACGCTCGTAAACCGCGTTACTCGCAATCCGAGGTATTACTGTAAAGTGAAAAGGTAAAAGTAAGCAAGCAGGAAAAAGTTAAATAAAAAAAGTAAAAGTAAGTAGAATAAAAGTAACAGTAAGTAAAAAAAAGCATATACAACTGGGGTGGGAGTGATTCTGGGGGAGTTGGTTATATGTTCATGGGAGGCTGAGCCTTGGGTTAGGCGTTAATATGAAAAGATATATCTGCTGTAGGGTCCTTTTATACTCCCCTCCACATCCAGCAGCATTAACTCACCCTTTCTTTGCTCCCCTGACACTTTGTTCAGTCATTAGGATCAAAGTGAAATACTGAGTACTTCTAGATATGGGTGAATATGTAACTTATTACCCCTTTCCCATGTGAAAATAGTGGTGCTTCGTGATCAGAGCAGCAAAGTCACATGCTGGCAGAAAGGGCACCCGAACCTCTGTCTAAGCTCTAAAATTCTGTGTGGAGCTTACACAGGACTCTCTTCCACCAGTCCCAGTGGTGTAAAGGAGCAGTGTACAGAAAGCATATGTGGTTGGGGAGAGGGGAATGTGGTGTTAAAGAGAAGATATACAGAGAAGATATACACTCCCTAAACAATTTATTAGGATCAATATGCTAATACTGGATATGGTTTCCATTCAAGTCAGCCTCAATATTTCCAGGAATGGATTTTACATTCCACAAACATTCCTTTAAGATTATGATCTGTGTTGACATGATTGCATCACACTGCACTTCTGCAGGTGTCAGCGTCACATTTATGCTTTGAATATCCCATGCTACAACATTCCAAAGTTGTTCTACTGGATTCAGATTCGATGATACCATTGATATGGCTCACAAGGAATCAAGATTAATTAGACCAAGCTACAGTTTTCCAGTCTTCAAGGGTCCAGTTTCGGTGAACCTGTTCCTACTACATCCTCAGCTTTATATTCTTGGCAGTCAGCACTGTTGTGGAGATTTTTATGGAGATGTATTTAATATGTATTGTCATAGTGTCACCCAGTGTTAGTACTTCCGCAACCCGCTCTAAAAGAACTGATTGGGGTAGTCTGAGGCTGGTTGAATCCCGTCTGATAGGGGAAAACGTCTTGAGGTTGGAGTGTGATGTTTGCAGGGTGCGGATATGTCCACCGACGGGGGGCCCTCTGTGCATTAGCACGGACGATCGTTGAGGAGGGGATGTCCTCGTTCTGCAACAACATCATTGGTTATGAGCAAATGCATGCTCTTGTCTCTGCTGTGTCTGATCAACATTGATTGGGATTCGTAGTGCGCATCTGCAGATAGCCTCCCTCCCCCATTCAATAATAGTATAATCTTAATATGCGTTATTCTATGGAATAGCGCAGAATAAGAATTCCTATCAACGGTAACTTTAGCCATCATACGTTATTGTATTCATTGTATGTATTATTGTATTGAATCCTTTAATCTATATTTCTTGAGTGGGATTCATGTAAGGCAACCTGTTGGAAGGGATGTCCTTGTATTGTCATTTTCCTGTGTGGAAGGGACATCCTGTGATGTCCCTGCCCATGGGGGAGGGGATTGGTTGCTGCAGCCAATCACCTCCTGTGTGAGATCTTTTGAGTTTAATAAAAGCCTATGATTAGGCGTCGGCTTGGCAGTCATGCTGGTATGCTGAGATGAGAACATAAGATCTGTGTGATGCTGCCTTTTTGGGATGAATGATGGGACGAATGAACGGTGAGTGGATCTTAGCAACTTAACTTAAAGATAGCATTATTGCAAAAAGATGAAATCTGATGTGTGCTTAGATAGCACAGGAATTATGGGCTGTGTGCTCTGCAAACAACCAATAATTCCACGACAAATGGTGGGCCAGAAAGGAGACATGAACATGGGCCCCCCCTAGCATTGTTTGGGGACATGTCACGATGCGTGGGGGGGGGGATCTGCTCTGTGAAAGAACACATTTTTCGTCTTTTTGAAATAATGCTGTTTGCAGTACGAGAGATGTGTGTGTGATTTTGTCATGGGTCGTATGCCTGTGAATTTGATTGTGTGTGCCTGTGTGGGTATGCCTGGGTGTGCCTGGATGTTTGTGTGAGAGAAGCTGAAAATGGCTGCCCCCATGAGGTTTAGCGGGGGTGGGGCAGGCAGCATGGCTATCACTGCCAACATGTTTGAAAGTTGTGTATATCTGACTTTCCAATTTTCAGAACAAAGTTGTGTGTAGTGTTTGAGCCTGTGTAAATGCTGATGGAAACTGTATATTGTGTATGAAATGAGAAATATAGACTGTATGTGATTAGATTGTTTGGCTGCATTGTTATTGATGGCCGCTGCATTGAGCCATAAGCCATGTGCTTTAGTGGGGGAGGGGCAGCCAGCATCTATCAGTTACAATGGTGGAAGTTGGTGACTCTCTGTAAATAGCATGCAGGGGATACGCCCTGAGAGATAATCTGATGTACAAGCAACAATATACTGTATGTGTGTAGTGTTTGTGATTTCTATGAAAAATAGAAATGGATAAATTGTGATTTTTGCCTTTATAGGGGACAAAGACACATGTCCCCATAAGTGTAAAAATATTTTAAGTAAAGAGTTTGGTTTTTGAGTTGAAAGTTCCCGCCGCATATCCAAGTGCCCAGGCATTGCTAGAAGGCAGACAATAGTATGTCTCGGCAATGGCTTGTTATGGAAGCTGAGGCCACTGTGTGTGTGAACTTTAGGTAGAGAAAAGTGGTGAATATCTCAGAGTATATTAACTTAGAGAAATGAATATGTTTTTAATATTGTCATGTAACTAACATTTATTGAATGTGCTGTTTAGTTGGCCAAAGGGTTTAAGTTTGTAAGTGTACATGTGGTCCTTGTAGAGTGTAGCTGACACCTTTTTCAGTGGATTTTGATGATAATTTAGAAAAATCTCCATGGTGTAGACTGTCTTTGTGGAGAAAAACATTTTTGATTTTCATTGTGACGTCCCATGCTGGTTTTGGCGGGAAAAATTGCATGGCGCCATTGTTGTTGTTGTCCATGAGGCTTGCGATGGTTCATCCACCATTCATGGGCTTGCCTCTGGTAGGCTGTTGCCTTATCTTTGTTTGCTGATGTCACTGTGTGTTGCATGGTCATCTGCTGATCTCAGCTTGTGATTTTGCAGGATTTATGCCTTTGCAGTGGGACTATTAATCCATAATTTTTAGTTCTATAATTCAGTATTATGGTTTAACTTTTGGGGTTTTTATTGCATCATCTGGGCATTCACCTGGACTTTTGTCATATTTTTTATAATCATTGGCCATTGTTTTTTTGGTATCTAGTGGTTAGTGCACATCAGCCCCTGGATACTGTGTTGGCATTTGTTGATTGACGCAGTTTTGTCCTGTTTTATGCGTTTGCTAGATTAAATAGTTTTCCTAAGCATCGCCTTTTGAGTTGAGTAGAGTGGTATCTTGAGATAGTGCGGTTTTACCCCGAGGAGCCACAACGTGCTTGCGGACACACGCACATGCTGGGGCCTATTTATGGATGGGATCTGGCTGACCTACCAGCATTTGGAGTGTGGGGGGAGGCCAACGCAGACACAGGGAGGACATGCAAACTCCATGCACATGATGTTAGGAGGGGGATTTCTCAGTTTTCATTTAAGTGAATGTAAGCTATTGCAGGGTCAGCTGACTTTGCAGTATATGAGCGGCGGTTTTTGTATTGGATTTTGTTTTTAAGTAAAAACTCCACTTTTCACTGAATTTTGCACAATGGTGTGTTTTTATGTTTAAATTGGAGTCTTGATAGACCAGCAATGTGGCTGGGCTCCCACCCTCCCCCTCCCTCTTCCTGAACAATTGATATGTAAATAAACCAGTTTTTTTTTTTTAAGCAGCTGGGCATGTAACCGGAAGTTTCTTTTCAGCATTTTATTTATCAGAGGAAAGTTGGTGGGAGGAGCTTGGGGTTGTCTGAAAGGTTGGCCAATGAGATTTGTGTTTGGAAGGAAAATGGAAAGCATTTTTGCGTTTAAAAGTCTTTTATATTTTGTTCCAGTTTTGTAAAGTTTTATACTGAAATACAGTTTTGGGTAGAGAGCAAACGGGGGCATCACCTTTATTGTAACATCTAGATACAGAGAGAAGCCACATTGTTCTGCAGGTGGTAAACTGGCGTAAGTGTTCTGTGTGGTTTAGTCTGACAACGCAGTGTATGGGTGTATAGCGGAAAACGCTTGTGTATGCATGCACTGTGAGGGGTAGAGGCCTAATTCGGGGGTTGATCTGTGGTTGTTCTGTAGTTCCAAAAGTGTTGGGACAACAAGCCATAGCGTTGACGCCTCGGTTAGGGTTTCTAGTTGGAGGACTTGACCATATAGTGGTTGTAGTTCTTCAATTCACCGTATAAGAAGACACCGGGCGGTGATCTCCGAAAATGGGTGCAACGGTTTAACCTGTACGCAGGTTTAAGACGATAAGCCGATTCGAATCGCCATGGACACAAGGAGGTCTGTGCAAAGGGAAGGAATGGAGGCTTCCCATAGTCAGACGGTCACACAGTGCACGAAGCCTAGTTTTGGGGCAAAGGCCTTTGAACCCCAAAAAGATTAACATAGGTGGTCCAAGGATACTATTTTGGGTATCCCTCTGGAATGGATGTAGTTGAGCTGCGGCTTCAGAAATCTGTAATGATGAGGAACGGTGGCTCATGCCCGTTTGTTTGAACTTTGTATGGCTGGTCCATGAAGGTTCTCGAGCTGCTCTCATGTTTGTCCCATAGTATTTTTTTTTCTATTGCTGAAAGAGTGAAGGGAGAATTCTGGCTGTTTTTGTTTTTTTCATTTTTGGTTTTGGAAACTATGAAGTATCTCCCCCACGTTTGTATCTGAATGTTTGTATGTAGTAACGTGAATATGTTCGAACTTACCGCCGCTTCGATGCGTCGCGGCTGTTGTATGTTTGTAGGAACGGGAATAGTAAGGGTTACAGAGGGTTTTGTTTGAATCGGTTTTGAAAGAATGTCATTGACAATTTACCATTCTTTGCAGGTTAAATATGAAGGATAGAGTAATGATTTTGCTTATAAGTATTTTTCAGGTCCAAGGAGTTTGTACATAGAGAACAGGTGTATGTAGACAGCTGTACATATGGATAAATATGATTCTAAGGGAGGTAAAATTATCATAGGCTATTTCATTGTTTCTTTTTTCCTGCACCACGCATTTCTTCCTTCATTCTGTAATGAGGAAGAAAAGGGGGGAGAAGTGATAAATGTAAGAGTGACAGTTTTTTTTTTGTCAAACGAATAATGTTAACCTCTGTAATTCTAACCAAGTTTGTGCCAAGACTGTCTTTCTTTGGTAGAATTTGAATCGGCAAGCAGCAGTCTGGTGAAGTAGGTTCCCATCCCAGAGGCTAAAAACCTTTTGTCAATGGTTCCAGGTATTGTAAGTCACGCACAGGTTATGCAGTGACCACAGTCCCGATGTCTGGGTTATTGTCATATGAGGGTTGTTTGGATGTCAATCAAAACCAGGGTCGTACTCTCCTCATTAGCTGTCACTTATATTCTCGGCTGATGGGGGAGGTGCGATCGTTGTGACATGAACTTCAAAATGTCCACCACAGGGTTCACGAGTCCCTCCTGGACCCTGACTTAATAATCAGTTTACATTCTTTCCAACCAGGTGACTGGGTCATTGTAAAGAAGCTTGAGGGATGAGACCACTCCAGCCATTGCAAGAAGCGGCTCAACCACACCAAAGAATGAGGAGTATCTTTGTTTATTTATATTTTTGTTGTTTAGTAAATTTTAGCAAGGGTAACGGTGAAAAGCATCCCAAGTTATTATGTAAAGTGTATGTCCTGACTAGCTCAGAAAGCGAACAGGACCGATGGTCTGTTCTGAGTCTTCACCAAGTTTTAGTCCCCAGCGATGACAGAGGTACATGCCATTTATGATATTATTATGGGTATGAGGAGTTTTGACAAACTAGTGAAGACTCCAAACAGACACTTGTCAATGGAATCTAACGATGCATTTTTAGAGGGTAAAATTGTTTTAGGTTTAATGGCTCTGCCTCTTGTCGGTTTGGGTATCTAGGTAGCCCACAAGTGGGTTTGAACTTTAGTTTGGTGTTTATGCGGATCTGCAGCTTATAAAGGTAATTCCCCCAAAGCAAGAGGTTCATGCGTGATGGTGAAGCTGTCCCAACATCTTAGGTCGCGGCCGATCGCGAGGATCTGATGGCGCAGGAAATTAAGAATGGCAGGGACAGCTAGAAGGGATTTGTTCACCAACCCCGACCAGGTCTGGGCATGGTGTCCTGCATGTACGAGGTGGGGGGGGGCTCGAGCTTGGGATACGATTGAACAATTCTCATCCGTTAAGGATAGGGTTCTTCATGTAATTGTTGAAGCCAGAGCTGTAGCTAAGTGAAGGTTGGGAGTCTATTTTAAGGGTCTGGGAATCTTTGGGGATCTAATTTTTATTTTACAGCGGATCGTGGTTAAAGGAAGTGGGAATATATATACTCATGTCGTTTTTATCTCTATTCTTTCTATGTCATGACGAGGTGCTCCTGTTGCCTGATTTGACGTGTGACCAGAGTTTCATTGATGAGACACCCCGAAGCCGGACCCACATACAAGACACAGAGGATCACAGACCGATCAGCGATTACTACAGCTCACCATGTCGTGTCCTCCTTTATAAGTCATGCCCCTGAAGAGTAGAGTCTACATGTCAAGCCGTGTTTTCCTTTTTATGGACTAAGGACTGATTCATTTCCGGGTGTAAGAAGCAGATCAACTTTCATCGAGGGACACATGGGGTGCATATGACAAAAAAGGGAGGACTGTTGTGGAGATTTTTATGGAGATGTATTTAATATGTATTGTCATAGTGTCACCCAGTGTTAGTACTTCCGCAACCCGCTCTAAAAGAACTGATTGGGGTAGTCTGAGGCTGGTTGAATCCCGTCTGATAGGGGAAAACATCTTGAGGTTGGAGTGTGATGTTTGCAGGGTGCGGATATGTCCACCGACGGGGGGCCCTCTGTGCATTAGCACGGACGATCGTTGAGGAGGGGATGTCCTCGCTCTGCAACAACATCATTGGTTATGAGCAAATGCGTGCTCTTGTCTCTGCTGTGTCTGATCAACATTGATTGGGATTCGTAGTGCGCATCTGCAGATAGCCTCCCTCCCCCATTCAATAATAGTATAATCTTAATATGCGTTATTCTATGGAATAGCGCAGAATAAGAATTTCTATCAACGGTAACTTTAGCCATCATGCGTTATTGTATTCATTGTATGTATTATTGTATTGAATCCTTTAATCTATATTTCTTGAGTGGGATTCATGTAAGGCAACCTGTTGGAAGGGATGTCCCTGTATTGTCATTTCCCTGTGTGGAAGGGACATCCTGTGATGTCCCCGCCCATGGGGGAGGGGATTGGTTGCTGCAGCCAATCACCTCCTGTGTGAGATCTTTTGAGTTTAATAAAAGCCTATGATTAGGCGTCGGCTTGGCAGTCATGCTGGTATGCTGAGATGAGAACATAAGATCTGTGTGATGCTGCCTTTTTGGGATGAATGATGGGACGAATGAACGGTGAGTGGATCTTAGCAACTTAACTTAAAGATAGCATTATTGCAAAAAGATGAAATCTGATGTGTGCTTAGATAGCACAGGAATTATGGGCTGTGTGCTCTGCAAACAACCAATAATTCCACGACAGCACGGAAACCCGATGTGGTCTTCTGCTGTTGAGTTAGTGCAGGATTTCTGTCTGCTTGAACCATTGTACCTAGCTATTCCCCCAATCTTTCATCAACAAGACATTTTGTGCATGAAAATCACAGGAGATCTGCAATTACAGAAACACTTACAGCGGGTAAAAAAGATATTGAGCACATCACCATTTTTCTAGGTAAATATATTATTAAAGGTGCTATTGACATAAAATGTTCACCACATGTTGGTAGCAACCCATGCAAACCATACATACAAAGAAACCAAAACAAATAAGTTCAGAAATCAAGTTATGTGTATGTAGCGATACCCCCAAACTAAGGGAGCCGCTGGTTTGCTTTTGGGCCCTGTACACAGCACAGCCAACCCCCGGCAATCTACTTAACCCTTCTCTGGCACAGCTAGTCTAGGGGTTTTGTTTTTGTATAGCTCTATACCAGTTCATGTACAATCCCCCCAATACTTTTGTAGCGGCCTCACTCTCTCTCTCTCTTGTATCGGTTGTTTGTGGCTGTTGTCTAGGGGTACTCTGGAGGAGAGAGTGCAGGACACTACGCCAAGCTCTCACCCTCCGTGTATGTGAGGTTTGAGCAAAGACTTTTTTTAATTACCTTCGGGTCTGCATTCTGCATATGGAGCCTCCGCTTCTTCCGTGGAGGTGTATCTGCCAGTAATAGAGCCCCACACCATTAAAAGTTCAACACTCCTTTATTTCTTCAATGCCAGAATGAACATAATCAGTTGAACTTCCATAACAGACAGACAGGGGTGTGGATACGAGTAGGCCCAGGCACAGTGAACTCTCCTATCCCTTTCTTGTGCGAATAGGCCTGGTGCACGCTCTCTGCCACAGACCGTGAAGTTGGTAGCTGCCACCTACCGGGTGAACTGTTTGGAGTCTCTGTCACGACCTTAGAACATGGACCACCTTAGAATAACAGTCTCTGTCACCGACCTTAGAACATGGACCACCTTCCGTGTGAATATGGCCCCTGTTTGGTGAGGACATCCATCCCGACGGTCTCCGGAGGCCCTGTCCCGGCACTGGCAATCTGCTGCACCAGATCTACGGGAAGGCCACCTGCGCGGTCCCTTACGCCTGGATTCAGACACCCGATCCTGTGGGTGCCTTAGGATGGTTCCTCCCGGGCGGATCCCAGTGGAAGAAGCTGGGCCCCAGGCCTGAACAATGCACCTCACCCCAGACTGAGGGTGTCTGGGGTGACTCCCGAACTCCACGTGTCCAGGCCTAGGCCGCCTGGACACCGACCGCTGGACAGCAGCCCTCAGGCTAAAGGTGCCTGGGACTCAGACCTCATGGCGAAGATGTCCGCCCCCTTTATAGCCTCTCCCAGCTAGCCCAGCGGGTTCCCCGCCCCGCCGTACAACCGCTGCGAGAGACCAAAAAGGGTATGGCACTCCAGCGATGGTTCAACCCCGGCCCAAAGTGACAGCGCCACCTGCTGGGCCGCAGGGAACTGGACATCACTGATGTCTCCACCCGAATCAACATACTGAAAAGTACCTACCCACTACACTCTCCCCCCGGTTGTTTGACACTGGTCCCCAGTGTCTGGAGCAAACCATGCTAAAAAAAAAAACGAACTAAACCGTTGTGCCTGAGCCTAACATGACAGGGGAGGGAAGGGAAACAAACAACACCTAACAACAAACATATTCACAAATCACATTAACTTTTTCCCCACCCATCCTAACTAAGACCCGCCCCATTCTCAGCGGTCTTGATGGGACGTTCTCCTGCAGAGGGGAAAAGAAACATTAACACACACACAACCGTGACACATATGTTCGTGTAAGAACGAAAAAACTTCTCCGTAAAGAAATCCTTTCCTTCTATAAGTGTGTGTGTGTGTGAAAAGTGAATATCGATGTGCAACAGTGCCACCTGGTGACAGTGTCGCGGTAACTGCACCTGTTGAAGACTTTTCCTCCATCTTCTTCTGCAGCTCTAACTACCCCAAAGTCCACAATCACTCTGTGAAAAGGAAAAACTGAAGAACAAACAACGGCAACAGTCCTCCAATTCCTCCAAAGAGCACAAACACCCGTTAAACTCGGGTACAGTCACTGGGTTTCCGGGTAACAGAACAACAACCCCGGAAAGTTCAGCAGCAATAGACTAAGCAAGAACGGAGTCTTTTTCGTCCTATAGATAGAACCTTGGGTGCGTCAGGACAAGAGGCTTCAAATGCTGGTCCATTGTCTCTAAATGGTATTCAACATCCTCCCCCCCAGCAGAACAATAGCATCCGGGTGCCGAGGTACTTTGATCACCTCCATCCTGGGCATAGGTGCCCGCAATAACAGTCTCTTCCCCCCCCGTAATAGATGCAGGTGGCACCGGGGGTGGAAGGGCAGACTGGGGACAGGATCCCTCCTCAGGCGCTGGTGCCTCCACCCAGGGTGTACTATCCCCTGTTGACATCGGTGGATCCCTGACTCGGCGGGACGAGGAGAGAGGCATCTTGTCCCAACCCTTTTGAGCAAAAAGGTTGTCTACGACGATGTCGTCTCCCAAATCGGAGAGCGACTCTAGGTCGGAGGTGTCACACTCCTCCGCGGGCAGGTAGCCTGTAGTAGAGACTGAATCGCTACCTCCCGTGAACACACAGGGCCGTGACTCCCCGACACCTCCGCCCGAACACCAAGTCCCTTTGCCCGGCTTACCTCGGCCCATACTTGAGGAGGGACCCGGGACTTTTCCTACCAGATCCGTCTGGGCCGGGCGTAGGCGGGCAGGATGATCCACCGCGACCGCTGGACGGGGCAACCATGCCGGTCTTCCTCTTCTGCGTGGATGCTGGGAAGCAGTGGTGACCGAGTCAGCATCCTCGGATTTCTCCTGTGTCTCTCTAATCACGACCTCCCCCGCGGTCATTGCAGTGCGCACAGGGATGGCTGTCAAAGCAGTGATTCCTCCTTCCTGAGTGGTGGTGCCTGTAGTGCGGTTGAGGTGGATGGTTTTTGGCTTCTCGACAGGTGGCTCCACCTCAAATAAGAACTCCCCGCAGGCCTCGCAGCGCCCGAACGGCTTCAGCTGACACACCAGTCCCGAACAGCCGGGACAGATCAAACCCAGGGCCTCAAAGTCCATGCATGAGTACAGGGCGAATCGTCCCCGGGGCTTTAGCCGGATCCCTGTATCCATTATCGGAGCAGCGGTAGTAGTCAAACTCGTGGTAGAAGGATGAAATGGAATCCACAATGTATTTCCGAACATGGCGACTCTCTGCTGATCCATTGCGCACTGCAAGGTTGGCGCCAAAGTCCCCACGTGTAGTCCTTCACACGACTGGTCTCCTCTCCTTCTTCGGGCCATTTTGCTGGCTTTCCTCTCTCGGCCCAGGTCACGCCCACGAACTGAGCAGGGTGGGTGTGCCTCTTGACGCAGTGGCCAATATGGCCGACCTACTCGGAACTCTTCCGGGCAGACACATTCAAACTCCACAACTTCAGCTCCATAGTAACACGAACACATCCCGGACGAGCCCCCACGTGCAGTGGCCTCACTCTCTCTCTCTCTTGTATCGGTTGTTTGTGGCTGTTGTCTAGGGGTACTCTGGAGGAGAGAGTGCAGGACACTACGCCAAGCTCTCACCCTCCGTGTATGTGAGGTTTGAGCAAAGTCTTTTTTTAATTACCTTTGGGTCTGCATTCTGCATATGGAGCCTCCGCTTCTTCCGTGGAGGTGTATCTGCCAGTAATAGAGCCCACACCATTAAAAGTTCAACACTCCTTTATTTCTTCAATGCCAGAATGAACATAATCAGTTGAACTTCCATAACAGACAGACAGGGGTGTGGATACGAGTAGGCCCAGGCACAGTGAACTCTCCTATCCTTTTCTCGTGCGAATAGGCCTGGCGCACACTCTCTGCCACCGACCGTGAAGTTGGTAGCTGCCACCTACCGGGTGAACTGTTTGGAGTCTCTGTCACGACCTTAGAATAACGGTCTCTGTCACCGACCTTAGAACATGGACCACCTTCCGTGTGAATATGGCCCCTGTTTGGTGAGGACATCCATCCCGACGGTCTCCGGAGGCCCTGTCCAGGAACTGGCAATCTGCTGCACCAGATCTACGGGAAGGTCACCTGCGTGGTCCCTTACGCCTGGATTCAGACACCCGATCCTGTGGGTGCCTTAGGATGGTTCCTCCCGGGCGGATCCCAGTGGAAGAAGCTGGGCCCCAGGCCTGAACGATGCACCTCACCGCAGACTGAGGGTGTCTGGGGTGACTCCCGAACTCCACGTGTCCAGGCCTAGGCCGCCTGGACACCGACCGCTGGACAGCAGCCCTCAGGCTAAAGGTACCTGGGACTCGGACCTCGTGGCGAAGATGTCCGCCCCCTTTATAGCCTCTCCCAGCTAGCCCAGCGGGTTCCCTGCCTTGCCGTACAACCGCTGCGAGAGACCAAAAAGAGTACGGCACTCCAGCGATGGTTCAACCCCGGCCCAAAGTGACAGCGCCACCTGCTGGGCCGCAGGGAACTGGACATCACTGATGTCTCCACCCGAATCAACATACTGAAAAGTACCTACCCGCTACACTTTCTAACAGTGATAAGATAGATTAATAGACTCCAATACCAGGTTGATCAACTGTAAAAAGAGGTTTACTTGTGAATAAAGGGGGTTAATGATCAATATCACATATAACACATGCATGCAGACCCCTGCAGTAATACTAACACTGGTTAACTATAGTGCACAAATAGTTCTATCTATATCTGACATATAGATAGAGTCCCGTTAGTAATATGGCGCCCAGCAATACTATCAACTCCCAGTCAGGCCTGACTCAGTTAAAGCTCAGTCTTTTAGACAAGGAATCTTTGCATGCAAGATGATCGGTGGTGCACATACAGGAACAATATTTGTAATCCAATAGTGGCCTGAGGTAATGGAAGCAACTCCCCGGAGACTATGTAACTCAGTCCCACAACTAGTCTCCTGACAGGAAAAAGGGAAAATATAACCCGATGGGCCAAGGCAGTCAATAGGCCTAATAAAGTACTCGGTTATAGTTGTGAGCAGGTGCTCTCTCACCCCTCCGGACTCGATCCCAGTCCGGGACTCCTACCACTTGTTGTGGAATTATTGGCTGTTGTGTACAGAGCACACAGCCCATATTTCCTGTGCTCTATAAGCACACACTTTAGATTCATCTTTTTGCAATAATGCTATCCTTAGCTAAGTTTGCTAAGATCCACTCACCATTCATACGTCCCATACATCCCAAGAAGGCAGCACCACCAAAGCTATGTTCTCATCTCTCAGCAGACCAGCATGACTGCCTAGCCGACGCCTAATCATAGGCTTTTATTAAACTCAAAAGATCGCACACAGGAGGTGATTGGCTGCAGCAACCAATCCCCTCCCCCATGGGTGGGGACCTCACAGGATGTCCCTTCCACACAGGAAAATGGCAATACCTGGACATTCCTTCCAACAGGAGATGCCATACATGAATCCCACTCAAGAAATATGGCTTAAAGGATTCAATACAATAATACGTACAATGAATACAATAACGTATGATGGCTAAAGTTACCGTTGATAGGAATTCTTATTCTGCGCTATTCCATAGAATAACGCATATTAAGATTATACTATTATTGAATGGGGGAGGGAGGCTATCTGCAGATGCGCACTACGAATCCCAATCAATGTTGATCAGACACAGCAGAGACAAGAGCGCGCATCCGCTTATAACCAATGATGTTGTTGCAGAGCGAGGACATCCCCTCCTCAACGATCGTCCATGCTAATGCACAGAGGGCCCCCCGTCGGTGGACATATCCGCACCCTGCAAACATCACACTCCAACCTCAAGACGTTTTCCCCTATCAGACGGGGTTCAACCAGCCTCAGACTACCCCAATCAGCTCTTTTAGAGCGGGTTGCGGAAGTACTAACACTGGGTGACACTATGACAATACATATTAAATACATCTCCATAAAAATTTCCACAACAGTCCTCCCTTTTTTGTCATATGCACCCCATGTGTCCATCCATGAAACTTGATCTGCTTCTTACACCTGGAAATGAATCAGTCCTTAGTCCATAAAAAGGAAACACGGCTTGACATGTAGACTCTACTCTTCAGGGGCATGACTTATAAAGGAGGACACGACATGGTGAGCTGTAGTATTCGCCGATCGGTCTGTGATCCTCTGTGTCTTGTATGTGGGTCCGGCTTCGGGGCGTCTCATCAAGGAAACTCTGGTCACGCGTCAAATCAGGCAACAGGAGCACCTCGTCACGACATAGAAAGAATAGAAATAAAAACGACATGAGTATATATATTCCCACTTCCTTTAACCACGATCCGCTGTAAAATAAAAATTAGATCCCCAAAGATTCCCAGACCCTTAAAATAGACTCCCAACCTTCACTTAGCTACAGCTCTGGCTTCAACAATTACATGAAGAACCCTATCCTTAACGGATGAGAATTGTTCAATCGTATCCCAAGCCCGAGCCCCCCCCACCTTGTACATGCAGGACACCATGCCCAGACCTGGTCGGGGTTGGTCAACAAATCCCTTCTAGCTGTCCCTGCCATTCTTAATTTCCTGCGCCATCAGATCCTCGTGATCGGCCGCGACCTAAGATGTTGGGACAGCTTCACCATCACGCATGAACCTCTTGCTTTGGGGGAATTACCTTTATAAGCTGCAGATCCGCATAAACACCAAACTAAAGTTCAAACCCACTTGTGGGCTACCTAGATACCCAAACCGACAAGAGGCAGAGCCATTAAACCTAAAACAATTTTACCCTCTAAAAATGCATCGTTAGATTCCATTGACAAGTGTCTGTTTGGAGTCTTCACCAGTTTGTCAAAACTCCTCATACCCATAATAACATCATAAATGGCATGTACCGCTGTCATCGCTGGGGACTAAAACTTGGTGAAGACTCAGAACAGACCATCGGTCCTGTTCGCTTTCTGAGCTAGTCAGGACATACACTTTACATAATAACTTGGGATGCTTTTCACCGTTACCCTCGCTAAAATTTACTAAACAACAAAAATATGAATAAACAAAGATACTCCTCATTCTTTGGTGTGGTTGAGCCGCTTCTTGCAGTGGCTGGCGTGGTCTCATCCCTCAAGCTTCTTTACAACGACCCAGTCACCTGGTTGGAAAGAATGTAAACTGATTATTGAATCAGGGTCCAGGAGGGACTCGTGAACCCTGTGGTGGACATTTTGAAGTTCATGTCACAACGATCGCACCCACCCCATCAGCCGAGAATATAAGTGACAGCTAATGAGGAGAGTACGACCCTGGTTTTGATTGACCTCCAAACAACCCTCATATGACACTAACCCAGACATCGGGACTGTGGTCACTGCATAACCTGTGCGTGGCTTACAATACCTGGAACCATTGACAAAAGGTTCTTAGCCTCTGGGATGGGAACCTACTTCACCAGACTGCTGCTTGCCGATTCAAATTCTATCAAAGAAAGACAGTCTTGGCACAAACTTGGTTAGAATTACAGAGGTTAACATTATTCGTTTGACAAAAAAAAAAACTGTCACTCTTACATTTATCACTTCTCCCCCCATTTCTTCCTCATTACAGACTGAAGGAAGAAATGCGTGGTGCAGGAAAAAAGAAACAATGAAATAGCCTATGATACTTTGTACAGCTGTCTACATACACCTGTTCTCTATGTACAAACTCCTTGGACCTGAAACATACTTATAAGCAAAATCATTACTCTATCCTTCATATTTAACCTGCAAAGAATGGTAAATTGTCATTGACATTCTTTCAAAACCGATTCAAACAAAACCCTCTGTAACCCTTACTTTTCCCGTTCCTACAAACATACAACAGCCGCGACGCATCGAAGGATCGCCGCGGTAAGTTTGAACATATTCACGTTACTACATACAAACATTCCGATACAAACGTGGGGGAGATACTTCATAGTTTCCAAAACCAAAAATGAAAAAAACAAAAACAGCCAGAATTCTCCCTTCACTCTTTCAGCAATAGAAAAAAAAATACTATGGGACAAACATGAGAGCAGCTCGAGAACCTTCATGGACCAGCCATACAAAGTTCAAACAAACGGGCATGAGCCACCGTTTCTGAAGCCGCAGCTCAACTACATCCATTCCAGAGGGATACCCAAAATAGTATCCTTGGACCACCTATGTTAATCTTTTTGGGGTTCAAAGGCCTTTGCCCCAAAACTAGGCTTCGTGCACTGTGTGACCGTCTGACTATGGGAAGCCTCCATTCCTTCCCTTTGCACAGACCTCCTTGTGTCCATGGCGATTCGAATCGGCTTATCGTCTTAAACCTGCGTCCAGGTTAAACCGTTGCACCCATTTTCGGAGAGCACCGCCCGGTGTCTTCTTATACGGTGGATTGAAGAACTACAACCACTATATGGTCAAGTCCTCCAACTAGAAACCCTAACCGAGGCGTCAACTTTATGGCTTGTTGTCCCAACACTTTTGGAACTACAGCAACAACCACAGATCAACCCCCGAATTAGGCCTCTACCCCTCACAGTGTATGTATACACAAGCATTTTCCGCTATACACCCATACACTGCGTTGTCAGACTAAACCTCACAGAACACTTACGCCAGTTTATCACCTGCAGAACAATGTGGCTTCTCTCTGTATCTAGATGATAAAACAATGGTGATGCCCCCCCTGTTTTGCTTTCTACCCAAAACTGTATTACAGTACAAAACTTCACAAAACTGGAACAAAATATAAAACACTTTTAAATGCAAAAATGTTTTTCTATTTTCCTTCCAAACACAAATCTCATTGCTCACCTTTAAAAACCCCAAGCTCCTCCCACCAACTTTCTGCTGATATATAAATGCTGAAAAGAAACTTCCGGTTATGCTCAGCTACTTAAAAAACCAAACTGGTTTATTTACATATCAATTGTTCAGGAAGAGGGAGGGGGAGGGGAGGCCTTAGCCCTAATCGCCTTGTCTATCAAGACTTCAAAAAAAAAATCCATGGCTACTGTGGGGGGGTTAGCTCGGCAGCGGGTGTGTGTGATCCCCTGGATGGGCTCCCCACACAAAAACAGGCCCAGCAGACGGAGGTTGTGGTTTTCAAGATCAAAAAGGTGCGGTTTATTTCTCTATTTACAGTGACAAAAAACACAGCAAAGCAAAAAGAAACATAAACAAAATAAACCCTGGTCAGCTTGACCTCTGACTAAACATGCAGGTTTCCTAACTAACAACTGGGATCAGCCTGGTGCTGTCCTAGTCCCTAAGTCCCTGGTTTAGTAAATGTCCAAACAAATAGCCACACAGGCTTTGTCTCACCGCACAGGGGTTCACTCTCCCTAGACAGTCCACACAGGTCTGGGTCCAGGCATGAGCAAACACCTAATGAATCTGGGAGTTTTTATAGAGGCCTTAAACGAGCTGACAAGCTTCAGCTGGTCTCATCAACTCCCTGCCTGCACGACGCCCAGCCCTCTCCCTAGAGGTATAAGTCGGCATAAAGCCTGAATCTGGGAGAAATATACCTACCCCCCTGGATGCAACCAGGTGACTTTACCTTCCTGCTGTCACATACCCCCCCTCTTGTTTTAACCTTGGGGTTGGAACACCAGCAATCAGGCATTCATGTACTCGAGACAAAGCATCCACATTCCCCATTTGAACGCCAGGGCGATGCTTTACTGTGAAGTTGAATTCCTGTAGGGCCAGGAACCACCTATTCACTCTTCTATTTGTCTCCTTGTTTTGAGCCATCCACTTTAACGGAGCGTGATCCGTAACCATGTCAAAGTGCCTACCTAGCAGATAGTACCGAAGGGAATCTAGAGCCCACTTCACCGCTAAACACTCCTTTTCAACCGTGGCGTAATTTACCTCATGGGACTTCAACTTCCTGCTGAGGTAAATGACTGGGTGCTCTTCCCCGTTCCAGACCTGGGACAATACTGCTCCTAACCCCACATCTGACGCATCACTTTGTACGACAAAGTCTTTAGAGAAGTCGGGTGAGTACAACACTGGCTGGCTACATAAGGCTTGTTTCAAGAATTGGAATGCTGCCTCAGCCTCGGGGGTCCATTTAATCATGACCGACCCTTTCCCTTTCGTCAGGTTGGTTAGGGGCACAGCCTTAGAAGCAAAGTGGGGAATGAAGCGCCGATAATACCCCGCTATTCCCAGAAAGGCTCGTACCTGCTTCTTGCTGTTGGGACGTGGCCAACTCTGGATGGCCTCGACTTTGTTGAGTTGGGGTTTTATTACTCCCCTCCCAATTGTGTACCCAAGATATTTGGCCTCCTCCTGCCCAATGGTACACTTCTTGGGGTTAGCCGTAAACCCCGCTTCCCGGATAGAGTCTAGGACTGCTTGCACTTTTGGCAGATGTGAGGCCCAATCTGTGCTATGGACAATTACGTCATCCAGGTAAGCCACAGCATACTTCCGATGGGGCCTCAGTATCTGGTCCATTTTCCGCTGGAATGTGGCCGGCGCATTCTGTAACCCGAACGGCATTCTCTTATATTGGAACGCCCCGTCTGGGGTTACAAATGCGGTTTTCTCTTTGGCCGACTTGGCCAGGGGAATTTGCCAATACCCTTTTGTGAGGTCAAGAGTCGTCATGTATCGGGCTGTTCCCAGCCGGTCGATCAACTCATCTATACGTGGCATGGGGTAGGTGTCAAATTTTGTAACTTTGTTCAACTGACGAAAATCGTTACAAAATCGCCAGCTCCCATCCGGTTTAGGCACCAGCACAATGGGACTAGACCAATCACTTTGGGACTCCTCTATCACCCCTAAGTTCAGCATTTTCTGTACTTCCTCCCGTATTGCCTCCCGTCGGGCCTCTGGGATCCGATAGGGTTTTAACTTCACCCTTTCACCGGGCGGGGTAATAATATCATGCTCTACCCCAGATGTTTGTCCCGGCAGCTCAGAGAACACCTCCTTGTTGCAAAGCACAAACTCCTTAACCTCCTGTTGTTGGGGTTGTGACAAGGTGGCTGCTATTCCAACCTCCGGAACCACGCAACCAGTTTGAGCTGGTGACCAAGTTTCTGCGACTAGGGACTCTCTATCCCTCCAGGCTTTCAACAGATTAACGTGATAGATCTGTTCGGGCTTTCGCCTTCCTGGTTGTCTGACCTTGTAATTCACTTCGCTCACTTTTTCCATTATCTCGTAGGGGCCTTGCCATTTGGCAAGGAATTTACTTTCAACCGTAGGGACAAGTACCAATATCCTATCCCCCGGGGAAAAGGTACGGGTCTTGGCTCCACGGTTGTACACTCTCTGCTGTGCCAACTGCGCTTGGGCCAAATGTTCCTTCACGCTGGGCATTACCTGTGCAATTCGATCTTGCATCAGGGCGACATGCTCAATCACACTCCTGTGGGGAGAACTCTCACTTTCCCAAGTTTCCTTGGCAATATCCAACAGCCCTCTTGGGTGTCTCCCATACAGTAACTCAAAGGGGGAGAATCCCGTAGAGGATTGGGGCACCTCCCTAATAGCAAACATCAAATAAGGAAGTAGACAGTCCCAATCCTTTCCATCTCTATCCACCACTTTCTTCAACATTTGTTTTAGGGTTTTGTTGAATCTTTCAACCAGCCCATCGGTTTGGGGGTGATACACAGATGTACGCAATTGCGTCACTTTGAACAATTTACACAGCTCTTTCATAACCCGGGACATAAAGGGTGTACCTTGGTCCGTAAGCAGTTCTTTACAAATACCCACCCGGCTAAAAACAAGAGATAGCTCTTTGGCTATGGTTTTGGCCGAGGTATTTCTGAGAGGGATCGCTTCTGGATAACGGGTGGCATAGTCCATTATAACCAATATGTACTGGTGCCCCCTAGCGGACTTGATTATAGGACCTACCAAATCCATTGCGATTCTCTCAAACGGGACCTCAATGATGGGTAGAGGGACCAGCGGGCTACGGAAATGTGGCATCGGGGTCGACCTCTGACACACAGGGCAGGAGGAACAATAATTTTCTATGTCCTTCATCACCCCAGGCCAATAGAATCTCTGTAATACCCTCTCTCGGGTTTTCTCTGTCCCCAGATGACCTCCAAGAATGTGCCCATGGGCGAACTCCAACACCAACTTCCTGTAAGGTTTGGGCACCACAAGCTGCTCAATGGTTTCTTCTGCCCTTTTTGCCACCCGATACAGTAGGTCCTTCTCTACGCTGAAGTATGGGTAAGTGCAGGTATTATCTGGGTTCACTAACTCGCCATCTATTTCCACTACGTTTTCCCGTGCCTTTATTAGGGCGGGGTCTTTTAACTGTTCTGTGGCAAAATTTTCCCTGTGAACCTCAAGATCAGAAAACTCCACAGACGGTAGGTTTTCGTCTGAGGAGGTGGGCTCCTCTCCAGTTTCTTGAGTCTCCCCTGCCAATACTGACAAGGGAAATTCTGGAGAGTCCTCACCACTCTCAGAGGAGTTCTGGCTATCACATTCCTGGTACATAGGGGCACCAGTGGGGGGCTCAGGATCATCCCACAGTTCCCAGAACTTCGGAAAATCCCTTCCCACAATGGCATCATGCGGTAATTGAGATACTAACCCCACTGGATGGGAGAGGGTACCTTTGGGGGTCTCGAAACACACTGTAGTTACTGGATACTCTCGGGTGTCCCCATGCACACAAATAACAGCTACCTTGCTATTCCCAGAGACCTCTGTTTTAACTAATTCAGCCTTTATCAGGGTCACAAGGCTACCTGAATCCAGCAATACCACAACATTTCTACCATTAATACACATTTTGCATAAATGTTTCTCAGTTCCCCGAATGGCAGTGCATGCGACTGTCGCACACAGCGACTGACGTCGGTCCGTCAGAAAGTCACATTGCATGGGTTCCTCCACAACCGGGCAATTTGCTGCAATATGTCCCGCTTGCCGGCAGCGGTAGCAAACAATCCTTTTGGCTGCCTCTTGAGCCCCTGACTTCCCAGGCTGTTCTCGCCAAACTTTGGGTAGAGCTCCCACCCTCTCACTCTCTCCACCCTCACCCCTTGGAATCCTCTTATCCGCCCCTGGGGATGGTCTGGTCTTAGGGTGGAAAGTCCGAGAGTCTCTGGAAGAGGCCGTCAGGTTCTCTGTAGCCAAGTATTTCTCTACACGATCCACAAGACCACCGGCCGTCTCTGGGTCTCCATGGCTTACCCACTTTTGGATGGCAGTAGGAAGAGCTCTCAAAAACCGATCCATTACAACACGTTCCACAATCTCTGGTGCGGACAAAGTCTCTGGCTGTAGCCACTTCCTGCTCAGGTGAATGAGATCATACATTTGAGACCTGGGGGGTTTTCCAAGCTGGAAAGTCCAGTTATGCACACGCTGAGCCCGGACAGCCAGGGTGACACCCAGCCTTGCCAATATTTCAGCTTTTAGCATCACATAGTCTTTTGCTTGGTCAGGCTCTAGGTCATAGTAAGCCTTCTGCGATTCACCAGTTAACAGAGGAGCCACCAGTCCAGCCCACTGCTCCTCAGGCCACTTTTCTCTTTCAGCAGTCCTTTCAAATGTGGTCAAAAATACCTCTGGATCATCCTCTCCAGTCATTTTTGTCAATAAACGACTCACCCCAAAGGACGCGGTATTAGTGGGACGGCTTTCCTCACTGGTCTGCGGACGTTGCTGCATTACTGCTTCTATTTGTTGCAGTCTCTGCTCTTGCTTCTGTAACAGATCTATGAAGCGGGCCTCAGATTGCTGCTGGGCTGCAAGGCTCTGTTGATGAGCTTGCTGCTGGGCTGCGAAGCTCTGTTGTTGAGCTGCAAGGCTCTTTTGCAAACCTGCATTTGTCTGCTGTTGATTGGCATTTGCTAGAGCCAGCTGTTTCAGTATCTCCTCCATGCTGGCTTAAAAAAAAACTGCCCGCATTCTCCACCAACTGTGGGGGGGTTAGCTCGGCAGCGGGTGTGTGTGATCCCCTGGATGGGCTCCCCACACAAAAACAGGCCCAGCAGACGGAGGTTGTGGTTTTCAAGATCAAAAAGGTGCGGTTTATTTCTCTATTTACAGTGACAAAAAACACAGCAAAGCAAAAAGAAACATAAACAAAATAAACCCTGGTCAGCTTGACCTCTGACTAAACATGCAGGTTTCCTAACTAACAACTGGGATCAGCCTGGTGCTGTCCTAGTCCCTAAGTCCCTGTATTAGTAAATGTCCAAACAAATAGCCACACAGGCTTTGTCTCACCGCACAGGGGTTCACTCTCCCTAGACAGTCCACACAGGTCTGGGTCCAGGCATGAGCAAACACCTAATGAATCTGGGAGTTTTTATAGAGGCCTTAAACGAGCTGACAAGCTTCAGCTGGTCTCATCAACTCCCTGCCTGCACGACGCCCAGCCCTCTCCCTAGAGGTATAAGTCGGCATAAAGCCTGAATCTGGGAGAAATATACCTACCCCCCTGGATGCAACCAGGTGACTTTACCTTCCTGCTGTCACACTACACATCATATATATTTCAACCATTTAAAACTTTGTCAAGGAAATGATGGAATAAACCCCCCTTTGCAAATGGGAGGGAATCCCCCCTGACCCACATTCCCTGGAAGTCAGACCATAAGTTGGGACTCAAAATACAAACTCCTGCCAAAAGATGGCTCTACAGTACAAGTTCCAAAAAATGGGAAACTCCCAAATATTTAAACATAAAAACACATCATTGTACAAAAACTCTGTTAGTCTTACAATCTATCAAAATTCAGTGTAAAGTGAAGTTTTTCTTAAAACCAAAATCCAATGCAAAAAAACGCCGCTCATATACTGCAAAGTCAGCTGACCCTTCAATAGCTTACATTCACTTAAATGAAAACAGAGAAACCCCCTCCTAACACCATCTGCATGGAGTTTGCATGTTGTCCCTGTCTCTGCGTTGGCTTCCTCCCACACTCCAAATGCTGGTAGGTCAGCCAGATCCCATCCATAAATAGGCCCCAGCATGTGCGTGTGTCCGCAAGCGCGTCGTGGCCCCTCGGGGTAAGACCGCGCTATCTCAAGATACCACTCTACTCAACTCAAAAGGCGATGCTTAGAAAAACTATTTAACCAGTCTCTCAGTATGTCACCCTGGTGTCTCACTACTCTTCTCAGCAAGTGCACAGGTCAAACTGTAAACGCATAGAACAGAAGAAAACTGCGCCAATCAACAAATGTTAATATAGCATCCAGGGGCCGATGTGCAAAAAGCAGTGCACACTCAGCAAAGGTACTAGCCACTAGATACAAAAAAATAATGTCCAATGATTTGAAAACATTTAATGATAAAAGTCCAGATGAATGCCCAGATGATGCAATAAAAACCCCAAAAATTAAGCCACAATACTGAATTATAGAGCTAAATATGAGATATTAATAGTCCCATTGCAAAGGCATTAATCCTTCAAAATCACAAACTGAGATCAGCAGATGACCGTGCAACACACAGTGACATCAGCAAACAAAGGTAAGGCAACAGCCTACCAGAGGCAAGCCCATGAATGGTGGATGAACCATTGCAAGCCTCATGGACAACAACAATGGCGCCATGCAATTTTTCCCGCCAAAACCAGCATGGGACGTCAAAAGAAAATCAAAAATGTTTTTCTCCACAAAGACAGACTACACCATTGAGATTTTTCTAAATTATCATCAAAATCCACTGAAAAATGTGTGTCTGCTACACTCTACAAGGACCACATGTACACTTACAAACTTAAACCCTTTGGCCAACTAAACAACACATTTAAAAAAAATGTTAGTTACATGACAATATTAAAAACATATTCATTTCTCTAAGTTAATATACTCTGAGATATTCACCACTTTTCTCTACCTAAAGTTCACACACACAGTGGCCTCAGCTTCCATAACAAGCCATTGCAGAGACATACTATTGTCTGCCTTCTAGCAATGCCTGGCCACTTGGATATGCGGCGGGAACTTTCAACTCAAAAACCAAACTCTTTTGTTAAAATATTTTTACACTTATGGAGACATGTGTCTTTGTCCCCTACAAAAATCACAATCTATCCATTTCTATTTTTCATAGAAATCACAAACACTACACACATACAGTATATTGTTGTCCTACATGTCTGCTCAGAGATTCCTTCCCTCAGGGCACAGCCCCTGCAACACAAAACAGTGGGCAAGCCCTTCCCCCATTCAAGCACATGGCTCACAAACAATCATCCATTTACAAACTTCTCAGTGCAGGCTGCACTAAATAATCACAGCTATACCTTCATTTCATACACAATATACAGTTTCCATCAGCATTCACACAGACTCAAACACTACACACAACTTTGTTCTGAAAATTGGAAAGTCAGATATACACAACTTTCAAACATGTTGGCAGTGATAGCCATGCTGCCTGCCCCACCCCCGCTAAACCTCATGGGGGCAGCCATTTTCAGCTTCTCTCACACAAACATCCAGGCACACCCAGGCATACCCACACAGGCACACACAATCAAATTCACAGGCATACGATCCATGACAAAATCACACACACATCTCTCGTACTGCAAAGAGCATTATTTCAAAAAGACGAAAATTGTTTGTTCTTTTACAAAGTACAGCCTCTTCGCGCATCACATCGCAGGTCCACTCTCCCCCCTCTGCTGATGTGATGCTCAAAGAGGCCGCAATTGGTCCAATCAGAGTCGCCATTTACTGTTGTGGAATTTCTAGGCTGTTGTGTACAGAGCACACAGCCCATATTTCCTGTGCTCTATAAGCACACACTTTAGATTCATCTTTTTGCAATAATGCTATCTTTAAGTTAAGTTTGCTAAGATCCACTCACCATTCAGGCAGCACCACCAAAGCTATGTTCTCATCTCTCAGCAGACCAGCATGACTGCCTAGCCGACGCCTAATCATAGGCTTTTATTAAACTCAAAAGATCTCACACAGGAGGTGATTGGCTGCAGCAACCAATCCCCTCCCCCATGGGTGGGGACCTCACAGGATGTCCCTTCCACACAGGAAAATGGCAATACCTGGACATTCCTTCCAACAGGAGATGCCATACATGAATCCCACTCAAGAAATATGGCTTAAAGGATTCAATACAATAATACATACAATGAATACAATAACGTATGATGGCTAAAATTACCGTTGATAGGAATTCTTATTCTGCGCTATTCCATAGAATAACGCATATTAAGATTATACTATTATTGAATGGGGGAGGGAGGCTATCTGCAGATGCGCACTACGAATCCCAATCAATGTTGATCAGACACAGCAGAGACAAGAGCGCGCATCCGCTTATAACCAATGATGTTGTTGCAGAGCGAGGACATCCCCTCCTCAATGATCGTCCATGCTAATGCACAGAGGGCCCCCCGTCGGTGGACATATCCGCACCCTGCAAACATCACACTCCAACCTCAAGACGTTTTCCCCTATCAGACGGGATTCAACCAGCCTCAGACTACCCCAATCAGCTCTTTTAGAGCGGGTTGCGGAAGTACTAACACTGGGTGACACTATGACAATACATATTAAATACATCTCCATAAAAATCTCCACAACACACTGTGTCCACACACACAGGATTCTGCCACTGCCTAATCTCCGGTCACTGACGTCCCTGAAGCAGGTAGATGTCTGCAGCCGCACAGGCTCTGCAGCGAGGTGGAAGGCTCTCTGGAAGTGCGCAAGGACCCAGGCCTCGGGCCTTGCACTCGCAGCAGGTCCACACAGGAAGTCCTCTTGCCAGCCGCGCAGTGTCCAAAGAGGCCGGGCTTAGCCTCGCCCTTCCCTTTTATACCCCACCCATGAGTCTTTGCGGCAGCCCAATGCACCCTGGGTGCCAAACGGGGTTCTGGGTAACGTAGTCAATGGAGCCTCAACGGAGACCCCGCTACACACTCCCCCCACTTAAACTCTTTGGTCCCCAAAGATAATTGTCAACATACACTACGCACAACATTAGACAAAGCTGCGTATGATGTCGGCAGAGGAAGTTCCCACCAAAAATGAGAGGGTGAACTTCCCTGCCCACAGGTCACACTGTCATAAGTGGCGTGCCTAACTGTGCCAGGGGGTGAGTTGGGGTTGCCTTCCACCAAATGAACAGTGGAGGGACCAGGGCTTTCTGCACTCCTCCTGGCAGTTGCCACAGTGTCCTCCGAACTCTTCCCCATTTGTGGGTAAGTCAATCTCTGGGGAGGCCTTATGGCCCTCTTCGCCCTCTGCTCCCTTGGGATTTCTGGTTCGGACACTGTGGGTTCCTCTTCTGGAACAGACATGGCAGCTTCTACTGTCTCTGAAACATCCTGGATCCTCATCTGGAAGTGAGTCAAGAGCATCTTCCCATGAGTCCGACAGAGGGCTGGACGGGACGAATTCAGTAGCTTCTGCATTCAGTGTACTGTCTATGGTGTCCTCCAAAGGTGGAAGATCTATAGCAGAAGTCACTGGGCCCTGGGAGGGCCATAGCTATTCCAGCTCTTCCCCTTCATCCTCACTAAGTTCAGAGACACCTGTTTCTTTGGACCGAAGTGCCTGAGACCGGGTATTTGGCCTAGGGATATCCAGGATGGACGTTGACCCAGAGGAATCCTTCACAGGGGGTATCCGGACTGATTCGGCAAGTGGAAGTATGTGGTTCCGGTGCCAAGTCTTCAAAGGCCCCACCTTTCCCTCCAGCTTCAGCTGGTAGACTGGTAGGTCAGGCAACTTCTTGAAAATAACATATGGCTCAGGTCTCCACCTGTCTGCAAGCTTGTGCTTCCCAGGAACTCCCAAGTTTCGTAACAACACTCTGTCCCCAGGTTGCAGATCCTGAATCCGGACCTTCAGGTCAAAGTTTCTCTTGTTACGGGCTCCCCTCTGATCGGAAACTGCTTGGGCCTGCTCATAGGCCAACTGTAAACTGTGCCTCAGCCGGTCCACATAGCCCTTGTGAGAAGTGGCGGATGAATGGTCTACAAAGGTGCCAAAGGCTAGGTCTACGGGTAGTCTTGCTTCTCTTCCAAACATAAGTCGGTAGGGAGAGTACCCTGTAGCATCACTTGTAGTACTGTTGTAAGCATGCACAATTGCTGCTATGTGCCTGCTCCAGTGCTTCTTTTTTTCACTTTCTAGAGTTCCCAGCATGTTGAGTAGGGTTCGGTTGAACCTCTCCGGCTGTGCATCCCCTTGTGGATGGTAGGGGGTGGTTCGGGTCTTCTTGATCCCTAAGGAGTCCAAGAGCTTTCGAATCAGCCGACTTTCAAAGTCCCTCCCTTGATCCGAGTGGAGTCGCTGTGGTAGCCCATAGTGCACAAAGTATTTTTCCATGAGTACCTTGGCCACTGTGGAAGCCTTCTGGTCTTTGGTTGGGAAGGCCTGTGCATACCGGGTGAAATGGTCGGTTACTACCAGAACATTTCCTAGTCCACTCAGGTCAGGTTCGAGGCAGAGGAAATCAATGCACACCAAATCCATTGGGCCTTGACTTTGCAGGTGGCCCATTGGGGCAGCTTGATGAGGTAAGGTTTTCCGCTGAATGCAGCGTGCGCATTAATGGCAGTATTCCTCCACTTCAGCCCTCATGCAGGGCCAATAGAACTGGCTTCTGACAAGTTGGAAGCTCCTTTCAGCTCCTAAATGACCATGATGGTGGTGTTAGGTGACCAAGACAGTCTCTCTGTGTTTCTCGGGTAGGAATAATTGCCATTTGTCTTCCAGGTCATCAGAGAGGCCCCTTCGGTAGACCACCCCTTGACGCACCTGTAACCTGTCCCACTCCTTCCGCAGCAGGCGAGCTTCCTTTGAAGGGTGATGCAAGAGCCTATCTAGATCCTGATTTTCCAGGGCCTCCAGGACCAATTTCCCCAAAGGGTCTTCCAACTGGTCACACCTCAATTCTTTCTTTGACATCTTGGGTAAATCATCTTCCTCTATCTGAGTTACTCCACAGTATTGCTTGGGGACCCCCACTACTGTGACCCCTATTTCTTCTGCCCTGGACCCACCACTGGCTTGGAGTTCAGCCCCCTGACAGAGGGCCCGCACCTCGTCCGGTGCCACCTGGGTCCAGTCTTCCGTGCGGCCAGTGGGAGCATGAGACCTTCTGGACAAGGCATCCGCATCTCGATTTCCAGCCCCAGGTCTGTATTTCAGGCTGAAGTTGAATCCAGACAGTGCAGCCAGCCATCGATGGCCTGTGGCATCCAGTTTTGCTGTGGTGAAAAGATAAGTAAGAGGATTGTTGTCAGTTTTCACAGTGAATTCTGCCCCATATAGATAGTCTTTAAGTTTATCAACTACAGCCCACTTGAGAGCCAGGAACTCCAACTTGTGAGTGGGGTAGTTTTTTTCAGAGGGTGTCAAACTTCTGCTCACATATGCGACGGGTCGCAGCTGCCCTTCATGCTCCTGGTAGAGCACTCCTCCCAGACCGTCATGACTGGCATCTACATGGAGTTCATAGGGTTTCTTTGGGTCTGCATAGGCCAAGACAGGGGCAGTGGTTAAGCTCTTCTTCAGCATGTGGAAGGCCTCTTCGCATTTCCCATTCCACTGGCCTTCGACTGACTCTCCCGGCTTCCTGGGACCCGAGTCATCCTCTTCCCCTTCTATCTTTAAGAGTTCATTCAGTGGTCTGGCAATTTGTGCGAACCCCTCTACGAACCTCCTATAATAGGAACAGAACCCCAAAAAGGGCCGGGGCCAGGAGGTGACTGCCTCCAGCTTCTCAGGGTCTGTGGCTACCCCTTCTTCAGACACTATGTGCCCTAGATAATTGACTGATGACTGGTAGAACTGGCATTTTTCTGGCGAAAGCTTGAGTCCCTCTTCGCTGAGCCTTCTCAGGACTTTTTCCAGTCTTTCCTCATGTTCTTCTAGAGTCTTCCCAAAGACGATGATGTCATCCAAGTACACAAGAACTTCTATGAGGTTCATGTCTCCTACGGTTTTCTCCATGAGGTGTTGAAAGGTGGCAGGGGCTCCAGACAGACCTTGGGGCATCCGGTCAAATTCAAAGAATCCCAAAGGGGTTATAAAAGCTGTCTTCTCTTTGTCTTCTGGATGCATAGGGATCTGGTAGTATCCACTCTTTAGGTCCATGACACTGAACACCTGGCTCCAGACAAACTCTGTAGGGCATCCTCTATCCTCGGGGTGGTATACTGGTCGGGTATCGTCCTCCTGTTGAGAGTCCTGTAGTCTATACACAACCTCAACGACCCATTCTTCTTCCTGACCACCACTATTGGGGAGGCATAGGGGCTCCTAGATTCCCGGATTACACCGGTTCGCTTGAGCTCGGCGAGCTGTTCTCTCAGGTCTTCAAGGTCGGCTAGAGGAACTCGCCGGACCCTCTCCCTGAAAGTCTTGTCTTCCTGGAGGCGGATTCGATGGGTGGCACTCTTCGCACACCCTACATCGAACTCATCCTTAGAGAAAATCTTCCTCCACTTGGTCAACTGGGCCATTGCTCTCTCCTTCCAGGCCCTTGGCAGGTTCGGGTTCTCCATGCAGAGCTTCTCCCAAACAGTCCTGTCTCCTTCTGTCTTCTCCACATCTGATAAGACAATTGGGGCAGCAGGGCTCACCTGGGCCAGCAGCATCCTGGCAGGGATCTCCATGGGGACACCCGTGGTATTCCTGACACTCACCGGCACCTTACAGTGTGCCTTCTTCAAAGCTCTTAGCGGAACCATTTCTGGGATTACTTCTAAGCCTGAGTATCCTTCCCGAGGGTCTGGTTCCAACATAACAAAGGGGCCAGGTTGCTCCCAAGTAAGCTTCACAGTGGCTCTAAAACAGGTTACCTCACCGGGCTGCAACACTATTCCTTTCTTCACCAGTTTCCAGACTTTACCCACCCCCTCTTCCGGGGCCTTCTGTTCTAAGACTAGTCGCTGATAGGCTGTCTTTAACATTGGGTGGATTCTAGTGACTGTCGGATTCTTTCCTCCTGCTAGGGGGGCCAAAAGCCTCCGGACCAGGTCCGTGTTCGTCCCTGTTATTAAGGAGTTCTTGTTGGCTCCAGGCGGTCGGGGGCACACCACGGCCAGGGTTTTGAACACTTCAGCCTTCCTGGCTACTGAGGGGTCGAAGGTCAGTTTTATGGGCAGGTAACCATCGTAGGGGAAACTCTGTGTTCCGATTCCCCATATTTCCAAATCTTCAATTCTCTGGATGGGTAGGTGACTCAGGTGTTTATCATAGAAGTCCCGATATAACAAGGTCACCTGCGCCCCAGTATCTAAGATGGCTCTCTCCACTTGAATAGGTACCACGGGGGAGGGGTCTACCATTTCTTCCGGATAAAGCTTCAGAGGGGTCTTTTTCTGTTGATCCCTACATTTTCCTTTGAAGTTCTCCTTCTTGTGTTTGGTTGTTGGCTTTTGTCCCTCTTGGGCTCGGTATGCATTGATTTCCCTCCCCTGTTTTGGTGTATATTCCCGCTGAGGGACATTATTTCTCTTTTTAGGTGTGTATTCTCGCTGAGGAACACTGTTCTTCTTCTGAGGGGGTTTGCCCCCTTTTCTTCTGGGCTTCTCATTCAGTTTGGGTCCAATGGAGCTCACTGGAGATGATGGGCACCCGGTTGACTCCTTCACCGGGGCCCTCTGGAGTTTTCCGCCAGCTTGCGATTATTTTTAATTTTTTGCTGAGGTATCTGGGAACAACTCCGTCTTTGGTCCCTCATTTTCTATGACCCTTGGATCCTTTGTCATCAAAGAGGTCAGCATCTCCAACACCTGAGACATCTGTGACTTCAGGGTATCTACTTGTCAGGAAAGGCTTCACCCGCTGGTGGTGCTGTTGGTCCTTTGGACTGCAGTGCTAGTGTCCGCCAGCAGGTGTCCTCCTGCAGCCAATATCTCTGTTGGAGGATCTCACCTGCTGGTGGTAACACATGATACGTGGACTGCAGTACCGGCATCCACCAGCGGGTGTGTTCTGGCAGTATGGGGCAGGCAGCACTTCCTGTGCTCAGCTGTGACCTGAAGCTCAATCACTGGACTTCCTTATATACCCGGCAAATGTAAACACTCGTTGCCCTGGTATCTCTCTCCCTGACCTAGGACCTGTGACCCTGGCTTGAGCCTGTATCCGACCCGATCCCTAACCTGCACCCTGCTCGACCCGATCCCTACCTTGTGCCCATCCTGCAGCTTTCCCTTCTGTTACCGGAATCCCTGCTCTGTAGCCTATCCATCCGTCCCCTCCCTGTTCCTGCTTCCTCCCATCCATACCCATCTGCTTGATTCCCTTGTGTATGACCTCGGCCTGGCTTCCACTACGATTCTGGAATTTCCCATACTTGTATATACTGTTTGTAGTCACTGTTGATTTATTGCACTGCATTCTATTGGTTGTTGTATGTTGGTCACTCACCATAATAAATTATATATTTTCACCTACACCCGTTTGGTTTCCTTTTATGAGGTCACACAGTCTGGTCAATTATCAATCTCTGACAGTATACCAGGGCCATTCCTGATCAGACGTGACTTCATTGAGGAACCATCCTGTGGTGTGTTTGGCTGATATGGATCACGATGAGATCCTGTACTATTCTCTGCTGGCGACAGAGGAGGAGTGAATATTGTCGCCAGATGTTAAGGGGATGGATGAGTGACCAGCTGAGGGAAACGATCCGATCAGCTAATTTCTGGGTGGATCAGGGTTACATGCAGCCTGAGGATGTACTGCCGTTGACCCGGTTATGTGTAGAACCAGCCCTGTCATTTGTTCCCGAAGGAAGGGATGACTTCTCTCCCCCTTTCAGTAGTGATCAGGTTGAGTCCCTGGTTTGGCTATTAGAGGATGATCCAGCTTCTTTTGATGAGCATTATTCCCTCTGTTCCCAGCAGGTGTTATCTGGATGTGTTAGTTCTGTGCAGTGTCTGATTAGACAGGGTGTGTGCGAATCAGCTTTTGTTCAGCCTTTGCTGCAGGCATGGACGGATCTCCTCCCGAATTCAGCCAAGCCACAACATCCCGGCCCCTCCATCAAACACCTGCCTTCCCAAGGATATATCCGTCCATTGCCTATGGCAACCCCAGCTACCGTCCAGTGTGTTCAGCCCCCCAAATACTACTACCCCGTCTCTACCTGTTGCACCTACCCTGCCTTCAATCCACCTGCTTCTTCCCTCCTATCCGTAGCCAATCCACAAGAACCTCCTCCAGCCATTGTCCCTGCACCTCTGCCATTTTCTTCCATTTGTTCAATCCCAACCTTTTCATATATTCCCCCCGTTACTTGCAAACCTGCAGTGACTAAATCTAAGAAAAAGCGGAAGTACTTCCCAATCTACCTCCACACCCACCAATACCCACCAACCTGCTCCAGCCTGTGGTTCCCGAACCAGCCTTCCAGCCTGCGCTTCCCAAGCCAGCCTTCCAGCCTGCAGTTCTCGAGCCAGCCTTCCAGCCTGCAGTTCTCGAGCCAGCCTTCCAGCCTGCAGTTCTCGAGCCAGCCTTCCAGCCTGCAATTCCCGAGCCAGCCTTCCAGCCTGCAGTTCTCGAGCCAGCCTTCCAGCCTGCAGTTCTCGAGCCAGCCTTCCAGCCTGCAGTTCTTGAGCCAGCCTTCCAGTCTGCAGTTCTCAAGCAAGCCTTCCAGCCTGCAGTCCCAGAGCCAGCCTTCAAGCCAGCCTTCCAGCCTGCAGTTCTCGAGCCAGCCTTCCAGCCTGCGGTTCTCGAGCCAGCCTTCCAGCCTGCGATTCTCGAGCCAGCCTTCCAGCCTGCGCTTCCCAAGCCAGCCTTCCAGCCTGCAGTTCTCGAGCCAGCCTTCCAGCCTGCAGTTCTCGAGCCAGCCTTCCAGCCTGCAGTTCTCGAGCCAGCCTTCCAGCCTGCAATTCCCGAGCCAGCCTTCCAGCCTGCAGTTCTCGAGCCAGCCTTCCAGCCTGCAATTCCCGAGCCAGCCTTCCAGCCTGCAGTTCTCGAACCAGCCCTCCAGCCTGCAGTTCCCGAGCCGGCCTTCCAGCTTGCAGTTCCGGAGCCGGCCTTCCAGCCTGTAGTTCCTGTACCAGCCTGCCAGCCTGTAGTTCCTGTACCAGCCTGAAGACCCTGTACCAGCCTGCCAGCCTGAAGTTTTTGTACCAGCCTGCCAGCCTGAAGACCCTGTACCAGCCTGCCAGCCTGAAGATCCCGTGCCAGCCTGCCAGCCTGAAGATCCCGTGCCAGCCTGCCAGCCTGAAGATCCCATGCCAGCCTGCCAGCCTGAAGTTCCCGTGCCAGCCTGCCTGCGTGAAGTTCCCGTGCCAGCCTGCCAGCTTGCAGTTCATGTGCCTGCCTTCCAAACTGAAGTCCTGATGACAGTGTCCCAGTCGGAAGATCCGGTGCCCGTTTCCCGGCCTGTGGTTGTGGTGCCCGTTTCCCGGCCTGTGGTTGTGGTGCCCATTTCCCGGCCTGAGATTGTGGTGCCCGTTTCCCGGCCTGAGGTTGTGGTGCCCGCTGCGGTGCCCGTTCCTTGGCTTGAGGTTGCGGTGCCCGTTTCTCGGTTTGAGGTTGCGGTGCCCGTTTCCCGGCTTGAGGTTGTGGTGCCCGTTTCCCGTCTTGAGGGTATGAGGCCCGCGTCCCAGTCTGTGGAGCCTGCGGCCCAGCTTGATGACCCGGAGCTTGCTGCCCAGCCTGAGATGATCCCGTCTGCTGCCCAGCCTGAGATGATCCCGTCTGCTGCCCAGCCTGAGATGATCCCGTCTGCTGCCCAGCCTGAGGTGTTCCCGTCTGCTGCCCAGCCTGAGGTGTTCCCGTCTGCTGCCCAGCCTGAGGTGTTCCCGTCTGCTGCCCAGCCTGAGGTGTTCCCGTCTGCTGCCCAGCCTGGTGTGCCCCTGTCCGCTGCCCAGCTTGATATGACTATTTCCTGCCCGGATGTGCCCTTGCCTGTTGCCCAGCTTGTTGCTATGAACTTCCCCCAGCAACAGGTCGTTGGAGCGTCCGGAGGCCGCTCCTTTGAGGGGGGGTACTGTCAGGAAAGGCTTCACCCGCTGATGGTGCTGTTGGTCCTTTGGACTGCAGTGCTAGTGTCCGTCAGCAGGTGTCCTCCTGCAGCCAATATCTCTGTTGGAGGATCTCACCTGCTGGTGGTAACACATGATACGTGGACTGCAGTACCGGCATCCACCAGCGGGTGTATTCTGGCAGTATGGGGCAGGCAGCACTTCCTGTGGTCAGCTGTGACCTGAAGCTCAATCACTGGACTTCCTTATATACCCGGCAAATGCAAACACTCGTTGCCCTGGTATCTCTCTCCCTGACCTAGGACCTGTGACCCTGGCTTGAGCCTGTATCCGACCCGATCCCTAACCTGCACCCTGCTCGACCCGATCCCTACCTTGTGCCCATCCTGCAGCTTTCCCTTCTGTTACCCGGATCCCTGCTCTGCAGCCTATCCATCCGTCCCCTCCCTGTTCCTGCTTCCTCCCATCCATACCCATCTGCTTGATTCACTTGTGTATGACCTTGGCCTGGCTTCCACTACGATTCTGGAATTTCCCATACTTGTATATACTGTTTGTAGTCACTGTTGATTTATTGCACTGCGTTCTATTGGTTGTTGTATGTTGGTCACCATAATAAATTATATATTTTCACCTACACCCGTTTGGTTTCCTTTTATGAGGTCACACAGTCTGGTCAATTATCAATCTCTGACACTACTTCTGAGTCTCTTTCAGGGGTCATGGCTGACCTGACCATTACCGGTGTAGAAGAGGTATGCGCCTTGATCGCTTGCTGATCTTTCTGCAGGGCCTCTACATCTCTAATGATCTTTACCAGATCAGGGTAATTCAGTAACATGCCTCCTCCAGAGGTTTTCAGGTGAAGCCAGACTGGATCTGAGCGTAACGCTCCCTTTAAGATCTGCTTCATCCTTGCCGCATCTATGGCTTGGGGTACCATCCCTTTTTTTTAGCACGATTTGGCAAAGCATCTTGTTCAGTCTTCTGACATACTCCGACAGCTTTTCTCCTGGTTGCTGTAAGGTGTGTTCTAACTGATACACCAGTTCTGTTACTTTTTCTAACTGACCGAACTCTTCTTGTAGCATGGCTAGGCAGTCATAAGCCGTGCAGGCAGCATTTCCAAACCGGAGACTTTTCACAACTTCCGCAGCCGCGCCTTTCAAACTTTCCATCACGCGCTGCTTCTTCTACGCTTAAGGCACCTCCCATGCCTCTACTGCTGACAAGGCCTGTTCGATCCAGGTATCGAAGTCTTCCTCCCCTACAGGGACGGGCAGCCTCCCCGAAAATGTTCTCAGCTTCCTGTAGCTGGCCTCGATGTGTTCCGTGTTTGTTTTCTGTCACTTTGTGAGCAGATCCCCCAAGGCATTTAAAAGCTCTGGCCCTATGGCTGTAATGGGTGTCTCCGGAGATGTCATCCTTCTCTGACTCTCTGCTGCATGGGGTATTCCTGGCGGTGATCCAGTCGGGAATGGCGGAGGTGACTCCGTCTTCACAGTTATTGCGTGCGCCAGACCATAAGTTTTGTTATCCAGTGTCTGCACACTTTGCCCTTTAAACTTCCCCGGTACTCCATCCATCCACTCTATCAGTGCATACTGGAATGAGGTGTCTGGGACTGATTTCAGGTCTATCACCCATGGTGTATTATTTGGGGATAGTGACACTGCGAGTTGCTCCACCGTGCTTACTGACCATTCTTCTCCCGGGAGACTAATGACCACTGATGTGTCTGGGTTTGTTCTGGCTGCTTCGCACCACGCTTTCACTTCTAGCGGGTCCATGCCGGTACTTTTGGCGTATCTGCTTGCCATATACAGGATCCCGGACCGATGCCCCCACGTGTAGCGATACCCCCAAACTAAGGGAGCCACTGGTTTGCTTTTGGGCCCTGTACACAGCACAGCCAACCCCCGGCAATCTACTCAACCCTTCTCTGGCACAGCTAGTCTAGGGGTGGTGTTTTTGTATAGCTCTATACCAGTTCATGTACAATCCCCCCAATATTTTCTAACAGTGATAAGATAGATTAATAGACTCCAATACCAGGTTGATCAACTGTAAAAAGAGGTTTACTTGTGAATAAAGGGGGTTAACGATCAATATCACATATAACACATGCATGCAGACCCCTGCAGTAATACTAACACTGGTTAACTATAGTGCACAAATAGTTCTATCTCACACTGACATATAGATAGAGTCCCTTAGTAATATGGCGCCCAGCAATACTATCAACTCCCAGTCAGGCCTGACTCAGTTAAAGCTCAGCCTTTTAGACAAGGAATCTTCGCATGCAAGATGATCGGTGGTGCACATACAGGAACAATATTTGTAATCCAATAGTGGCCTGAGGTAATGGAAGCAACTCCCCGGAGACTATGTAACTCAGTCCCACAACTAGTCTCCTGACAGGAAAAAGGGAAAATATAACCCGATGGGCCAAGGCAGTCAATAGGCCTAATAAAGTACTCAGTTATAGTTGTGAGCAGGTGCTCTCTCACCCCTCCGGACTCGATCCCAGTCCGGGACTCCCATCGCTGTGTCCACACACACAGGATCTGCCACTGCCTAATCTCCGGTCACTGACGTCCCTGAAGCAGGTAGATGTCTGCAGCCGCACAGGCTCCGCAGCGAGGTGGAAGGCTCTCTGGAAGTGCACAAGGGCCCAGGCCTCGGGCCTTGCACTCGCAGCAGGTCCGCACAGGAAGTCCTCTTGCCAGCCGCGCGGTGTCCAAAAAGGCCAGGCTTAGCCTCGCCCTTCCCTTTTATACCCCACCCATGAGTCTCTGCGGCAGCCTAATGCACCCTGGGTGCCAAACGGGGTTCTGGGTAACGTAGTCCATGGAGCCTCAACTGAGACCCCGCTACATGTAATAAGATGAAATGATACAAGGAAAAATTATTAAACACATGAAGAAAGGGAGGTGCAAAAAGGCATGGAAAGCCAAGACACCAGCTGAAATCTATCAGTAATTTGAAAGCAATCCTGCCCCTTGTCAGTGCAAATTAATATCAGCTGATCCAGTCTCAACTGATGGCCTCTAAAACGATGTCACACGAGAAACCTCTCATGATCAGTAAAAGCAAAGAGCTCTCTCAAGACCTTTACAACTTTACTGTTGCAAAAAATACTGATGGCATTGGTTACAGAAGGATTTCTAAACTTCTGAATGTTACACTGAGCACTCTTGGTGCCATAATCCAGAAATAGAAAGAACATAATTTCACCATTAAATGACCACGTCCAGATGTTCCTTGCAAGATTTCTGACAGAGGAGCGAAAAGAATTATCAGAAGAGTTCTCCAAGAGCCAAGAACCACTTGTGGAGAGTTACAGAAAGACCTGGAATTAGCAGGTACAATTGTTTCAAAGAAAACAATAAGTAATGTATTCAACCGCCATGGCCTGTATTACCGCTCACCACGCAAGACTCAATTGCTGAAGAAAAAGCAAGTTGAAGCTCATTTAAAGATTGCTGCACAACATTTAGACAAGCCTGTGAAATACTGGGAGGATATAGTTATGTCAGATGAGACCAAAATAAAACTATTTGGTTGCCATAATACACACCATATTTGGAGATCAAATGACACTGCACATTACCCCAAAAACACCAAACTAACAGTGAAGTTTGGAGGTCGAAACACCATGGTGTGGGACAGTTTTTCAGCATAGGGTACTGGCAAACATCATATCATTGACAGAAAGATGAATGGAAAAATGTACATCTTAATAAAAATTTGCTGCCATCTACCAGGATGATGAAGATGAAATGAGGGAGGACATTTCAGCAAGACAATTATTCCAAACACAAAGCCAAGGAAACTCTCAATTGGTTTCAAAGAAAGAAAATAAAGCTGCTAGAATGGCCCAGCCAATACCCTGACTTGAATCCAATAGAAAATCTATGGAAAGAACTAAAGATCAGAGTTCATAGAAGAGGCCCATGGAACCTTCAAGATTTGAAGACTGTTTGTGTGGAAGAATGGGCCAAAATCACAACTGAGCAATGCATGTGACTAGTTTCTCCATACAGGAAGACAAAGTATTAAATACATTTCAGTTAGCATGTTTAATACTTTTTCCCCGTGTCATTTCATTTTATTACACACAACTTAATTTCTGCACTTATTTGTTTTAGTTCCTTTGTATGTTTGGATTGCATGGATTGTTATGTGGTGACAATTCCATGTCAATAGCACCTTTTTAAATATACTTACTTAGAAAAATGGTGCTGTGTTCAATACTTATTTTACCAGCTGTATGTGAGCAGGCTTCCTACAGGTATGCTGGATTTAGTTAGTGGCTGGTGCAGGCTGGGAGGGGAAGAATGTGTGTGCTGCAATTCCCAGGCTTTTTGGATCCAGCCTACCCACTGGTAATATAAATATGGGTGAAGGCTGGGTTCGGGGCCTTTAGACACACAACATCAGGCAGGGCATGCTGTATCTTCTGTGGAGGAGGACTGCTGCGCCTTGCAGTCCATCAGAGGCACCGGGGATCCAGAGATCAACCAGCTCCTGGAGAGCACCAAGCATAGCATAGGGGTATGCCTGGGAAGTCATTCAATTGTAGTTAGGGTCAGGATATGGACATTGTTCATATGGAACTGTATAGCCAAGATGTTCTTAGTAAAATTGCATCAACTGTTCTAAGCCTGGTCTGAATTTATTTAAAGGACTGCATGTTGGTTGTGGCATATTCAAAAGAACTTGAGTCCATGAAACACATGTGGGGTATGAAGCTCAGCTACTATAAGGTCTACTTGGCAGGACAAGCAGGAGAAGTAATGTAGTTGCTATGGGTAACCAATGGTTAGAACAAGCTACAATGTAACAAGTTGTAAAGAGTGGTACCTGGTATGAGTTATGGGTCCTTTGGTAGCGAGAGGGTTGGTGTTATGGCTCCCTCCCTAGTAGTCGGTTTTCAGTAGCAACCGGAACCAAACCCGTGTAGCGGGTATACACTTTCCTGTGTATTTAAAACTGGCAGAGACACCAGTGATGTGCAGTTCCCTGCAGCCCAGTGGGTGGCGCTGTTGCCTTGGGCTGGGGTTGAACCATTGCTGTGTGCCGTGCTCCCTTTTTGTCCTCCCTCGGCAGTGGTATGGTGGGGCGGGGAACCTGCCGTGCTTGCTGGGAGAGGGTATAAAGGGGCCGGCCATCTTTGTCACGGGTCGAAGTCCCAGGCACCTTCAGCCTGAGGGCGGTGGTCGGACGGAGCTCCTAGGCGGCCTAGGTCTAGAGGACGTTCGGAGGTCGTGTTCCATCTCAGGCACCTTTAGCCTGGGGTGAGGTACTCGGATGGAGGTCTGGAGCTCAGTGCCCAACACTGAGTTCCGCAAGGGAAGGAGATCCTAGGGGACCCCGGGAGTGGGTACCCGAATCCGGATGGCGTAATGGACCGGTGGGAGATACTTGCTTGAAGACCTGGTGCAGCATATTGCCAGTGACAGGTGAGCCTTCCATCGGAGACCGCCTGGAAGGAAATCCCCCCTCGCTCGGAGACCGCAACCCACTTTCAGGAAGGAAAGTGGAGAGTTCATTGTGTCTGGGCCTACTCGCATCCACACCCCTCTGTCTGTTCTACTCATTGAGGGAGTCCAACTGTCTGTGCATTACTCTGTTATCGGAAGAATAAAGGAGTGTTGGACTTTAATGGTTTGGGGCTCATTTTCTGGCAGACATTGTTCAAAGGAGGAGGAGGCTCCAGGTGCAGAACACCGACCCGAAGGTAAAAACAAGGACTTTGCTCACACCACACAACTCTCTGTGGTGAAGGCTTGGCGTGGTGACCCCGCTCTCTCTCCATAAGGTGCCCCTAGACAAGAGAAAGACGAGCTGATGATAGAGTGGAGAGGGGGAGAGGCCGCTACACCCGCATTACAGAGATCCAAGGCCTGGTCATTGATTTCAATGGGCAGGGTTGCTTTAGGAGCGGTGTATACACCGCTCCTACATCGCTTCAAAGATGCTGCTAGCAGGACTTTTTTTAGCGTCCTGCCAGCGCACCGCTCCAGTGTGAAAGCCCTCGGGCTTTCACACTGGAGTGAAAGGAGCGGCTCTTTCAGGGCGCTTTGCAGGCGCTATTTTTAGCATTATAGCGCCTGCAAAGCGCCTCAGTGTGAAAGGGGTCTAAAGGCTGAAGGTTTTTTACCTTCATGCATTCTATACATGGATGTAAAAAAGCTTCTGTGTGCTGCTCCCCCTCAAACCCCCTCCAATACTTACCTGAACCCGATCTCGATCCAACAATGTGCATGGGGCAGTGGCTCTCCCGGCTCTCTGCCTCTTCATTGGCTCAGAAACAGCATTGGGAGCCATTGGCTCTCTCTGCTCTCAACTGCAGCCAGTGGGGAGGGAGCGGGGGTGGAGCTGATTCACGCTCTGTGTGACACACAGAATCTGGCTAAGAAGCGGGCACTCAGCCGGGAGGAGAAGCCAGGGGCTCTGGAGGGGGACCTGTGAAAAGGAGAATCGAGGCTGCTCTGACCAAAACCATTACACAACACAGGAAAGTATAAGATGTTTTTTATTTTTTCTTGTTCACACTGCTGCGATGTCATATATCGCATGTGATTCGCACTGCACTGCTGTGTAAATCAAATGCGATGTCTGTGCGATGCAAATTCAGCCATACAGATTGTATCGCTGAATTTGCATCACATTCAGAGCAAAGTCGTGCAGGACCCTTTTTTTGGTCCACATCAGAATCGGATTACATGGGTGTTCACACCCATGCAATCCGATTCCTGTCCGAATTGACAGTTCGCACTACAATATGCAAACCGATCTGGGGGTATCATTAACTTTGTATTGACACCCCCAGTGGTTCACATAGGGCATTGTGAACTGCCTGTGAGTTGTACGCGATGCGGGAACCCGCACTGCATTCACACAGGTTCTCGCATCGCAGCAGTATGAACCGAGCCTAACTGAAGCTCCTGGCCTAAATCTGCATGCATTTATGCATTGTGCTATGGCCACATGATTGCATGCGTAGCGGCCTCACCCCCCCTCCTCTTTGTAAATAAAACGGCTGGCTTGTCTAGGGGTATGCGGGAGGAGGATGAGGTTCACTACGGCCCATGTCCTCTAGTGTGTAGAAGTGAAAGCCAACACTTATTTTACCTTCGGGCCTGTGTTCTGGATGGAGCCTCTGGCTCTCCTGCAGAGCGGAAGTTTGACTGTCAGTAATAGAGCCCCACACCATAAAAAGTCCAACACTCCTTTATTCTTCTTGACAAATGAACAGCATCAGTTGAACTTTTAAAATGAACAGACATGGTGTGGATACAAGTAGGTCCAGGCACAGTGAACTTTCCTATTCCTTTTCTTGCAAATAGGCTTGGCGCACGGTCGCTGCCACCAACCGTGAGATTGGTCGCTGACACCGACCGGGTGAACTGTTGAGGCCCCTGCCACAGGCCTAATAGTAGGTCTCTGCCACTGACCTGAGTTGACTAGATGAACTGCTGCCACCGGTCATAGAATGTGAACCACCTTCCTCTATGAATTGGCCCTTGTTCGGGAGAGATATCCATCCGGACGGTCTCCAGAGGTTCACCCGGCACTGGCAATATGCTGCACCAGATCTTCGGTTGAATAACTCCTCTGGTCCCTTACGCCTCTGGATTCGGGTGCCCAACACCCGGGGCACCCTAGGACAATCCCTCCCTCGCGGGACCCAGTGGAAGGTACTGGGCCCCAGGCCTCCGGTTGAGTACCTCACCCCAGACTGAAGGTGTCTAGGATGGAACACGGACTCCACGTGTGCAGGCCAAGGGTGCCTGGACACCGATCACAGACAGCAGCCCTCAGGCTGAAGGTGCCTGGGACTCGGACCTCGTGGTGAAGATGTCCGCCCCCTTTATACCCTCTCCCAGCAAGCACAGCAGGTTCCTCGCCCCGCAGTACAGCTGCTGCGAGAGGTCACAAAGGGTACGGCACTGCAGTAGTGGTTCAACCCCGGCTCAAAGTGACAGCACCACCTACTGAGCCGCAGGGAACTTAACACCACTTATGTCCTCACATGAATAGAACATGGCCCTGTTCTACCAATAGTGCATCTGGGTCATACTACCACCCAGTTGCTGCCCCTAAATAGTACATTACATGATTAAATAATTTCATGAATAACCAAGTGTGCATGTGTTTCTAATAAAGTGCCTAGTGACCAGGGCTTTTTTTCAGGGGGAACTTGGTGGAACTCTGTTCCACCACCTCTGGCTCAGACCCTTTGGTGCCTGCTCACCACAATCACTTGTAAACACAGAAGTCTGGTTTCTGTGTTTACAAGTGACAGCTCTGCACTCTGTATGTAATGCAATCCTGGTACTTAATGCCCCTTTAAGACCCTCCTACTGATTTCATGAAATTTGACTTAGCACACCCACTATTTGATATGATTTGGAGGGTGTGTGTAGGGGGAAGGATTTTGTGGAGCCGTGGTTAAGTTCCAGCACCTATTGTTTGAGAAAAAAAGCCCTGCTAGTGACTGTACCTTTAATGTTAGATGCATGCATATGTGGAGTTTATTTATCAGTGTTCCCCCCCCCCCCCCCCCAAGAATCACAAATTAAATTATATCTTAGGTATCAAATGTGTGAATATTTGATGAAAGTTGTATGAATCTCGAATGAAAACATTGATAAACAGACCCCTAACAGGCAATGATTACATTCCAGAAAGATCACAGTACTCCCCCATAGCTCCCAACTGTCCCTGATTTAGAGGGACTGTCCCTGATTTGGAATAATGTCCCCCTGTCCCTCTTTCCTCCTCATTTGTCCCTCATTTTGGTCTTATTTATATAGGTGTATATAAAATGCACTTTTTATCTATCAAAAAGTGTTTTCCAGCGCTTAACCTTTCATCTGATTTCTAAATTGCTGCATTTGTAAATTCCAAAAGCCAGTATAAAGGAATAGTAGTGGTAAAAAAAGCACTTGTGGGTTTAACCAATCTTGTTTTTTTGTACAATTCTCCTTTAAGGGGGTGTGGCAAGGGGTGTGTCCTATGACTGCACACTTTTGCTGATAGGTGTCCCTCATTCCCATCTCATAAAGTTGGGAGGTATACTCCCCTAACATGTAAAATGTGGACTTGGAAATAGGACATCCTGTTATAGACATTGGTTTCGAAAAGAAAACAGACACAAGAAGATAAGGCCACACTTGAAGTCTGGATCTTGATTTTAAAGTTATGGCTCTTATTTTTAAAGATGTTTTACATGCAACAATGATTAATGATCGGTTTTGCCTTATAGAGTCCTTAAAATGGTACAGCTGTTTAAGTTGTTGTAGAACAGTGATATGCAATTAGCGGACCTCCAGCTGTTGCAGAACTACGAGTCCCATGAGGCATTGCAAGACTCTGACAGCCACAAGCATGACACCCAGAGGCAGAGGCATGATGGGACTTGTAGTTTTGCAACAGCTGGAGGTCCGCTAATTGCATATCCCTGTTGTAGAATATGTCCTTAGAGATTCTCAGAGAGTCTTGCATATGTTTGTTTATGCTGTTCACTTTCACTTGTCTCCCGACAAGCTTTGGTCTATGTGAAACTTACAATAAACATATGTTCAACTATAAAAATGTAGTTTCACACAGGTACATGGAGGCAAAGGGAAGTAAAATGAAAAATACTTTCCATGTCATTTATGGATACTATTAACCACTTAAGCCCCGGACCATTTGGTAGCTAGAGGACCAGAGGTGAATTCAGAATTTTGCACTGCGCTGCTTTAACTGTAAATTGTGCGGACATGCAATGTTGTACCCAAACGAAATTTGCGTCCTTTTCTTCCCACAAATAGAGCTTTCTTTTAATGGTATTTGATTGCCTCTGCGATTTTTATTTTTTGCGATATAAACGGAAAAAGACCGAAAATTTTGAAAAAAAATTATATTTTCTACTTTTTGTTATAAGAAAAATCGAATAAACTCAATTTTAGTCATACATTTAGGCCAAAATGTATTCAGCCCCATGTCTTTAGTAAAAAAAATGTCAATAAGCGTATATTTATCGGTTTGCGCAAAAGTTATAGCGTTTACAAACTAGGGTACATTTTCTGGAATTTACACAGCTTTTAATTTATGACTGCCTATCTCATTTCTTGAGGTGCTAAAATGACAGGGCAGTACAAAACCCCCCCAAATGACCCCATTTTAGAAAGTAGACACCCCAAGGAAATTGCTGAGAGGCATGTTGAGCCCATTGAATATTTTTTTTTTGTCCCAAGTGATTGAATAATGACAAAAAAAAAAAAAAAATTACAAAAAGTTGTCACTAAATGATATATTGCTCACACATGCCATGGTTATATGTGGAATTGCACCCCAAAATACATTCTGCTGCTTCTCCTGAGTACGGGGATACCACATGTGTGGGACTTTTTAGGAGCCTAGCCATGTACGGGACCCCGGAAACCAAGCACCGCCTTCAGGATTTCTAAGGGCGCAAATTTTTGATTTCACTCCTCACTACCTATCACAGTTTTGAAGGCCATAAAATGCCAAAATAGCACAAAACCCCCCCAAATGACCCCATTTTGGAAAGTAGACACCCCAAGCTCTTTGCTGAGAGGCATGGTGAGTATTTTACAGCTCTCATTTGTTTTTGAAAATGAAGAAAGAACATATTTTTCTTTTTTTTCTTTTTTTTTCAATTTTCAAAACTTTGTGACAAAAAGCGAGATCTGCAAAATACTCACAATACCTCTCAGCAAATAGCTTGGGGTGTCTACTTTCCAAAATGGGGTCATTTGGGGGGGTTTTGTGCCATCTGGGCATTCCATGGCCTCCGAAACTGTGATAGGCAGTGAGAAGTGAAATCAAAAATTGACACCCTTAGAAAGCCTGAAGGCGGTGATTGGTTTTTGGGGTCCCGTACGCGGCTAGGCTCCCAAAAAGTCTCACACATGTGGTATCCCCGTACTCAGGAGAAGCAACAGAATGTATTTTGGGGTGTAATTCCACATATGCCCATGGCATGTTTGAGCAATATATCATTTAGTGACAACTTTGTGCAAAAAAAATAAAAAATAAAAAAATTATTTTTTCCGCAACTTGTGTCAACATATAAAATATTCCATGGACTCGACATGCCTCTCAGTATATAGCTTGGGGTGTCTACTTTCCAAAATGGGGTCATTTGGGGGGGTTTTGAACTGTTCTGGCATTTTATACACAACATTAGGAAGCTTACATCCACTCTTCTAACCACTTGAAGACAAAGCCCTTTTTGACACTTTTTGTTTACATGAAAACATATTTTTTTTTGCAAGAAAATTATGTTGAACCCCCAAACATTATATATATTTTTAAAGCAAAGGCCCTACAGAATAAAATGGTGGGTGTTGCATTTTTTTTTTCTACACAGTATTTGCGCAGCGATTTTTCAAACGCATTTTTTTGGGAAAAAATACACTTTTTTTAATTTTAATGCACTAAAACACACTATATTGCCCAAATGTTTGATGAAATAAAAAAGATGATCTTAGGCCGAGTACATAGATACCAAACACGACATGCTTTAAAATTTCGCACAAACGCGCATTGGCGACAAACTACATACATTTTTAAAAGCCTTTAAAAGCATTTACAGGTTACCCCGTTAGATTTACAGAGGAGGTCTACTGCTAAAATTACTGCCCTCGATCTGACCTTCGCGGTGATACCTCACATGCATGGTGCAATTGCTGTTTACATATGACGCCAGACCGACGCTTGCGTTCGCCATTGGGCAAGAGCAGGGCAGGACAGGGGTGCTTTTTTTTTTTTTTTTTTTATTATTAATTTTGCTTTTTTATTTTATTTTTAAACTGTTGCTTCCATATTTATTTATTTTTATCACTTTTATTGTTATCTCAGGGAATGTAAATATCCCCTATGATAGCAATAGGTAATGACAGGTACTCTTTTTTGAAAAAACTGGGGTCTATTGGGCCCTAGATCTTTCCTCTGCCCTCAAAGCATCTGACCACACCAAGATCGGTGTGATAAAATGCTTTCCCAATTTCCCAATGGCGCTTTTTATATCCGGGGGGGGGGACATTACCTCCCACTGCTTGTAAAAGCAGTCCAGAGGCTAATTAGCCACTAGGATTGCTTTTACATGAAAGCCGGCCGCTGGCTGAAAAGAATGATACCAAGATGATACCTAAACCCGCAGGCATCATTCTGGTATAAACATTCAAAGTCCAGCAACATACCAGTACGTTGCTGGTCCTTGTTGGACATGTATTGTAATCTTTTTTTTCATGCAGCCTGTTGGCTGAACGAAAAAAAAAGATTGATCGGTGGGTATGCCCACCATTAGAATACCGCCCTTCATCCACCCACTTCCAATGATGGGCATACATGCACCATTTATATATGCCGAAGCATGGGGGCATCTTCTCGCAAAAGTTATGCCGCGTACATATGGTCAGACTTTTCCACGGGCAAGCCTCCGTCGGAATTTCGACCGTATATACGCGGCATTAGGAGCAAAATCGCTCCTCCGCTCCTGCTGCCCCAATGCTTCGGCATATATGCTTTTTTTTTTTAACTGTGGTGGTGAAATCACCTCCTACAGCACTGGAGTCGCAGGGATCAGGCCTGTCTCTGCGAACGCTGCAGTTATGTGTGTTGTGTTTTGTAAGTGACAGTGATCGATCGATACTGCACTTCGGTGGCCTGGGCTGGACGGAGGGGCAAAACGCAGGTGCTAGCAGGTATCTGGGCTGATCCCGCTAACACTGCGTTTTTGGGAACCCTAAATTGCTGGGGACGCTAGTATAGATCTGATCAGATCAGATATTGAGCTGATCAGATACTATACCACTAAGGGGGGTGTATGCTTCACGTGTGGGTGTTAGCGCTACTGGCACTAACCTGACGCTGCCTGGGGTGTGACGCAGACCCTCTCTGACGCTAAAACCTAACTGATATCACCCGCCGGGCGATCAGGGGGTTAAACCTTTATTGGGTTATATATGGCGGGTGCCCTGACACTATAAAAAGCAAACTAACTAACCAGCGTCACCCGTAACACTTATATGATGATCACTGGTGAAAGGGTTAACTAGGGGCAATTAGGGGGTTAAAACCTTTATTAGGTAATATATGGGGGTACCTGACGCTATATAAAAACCTGACGGCGAACCTAAAAAAAAATTACTGGCTACCTATCGGCATCACCGACACTAAGACAACGATCATAAAAACGATTGCTTAGCGACAGTGGTGATAGGGGGTGAAAGGGTTACCTGGGGGGCGATCAGGGGGTTAAACCTTTATTAGATAATATATGGGGGTACCTGACGCTATAAAAACCTGCGGCGAACCTAAAAAAAATTACTGGCTACCGATCAGCATCACCGACGCTAAGACATCGATCAGAAAAATGATCGCATAGTGACAGCGGTGCTAGGGGGTGAAAGGGTTACCTGGGGGGTGATCAAGGGGGTTACACCTTTATTAGGTAATATATGGGGGTACCCGACGCTATAAAAACCTGCGGCGAACCTAAAAAAAATTACTGCCTACCGATCAGCATCGCCGACGCTAAGACATCGATCAGAAAAATTATCGCTTAGTGACAGTGGTGATAGGGGGTGAAAGGGTTACCTGGGGGGGCGATCAAGGGGGTTAAACCTTTATTAGGTAATATATGGGGGTACCCGACGCTATAAAAACCTGCGGCGAACCTAAAAAAAATTACTGGCTACCGATCAGCATCACCGACGCTAAGACATCGATCAGAAAAATGATCGCATAGCCACGGCGGTGCTAGGGGGTGAAAGGGTTACCTGGGGGGTGATCAAGGGGGTTAAACCTTTATTAGGTAATATATGGGGGTACCCGACGCTATAAAAACCTGCGGCGAACCTAAAAAAAATTACTGGCTACCGATCAGCATCGCCGACGCTAAGACATCGATCAGAAAAATTATAACTTAGTGACAGTGGTGATAGGGGGTGAAAGGGTTACCTGGGGGGCGATCAAGGGGGTTAAACCTTCATTAGGTAATATATGGGGGTACCCGACGCTATAAAAACCTGTGGCGAACCTAAAAAAAATTACTGGCTACCGATCAGCATCACCGACGCTAAGACATCGATCAGAAAAATGATTGCTTAGTGACAGTGGTGATAGGGGGTGAAAGGGTTATCTGGGGGGTGATCAGGGGGTTAAACCTTTATTAGGGGGGGTTAGGGGGCTACACTGGACCTAAAACTAAATGTACTGACACTTTTACAGTCACAAATGTCACTGATTGCAGTGATCACTAAATAAATGGTCACTGCAATCAGTGACACTGTGACTGGGGGCTGGGGGGGCTGGGGGGTGATCTGGGGGTGTCTGGGGGGGCCTGGGGGGGCGATTTATGTGCCTATGTGTCCTGGTGTCAGTGTGCTGTTCTGTGTACTAACCTGGCATCTTCTCCTGTACGGCGCTCGGTATATGTGAGCGCCCCAGGAGAGATGACATCACTTCCTCCTTCCTGGCAGGCAGGGGAAGCTCTCTCATTCGCCGGGAGCGATCGAGAGGGGGTGGCCGGAATCGAACGGCCGTCCCCTCATGCCGGATCGCTCCCGAAGGTAAAACGACCGCTCACTGTAAAGAAGGGGGGTCCGATCGGACCCCCCAACTATACAAAGGCAATCACGTACATATACGTGATTCTGCCTGTCGGTGCCATTCTGCTGACATATATTTACAGTGGGCGGTCGTTAAGTGGTTAAGTGCACCAGTGCTCTGAATATAGACATAGTCTTAAAATATTCTTAAAGCCTCCAAAAAATAAATAAATAAAAGTCAGCAACTACCAATACTGTAGCTGCTGACTTTAAATATAAGGACACTTACCTGTCCAGGGATCCTGCAATGTCGTCCCACCGAAGCTGATTTGTCCATCAGCTCAGGTGCAAGCGCCGCCAATGCAACTAATGCCGCGTACACACGATCGGAATTTCCGACAACAAAACCGTGTTTTTTTTTCCGACGGATGTTGGCTCAAACTTGTCTTGCATACACACGGTCGCACAAATGTAAATGTTGCTCGGAAATTCCGATCGTCAAGAAGGCGGTGACGTACAACACTACGACAAGCCGAGAGAAATTAAGTACAATGATTCAGAGCATGCGTCAAATTGATTTCGAGCATGCGCAGCACTTTTGTGCGTCGGAAATGGCTACACACAATCGGAATTTCCGACAACAACTTTTGTTGTCGGAAAAATAGAGAACCAGCTCTCAAACATATGTTGTCGGAAATTCCGACAGCAAATGTCCGATGGAGCCTACACACGGTCGGAATTTCAGACCAAAAGTTCACATCGAACATTTGTTGTCGGGAATTCCGATCGTGTGTACGCGGCATAAAGGAAACCAGCAGTGAAGCCTTCAGGCTTCACAGCTAGTTTCCTACTGCACATGGGCGAGTCGCGCTGCGCTTTCTGAATGTCCCCGTCATCTTCTGGGATGCACACAGGTCCCAGACGGCAGCGAGGGGGGAGGTAGTAGGGGGCCGATGCAGATGGGGAAATTACGTACCTCGCCACGGCGGAGTTAGGATGGAGGTACACCTTTGTACTCCAGAAAAGGTACAAAACAAATAGAAAAAAATATATGTAGCGGGGTCCTCAATTTAAGGGAAGTGTTTGAGAGGTAGTTTGCTCAAACACCCTAATTTGTCAGGGTTTTTGCAACCATTTCTATCCACAGGGAGAGTATCGGTGTGCAGTTCCCTGTGGCCTACAGGTGGCGCTGCCATAGTAGGCTAGGGTTGAACCGCTGATACAGTGATGTGCCCTGTGTGTCCCCTCTCAGCAGCCATACGGTGGGTGTGGGCTACCTTCTGGGCATGCTGGGAGAGGATATAAAAGGGGTAGACGCTGCCCGTTCGGGGTTCTGTTCGGTCGTCGGGAGTCCTACTCCCAGGGAGTGTTCCTGTCTGCCCTGGGTACCTTAGGCCCAGGGCGGGTGTTCCCGTTCCATCTTGGGCAACTTTAGCCCAGGGTGAGGTACTATTATGCTGTTCCTGTCCGCTCTGGGTATGTAAGCCCAGGGACCGCAGTGGAGGCCTTGGCCCAGCACCTTCGGCTGGGGTCCACCAAGGATCGAGGAATCTCAGGGTGCCGCCTCGCGATAGGACCCGTATCTAGGATGAGGAGGCCGGGAAGGAACTCTCCGAAGAACCCAGTGCAGTGTCATGGTGACGGTACGGTCCCGGTAACTCTCCGGAGGGATGTCTTCTCCTAAAAAAGGGCCATAGCTAAAGAAGGGGATCAGTTTCACCAGGTCTGTGGCAGAGACCAACTTCACAGTCTGTGGCAGGTAGTCAAACTTGCTTGAGAATCTGAGCAAATATTTGTAGCGTTTGTGCCTGGACCTCCTCCACACCTTGTACTATTCTATTTCTTGCTCCAACCTTTTTCCTATCAGAGACTGTGTTATTGCTAAGAGAAAATAAACTCTGAGTTGGAGTTTCAGCTTGTGTGGACATTCACTTTACTGGGAAGTCAAGGACTTGTCTCTAATTAACATAGAGGTGAGAATCAGGCTCTGGAGGTTTTCATGTTCTGACCGTGGAAGACCCAACAACAACACCGCTCAACCTCCTCGCACAGGAGGATACGGGCTGTTAGTGCGGTGTGCCTCTCTCTTCCTGCGAGGAGCCAAAGTTAATGCAGGTAAAGAAAGGGGTCTGTGCGCTACATATATATATATCCAAACACAGCGGGGGTGGGGTGTTCTTTTGTTTAAGACCTAGTTGCATTTTTGGCTTGAACTCCGCTTAAACATTCAGTAAATGAACTTAAAGTGGAGTTCCACCCAAATTTACAACTGGATCTTATCGCATTCAGTAAATTACATATATATTGCAATGTCACTCCAATAATTTTTTTGCTGTTTAACCACTTCAGATCTGCGCTATGGCCAAAAGATGGCTGCAGCGCAGACCTGAACTGCCGCGAGGGTGTCCCTGGACGTCCTTGTGTTTACTTCCGCAATGCGTGCCCTCAGCGATGCGCATCGTGGAAGAGCTGTGCCCGCTGTGTCACCTGGGTGCCGATGCGCATGCCTGTCGTCTGCGATGTCCGCCAGGTACTCGCGATCGGCAGTCACAGAGACAGGGACGTGGATCTCTGTGTGTAAACTTGCCCACAAGCAAAATGGAAACGTCCCTCTGCACTTTTTATAACTTATCCTTGAGAACGATAACGGACTACGGATGTTTTAGAAAATCTAAACATTGAGTATTGATTTGTAATGGGGTAAATAATTGAATGGACAAAAAAAAACAAACAAAAAAAACAAATCGCCATGGGACCTCCGCTTTAAAACAAAACTCACCAATCTCTGAAGATTTTAATCTTCAAATTTACAACCGAGGCCCTGAAATAACAGCTCCTCTACCCTTCGGAGAGAAAGAATATGTTGTATCAGCCACAGAGTGGTAACTGTGGATATCAACAAAAAAAAAAAAAAAAAGTACCTGGCGTGCCACGTCCTAACATTTGAATATAGAAGAAGCTAGATGGAGGGACTTGGACTTTTTAGGCACCATACACAAATTATATAAAAAGAATATTTTTATTGTATAATAAACTAACATATCAATATTTCTGTATAAAAATTGTTCACAAGTTCTAAAAGAGACGATACAACAATACCGATATAGTACAACACCATAGCTCTAATGCAGATCATATAGGGCCAGTGTTCATCCATAGGCCAGTTAGATGCATTCCCAAAAAGTTGAGGTATGGTTGAAACGGCATAAGTCGTAGGAAAAGATGTAATAATTTCACTCTCGCTCGACAAGTTCCGCGTCCAGTGACGCTTCTTCAGGAGCGTGTCATGTGAACTAAACAGGAAATATATTTAAACACATAACATATATCATGAGTTTGTAATTTGTCATCATGCATTCAATAATGCTATAATACATTTAGAAACCCTTATAGAAAAAGGGAAGATATGTTTACACTTTTGTAAAGGAACTCGGAGAAGACCTAAATTATATGTACTGACCTTGGAGACAGGGAAAAAGGTATAGAATGAACCCGACGGTCACTGTGGAGGCGTGCACCTATTATTCAATTGATAACATTGGATTAGTGAAAAATGCTTACTGTTAAGAACATCTGGTTACTCAAAACCAGGATGTCTAATGTTGTATAAATAATTTGGCTTCATATGAAAAAGACAATTTCCAAATTACTATCGAGCAGAAATAGAGTCCCTTGGAGATGGCAGGAGAGGAGGGGGAAAAAACAAAAAAACAAAAAAACGAAACGGAAGCCCCATAAAGTAATATGTTGGAAGTATGCTGGAAAATAGTTGTAGAAAAACTCTCCAACAGTCTGGGAATCAAACAAATGTATCCCAGAGTGTATATGCAGGTAGAGTGCATAGTGACCACAGCCATATTTATATAAAGGAGAAAGTAGAAACAGAGGTAAATAAGACAATAGTTCTAATTGATTGATGTCCATAACCTTAGCTTGTTGCTAAGGGGTATAGCTTACCCGCTAATGCAGTTTAAGATCTAGGGAATTAATCAGCTATATTATAGAAGATTCGCCAGGGGATCAAGTCGAAGTTGCCCATGTGTAGAAAGACAGTGAAGGCAAAAAGCGTCAAGTACATCCACTTGTTGCCATTAGCCTCACGATACGTTTTCAGTCAGGATACAATGTAACAGTTAATCTAGACAATGGGTCTAGAATGAAAGAAGAATCACAATTGGTAATTACTTCATATGATCCAATAGTTTGACTAATTGAGGGTAACACTCACAAGAATAGTATTACCTGACAATAGATTCCCATCTGGTAAATTTGTAGCCAGGACGCCGTCCTGGGCGTCCTTAACAAGAACAGCTGAATTAAATAATATAATAATTGCTATTAGGACATCTAATTAGTCAAAACAGGTAATGTCTATAATTATATTGGATGAACATGACTATAAAAAACATATATGCTCCAACTTACTTTAAAGCATAGATAATTCCCTTAGAAACGACAGGAGGAAGGCCCCCAGGGGAGGGAGAGGGAAGGATCGAATCTCCAAGGCTCTATACAAAAATGGTGAAACCTAAAATATGTATATAAAAAAATATATATATAAAAATATATATATATATATAATAGCCAAAACATTCGTATAAGTCATAGTGTTTAAATAAGTAATACTGGTGCTAAAGTGCCTCAGTCATTTATCTTAATACAGAGGGGTAAAAAACTTACCCACTACTAAACTTTGAATGTAAATAGATGGTCAACTGAATCATGCAGGATTCACCAGACAGCAAAGCACGCTGTCTGTGTAGCAGAGTGGAAACAATAACCCACAGGTGCATCCACTTGTTCACATCAACCCTGGGGTGTTACGATATATTTCCAATGAACTGAGCCTGGATAATAGAAACCACAAATAGAATTTAACTAAATGCGGTTCAAGAGGATCAACTAATTAAATTGGACTCAGAGGACTCAGAGGATATGTGTCCATACCTGGCATACTGTTCCCATTTGAAAGCAGCGCCGTATCAGAGATGTCAGCTCGATGTAAAACACGCTATAATAGCGTGATTTTGAAGGTGCGCGCCTCTTCCGTAGTCTCCGCCTGAGCCAATGAGGAGGCTCGGCGTGACGTCATTCGGAACGGCCAGAGGATCAGCGTAGCCGCGTGTAACACTAAGGCACGCCCACGTATCGGAAAGAATTTCCGAACGTGATGCGTGATTGGTTGCAGCGGCGTGAAGCTGAGCCAAGCCATCTCAAAGGGAGACAGGAATTTCGTCACCCGGAGACGGCTAATGCGCTGCCTGGCGATTGCCTGACAGCGCTCGGGTGGCCACACAGTGGCCATACATGGTCCTGTCCATTAACCCAAACCCTGCCAGATGTGAGGCCGGCATAAAAAGGTCCTGGATTCTCCGAGTTGCAAAACAAAAGTAGAAAACCATAAAAGTATACATTAAGTTTGTATATCAAAAAACAATAATAGAAGAACAAGTTATTAGTATTCAATTTTACAATGTAAAACCAAAAGTAATTCCCATTTGATCTAATATAGGGATATAAATCACTTTCAATTTTAGCTCAAAGTGTATTTTTAAAAATATATAAGACATGAATAAATGGTTCTATGAGTAGCCTATGTTTACATAGCTCTTGATTCATTAACTGGGAAGGGGGAAAAAATAAAGATGAAAGGAGCCCCCCATGGACATTTTATTCAGTTAATTAGTACAGTATTCTATTGTTATTTATGCTTAATAAGCACTAAGTTTCTACACAACGATTTACCCTACAAATTGTTTTGTCTAAAGAAATGCTTTATAGGAGTGAGCTTCATTGATGCCAGGTGCAAGGGTGGCATCAAGACGCTCAATCCAGTAGGTTTCTTGACGAAGTATTTGCTTGTCCCAGTCGCCGCCTCGTGGGTCTCGTGGTACCACAGCGAGGGCTATAAATGTTACCAGCGAGGTGTTAAATTTATGATATAGATCCAAGTGTCTACTTACTGCAGTAATCATTTTTCCACTTCCTGAGTAGTATACATGGTCTTTAATGCGGGATCGGAAATGTCTTATAGTTTTTCCCACGTAAAACGCGCCGCATCGACAGGTCATTAAGTAGATTACTCCCTGTGTGTTACAGTCAGCATGGAAATTCAAGTTGTAAATGGTGCCATTGGGAAGTGTGAATCTGGTGCCTATGGAGATCCACGGGCAAAAAGCACATTTACCACATTGTGTCATCCCATTAGAGGTAGATCTGGCCGGTATATCATCGTGGAAATGACTAGACGTGAGTTGATCGCGTAATGATTTTGATCTTCTAAAGGTTATGTCTGGTTTGGATTTAATGTATTTGTTGAGTATGGGGTCATCATATAGGAGGGACCAATGATTGGAAAGTATGTTCCTAAGTTCCACATGATGAGTCGAGTATCTTGTAATAAATCTCACAGGCTGCTCCTGTTTAGCTGTCTTTGTTTTGTATAGTAGTGAGTTCCTGGATTGTCGCAGCGCTTTATTAAATGCGCTGCGCAACAAGGATTTAGTATACCCCCTGGCTCTAAGTCTATCGCGAAGTAGATTCGCCTGTATTTTGAAGTCAGCAGTAGATGTGCAGTTACGGCGAAGTCTAAGGTATTGTGCATAGGGTATGCTACGTATTAGGGTGTTTGGATGGGCACTATCTGCATGTAATAGAGTGTTGCCCGCTGTCTCTTTACGAAAGAGGGTTGAGGCCAGTTGTCCATCAGGGTCCTTGGTTATGATTAAGTCCAGGAACGTAACTTGTCTCCAAGGTCAGTACATATAATTTAGGTCTTCTCCGAGTTCCTTTACAAAAGTGTAAACATATCTTCCCTTTTTCTATAAGGGTTTCTAAATGTATTATAGCATTATTGAATGCATGATGACAAATTACAAACTCATGATATATGTTATGTGTTTAAATATATTTCCTGTTTAGTTCACATGACACGCTCCTGAAGAAGCGTCACTGGACGCGGAACTTGTCGAGCGAGAGTGAAATTATTACATCTTTTCCTACGACTTATGCCGTTTCAACCATACCTCAACTTTTTGGGAATGCATCTAACTGGCCTATGGATGAACACTGGCCCTATATGATCTGCATTAGAGCTATGGTGTTGTACTATATCGGTATTGTTGTATCGTCTCTTTTAGAACTTGTGAACAATTTTTATACAGAAATATTGATATGTTAGTTTATTATACAATAAAAATATTCTTTTTATATAATTTGTGTATGGTGCCTAAAAAGTCCAAGTCCCTCCATCTAGCTGCTCCTCTACCCTTAACCCCCCTTCACATTTCAACATACAGAATCCCTTTCTTTCTAATTGACCCTGATCACACTTATGCACTCAGTTGCCCTACGCTCTACACTCTACACTCAGAAAAGTCAAAATTTTGAGCGTACTCAGGTATTTTTGGCATCATGGATTTCAATGGGAACATTTGTAAGGCTCGGTTCACATATATGCAAATTGGACGCATTTTGAACCACATCCGATTTGCCTGAAATGTGAAAAAACATAGTTTTCCATTGAAGCTGCAGTGCATCCGCAGTGCAAATTTAAAAAGAGTCTTGTGAGTTTTCTGAGCACTGCGGTGCGATTCAGATGCCAATTCCAGGCTCATTGTCTTCTATGGGAATGCTTCTGAATCGCACATTTCATCAGCTTGTTGTGGAGATTTTTATGAAGAAGTATTTAATATGTATTGTCATAGTGTCACCCAGTGTTAGTACTTCCGCAACCCGCTCTAAAGAGCTGATTGGGGCAGTCTGAGGCTGGTTGAATCCCGTCTGATAGGGGAAAACGTCTTGAGGTTGGAGTGTGATGTTTGCAGGGTGCAGATATGTCCACCGACGGGGGCCCTCTGTGCATTAGCATGGACGATCGTTGAGGAGGGGATATGCTCGCTCTGCAATGACATCATTGGTTATAGGCAGATGCGTGCTCTTGTCTCTGCTGTGTCTGATCAACATTGATTGGGATTCGTAGCGCGAGTCTGCAGATAGCCTCCCTCCCCCATTCAATAATAGTATAATCTGAATATGCGTTATTCTATGGAATAGCGCAGAATGAAGGTGAAGGGCGGGGCATGGAATGTCCCTGCCCCCGCCACCTATGGGACCGTGTCATACTTGTAAATTAAATTAAAGTTAAATACATAAAAATAAAAAAAAAGACTTACCTATGGTTGGTTATCAATGTTGACAGTTGCCCCAAACAACGGTCCTCTAGCATCCTATATAAGCAAAGAGGATGCGTCATCAGTGGGCAAAAGACGGAGAAGATTTAAGAGGAGCACATCTGCACTTCTTCTGCACTGACCTGTCATGGAGCAGTTGCTTCGTCAGTTGATGGACCGGGCCGCGGCTGAGGATGGTGATAGCTGGATTCGGCAATGCCTCTCTCTTCCTGGCTCTTCTTCCATCTTGGGTCAGCTGTCTTCATCTCCTTCTCCTGCTCTTCCTCCCCATGGACTCCATGTCTCCTGTCCTTCTGTTCCATGGCCCGACAATGTCCTCTCGACCCTCTACTTCTCCTCATCTCTTTTCCCAGGATGTCATACATTCTACTGTACTCCCCCCACCTGGTCCCCCGGTGTCCTGGAGCGGACTTCCCTCTCTTCCTTCCGGTGCAGTGTCTGACGGTTATTCGGTGTCTCGCCGTCGGATGTCGTCACCCCCGCCTGCGTCATCTACTTCGGGCCCTCCTTCCAGCTACGATGACGCTCGGCCTTCTACTTCGGCTGGGATCGCTGGCACATGCGCAGTCCGTCCTGGAAGAACAACACAGAGACTACACAAGAGACCTCGCAGGTTCGATTCCCCAGCTGACCGTGTCACTGGGAGAAAAGAAAAGGACAGGTTATTTGATTCAAATATTGCTATTAATTCTAGTAGTGATTTGTTTATTAATCCTAATTATTCTGCTTCTCATTTAACCCCTTAAAGTGCTGTTGCTTCAGCTAAACTGCCGCGGGCGGCTTCTGCAGGTCTTTCAATGACAGCAGATTCGGTTGTCATGGCGACTGATAGTAAACAGATGTCGGGGAAGAAGCGTCTTTGTAAATCAAAAGGTATTGTTATGCCTTCTAATGTTTTGATACATGAATTTTCTGATCGCCCGCTGAATCCTTTTAGTTTTTTTGCTACAGCTCCATCTTTGTTGACGGAACCCGTTGCCATGGAGTCTGGTCATGTCCGTGCATCTCCTGACTTTGTCAATTCACCAAATCTACTGCTAGCAGGGTCTGCGACTGCCTTGACAGAGATGGTTTCGGCTCCTGCTGGTGAGTTTAATAATTCTTCTCAAATGAGAGAATTGCTTTGTTCTTTTTAAAATTTTATGTCTACTTTTGTTACTTCTTTTAATTCTGTTAATCAAGCACAGTCAACTCCTGCTTCTGTGTGGCTGGATCCTTTGTCTGGGGCACATAATGTCCCTGTATCTACTTCAGTTGCCACGGCAACTGTTATTCCTGCTGCTCCTGATGTTCTGATTCCTCCTTTGGTCCCAGAAACTTGTTTGAAGGAAGTTTTAACGTGCGAGTTGTCTCCTCTGGGATTTCATTTATCTGGAGCAGTTAAAGAAAAAATTTGGAAGGGAGACTATGTTGAAATTCTATCTTTGCTTCCATCCAACCATGAACTTAGGATGGATAAGAAGGATGGTGATCGTAAAGATGATGATAAACGTAAATTGGCTCCACGCTCTTTTAACAACTGGTTGCAAGCGTTTTGCATTTACGCTAGCGTTATGGGTGAAAAACGCCTTGATTTCGTGGTTTTATTATGACGAGGCGTTTCGACAAAAATTATCTGTGCACAAATCTCTGAAGTGGGGGTCAAAAGATGTTGGTCTGTGGCTCAATCTCTTATTGCCTCAGAAGCCCTTGGTTAAAGTTCCTGCTTCCAATGCCAATAGCGTGTATCGAAGGGGGGTGCGTTTTCATTTTAACGATGGATTGTGTAAATGGCCTAACAACTGTAAATATAAACACAAGTGTAGTCATTGTGCTGGTTCGTACCCTGCTTCTCGTTGTTTTAAGAAGTTGTCTTCTAATGCTTCTGCTCCTTCTAAGGAGCTTTTTCTTAAAAGCCACAACACCGGTGAAAATTCAAAACATGCTACCATGGCTTTGCATGTATCCAGAGCATCAGAGGGCACTCGTCCTGCGTGATGGTTTTTTATTTGGTTTTCATTTACCTTCTTTTTCGGGGGAAGGTTGTCGTGTCTTTCCGAATTTGCCTTCGGTTTCTTCTCTTGTAGATGTTGTTCGTGATAAGTTGAATAAAGAATTGCGTGCTAGAATTGAGGGTCCTTTTTCTACTCCTCCTTTTGTTAATTTTCAGGTTTCCCCACTTGGTATTATTCCTAAAAAGGAACCAAACACTTTTAGATTGATACACCATCTATCTTTCCCCTTTGGTTTTTCTTTAAACGATGATATTGACCCGTCTTTGTGTTCTGTGCAGTATTCTTCATTTGACGACGCTCTGTTCAAAATTAGGAGAGTTGGTGCGTCTGCTTTACTTGCTAAAGCTGATGTTCAGGCCGCACTTCGGTTGCTGCCTATTCATCCGTCAGCCTTTAACTCTTTAGGTTTTTGTTTTCAGAATGAATATTACTTTGATAAGTGTCTCCCAATGGGATGTTCGCTTTCATGTTATTATTTTGAACTTTTTTCCACGTTTATTGAATGCAGGTTCGTGCAGGTTCTGATAACTTATTGCACTACTTAGATGATTTTCTGTTTATTGGTAAGGCTGGTTCATCTGATTGTTTGTATTTTGTTTACCGAATTTCGGATTGTGTGTCAGGAGTTTGGTATACCGTTGGCCGATGAAAAATCTGTTTACCCTACATCTTGCCTTGATTTTCCGGGTATTCAAATAGATACAGTTTCCATGGAATTCCGTCTTCCTGAGGAGAAGATTGTAAAAATTTCGGATTTTATTGGATTTTGTTCTTTCCAAATGTAAGGTTAGGTTGAAAGTGTTACAATCTCTTCTTGGTTTATTGGCATTTGCGTCCACAGTTTTGCCGATGGGTCGTGTTTTCTCCAAGAGATTATATTGCGCTATTTCTGGAATGTCTTCTCCTTTCCATTTTGTGAGGATTACATCTGGTATTAGGGACGATCTTAAAGTTTGGCGTCGTTTTTTTTGTCTACTTTTAATGATAGTTGTTTATGGCAGACTCCTTTTTGTTCGGCCTCTGCACTTCATCTGCATACGGATGCCGCTGGATCTTGCGGCTATGGTGCTTATTGGGATGGGCATTGGTCTGCTGATTTATGGCCTGAATCTTGGAAGGATGCAGGTTTGACTTCTAATATTGTTTTGTTGGAGATTTTTCCTGTTCTAGTGGCCTTGGAATTGTGGGGTGTTAATTTTAGGTATCATCGTATTTTACTTTATTCTGATAATAAGGGTGTCGTTTTTGCTATTAATTGCTTATCTTCTAAATCTCTTCCTGTTCTTGCTGTACTTAGATCGTTGGTTTTTAAATGTTTAGATCTTAATATATGGCTTAAAGCTAAATATGTTCCTGGTAAATATAATCTTATTGCTGATGCTTTATCCCGCTCTCAGTTTCCAGAATTTCGACACTTGGTGCCGGATGCGGATCTTACTGGCCTGTTATGCCCTCCTCACTTATGGAATCCTGTTTTTACTGCCATTAGAGATTCTTTGGCACCCTCCATTTGGGCGTCGTATAAAGCTGCGTGGACTTTGTGGTGTTCCTTCTTGCTTTCTTTTGGATATGATCGACTACTTTTTTTGGAGGATTTAGTTTTGTCCTTTCTTAGTTTTTTTATGTCTCGTGATTATTCACATTCTCATATTGTCAAGACACTATCCGTTTTTTGTTTTTTTTTCTTTATGCTTATGCAAGGTCACAGGTCCTGTATGTCCTTTTTTTACGGTCAAACATGCCTACAGGGCTACAAAAGGAAACGTGTGGTTGCTGATAACAGATTACCTATCTCTGTTGATCTATTGGGTCGTCTTTGTGACGTTTCTAAGGATGTCTGTTTTTCTTCTTATGAATCACTATTGTTTTCTTTGTCTTTTTGTTTATGTTTTTTTGGAGCCTTTGGGGTTCCTGAATTGTTTCCACGTAAAGTTTATGATGACTCTGGTTTATTCTTTCAGGATGTTTTTGTTGGAGTGGATTCTATTCAGGTTCTACTTTGTAAGAGTAAGACTGATCCTATGGGTCATGGTCGATGGATTACTTTGAAAGCTAATCCTGGTGCTCGCTTTTGTGTTTTCTCTTTAGTTGAACGTTTTTTGGGAGTGAGACCTGTATTTCATAAACAATTTTTGATTCATGTCACGGGTACTCCGGTGACTGTTTATCAATTTCAGACTGTTTTACGTAGATGCCTCAAAGCATTACGTTTGGAACACCTGAGGATTTCGTCTCACTCTTTTCGTATTGGTGCAGCCACTACAGCAGCTATGGTTGGTCTTCATGAATCTGTGATTAAACAAATTGGTGGTTGGCGATCTATTTGTTATAGATCATATGTTAGACCTAATTTTCGTTTTTAATTTTAGATGCACAATATAAAATCTGGATAATAGGACACTCATATATTTTCTGGGCTCAGAAGAGAGCTGAATGGAGAGTCTATGGCAATAATTTGGGTTTACCTCGTCATAATTTTAATATATATTGGTATGGACAACGTGGCATGCTTTGGAGTAATTTGCGTTCCGTTTTATCTAATTTACATGATTGTTGGCCCATACCACAGGTCATTATTTTCCATTTAACAGGTAATGATCTTGGTAACCGCAAGACGTTAGAGTTGATTTCTCAGATTAAGCTTGATTTGTTATGTTGGCATGCTGTTTTGCCTAATGCTATTTATTTTTATTTTTTCCTGAAGTAATCCCTCGTCATGATTGGATGCTATGCCCAGAACATAAGTTTTTGAATAAAATTTGTAAGCGACTTAATAGGGCTTTAGATAAATTCATGCCTTTGGTTCATGGTCTGTCTTTTCGACATGTGAACTTAGAGGGCGGTTTTCCTGTTTTTTATAGACCAGACAATGTGCATTTATCTGATATTGCTCTTGACGTCTTCAATTTAGATTTACAAACCTGTGTTGAATTGGCTGTCGCTTTGGTGGGGTGCCAGGCTCCTTGAAATTTGGGCCTGGTGTGTGGGATGTTATGTTTCATGTTTTAAGTTTAGCTTGAGCTTAAATGGCTAAGCTAATTTTTATATATATATATATTTATATATAGTTAGATGTTTGAAAGAAGATTTTAATATTCTTAAGTGGAATATTTATTTTGATTTAAATAAATACAAAGTTTGGTATATTCAATTTAATATTTATACCTATAAATAAAGGCCACGGCCATTTCAAACACAGGTATTTACTGAAGTATTATTTACTTATTTATCTTATGAAATATTAAGAAGTTATGACTACGGTCCCATGAAGGTGAAGGGCGGGGCATGGAATGTCCCCGCCCCCCCCACCTATGGGACCGTGTCATACTTGTAAATTAAATTAAAGTTAAATACATTTAAAAAAAAAATGACTTACCTATGATTGGTTATCAATGTTGACAGTTGCCCCAAACAACGGTCCTCTAGCATCCTATATAAGCAAAGAGGATGCGTCATCAGTGGGCAGAAGACAGAGAAGATTTAAGAGGAGCACATCCCGCCCTCCCTCCCTGTCGTGGCCTGTTTTATGAGGTTTAATCCCTTCTTGTAAGGGGATGTTATGTTTCATGTTTTAAGTTTAGCTTGAGCTTAAATGGCTAAGCTAATTTTTATATATATATATTTATATATGGTTATATGTTTGAAAGAAGATTTTAATATTCTTAAGTGGAATATTTATTTTGATTTAAATAAATACAAAGTTTGGCATATTCAATTTAATATTTATACCTATAAATAAAGGCCACAGCCATTTCAACCACAGGTATTTACTGAAGTATTATTTACTTATTTATCTTATGAAATATTAAGAAGTTATGACTACGGTCCCATGAAGGTGAAGGGCGGGGCATGGAATGTCCCCGCCCCCCCACCTATGGGACCGTGTCATACTTGTAAATTAAATTAAAGTTAAATACATAAAAAAAAAAAATGACTTACCTATGATTGGTTATCAATGTTTACAGTTGCCCCAAACAACGGTCCTCTAGCATCCTATATAAGCAAAGAGGATGCGTCATCAGTGGGCAGAAGACGGAGAAGATTTAAGAGGAGCACATCCCGCCCTCCCTCCCTGTCGTGGCCTGTTTTATGAGGTTTAATCCCTACTTGTAAGGGGATGTTATGTTTCATGTTTTAAGTTTAGCTTGAGCTTAAATGGCTAAGCTAATTTTTATATATATATATTTATATATGGTTATATGTTTGAAAGAAGATTTTAATATTCTTAAGTGGAATATTTATTTTAATTTAAGTAAATACAAAGTTTGGTATATTCAATTTAATATTTATACCTATAAATAAAGGCCACAGCCATTTCAACCACAGGTATTTACTGAAGTATTATTTACTTATTTATCTTATGAAATATTAAGAAGTTATGACTACGGTCCCATAAGGGTTCCTATCGACGGTAACTTTAGCCATCATACGTTATTGTATTATTGTATTGAATTGTATATATATTTCTTGAGTGGGATTCATGTACTGCATTCCCTGTTGGAAGGGATGTCCTTGTATGGTCATTTTCCCTGTGTGAAGGGGACATCCTGTGATGTCCCCTCCCATGGGGGAGGTGATTGGTTGCTGCAGCCAATCACCTCCTGTCTGTGAGATCTTTGGAGTCAAATAAAAGTCTTTGAGGAGGCGTCGGCTGGACACTCTGCTCTGGCATGACTTGATGATAAGACCTAGGTGATGGTGCTGCTTTCTTGGAATGAATGATGGGATGAACGGTGAGTGGAACTTAGCAAACTTAAAGATAGCATTATTCCCATAAGATGAATCTGAAGTGTGCTTATTTAGCACAAGGCAAAGATGGCTGTGTGCTCTGCAAACAACCAATCTTGCCACAACAGATGGCGACTTTGAAGGGACTAGATAGAGCCCCTTTATGCATCAGGTCGAGATGGGGGTGGGGAGAGTGGATCTACAACCCGATGTGTGGGGGCTCTGCTCTGTAAAAGAACACATTTTTCGTCTTTTTGAAATAATGCTTTAAGTTTGCAGTGTGTGTGTATGTCTGCAAATCCGATCGTGCGTGTGTGTCTGTGAATCCGATCGTGCGTGTGTGTGATTTTGTTGGGAGAGAGATCGTATGCCTTTGAATCCGATCATGTGGGCCTGTGTCCGTGAATCCGATCGTATGTGTGTGATTTTGTCATGAATCGTTTGTCTGTGTGTCTGTGGTATGAGAGATGCCTGTTGTGTGAGAGTGTAGCTGATGGTCAAAATGTTTGCTGCCATGTGTTTTGGTGGGGGAGGGGAGCCAGCATGGCCATCTACAATCGTGAAAGTTGGTGACTCTCTGTAAATAGCATGCAGGAGTTTTATGCTGGAAGGGCCCTGAGGGATGATAATCTGATGTACAAGCAACAATATACTGTATGTGTGTAGTGTTTGTGATTTCTATGAAAAATAGAAATGGATAGATTGTGATTTTTGCCTTTGTAGGGGACAAAGACACATGTCCCCATAAGTGTAAAAATATTTTAACGAAAGGGTTTGGTTTTTGAGTTGAAAGTTCCCGCCGCATATCCAAGTGGCCAGGCATTGCTAGAAGCCAGACAATAGTATGTCTGTGCGATGGCTTGTTATGGAAGCTGATGCCACTGTGCGTGTGTGTGTGAACTTTAGGTAGAGAAAAGTGTTGTTTTAATGTTGTACATGTAACTTACATTTATTAAATGTGCTGTTTAGTGGCCAAAGGGTCTTAAAATGTTTTAGTGGTCATGTGGTGTCTCAGGTGTGTGGCTTTGTGGAGATGGCATGAGCCTTGTGGAGTGTAGCTGACTCAAGACACACATTTTTCAGTGGATTTTGATGATCATTTAAAAAAAAGTTTCAATGGTGTAGTCAGTCTTTGTGGAGAAAAACATTTTTAGTTCTCTAGTGAAGAGATCCTGGTTTTGGCAGCAAAAACTGCATGTGGTGGCCATCTTGTGGTCTGCCATGCTGTCATGGTCGTCGGCAGCCATCTTGAGAGATGCAGTTTCTCCTTGGCCTGTGGGCATCATATAAGGGAAGGTGCAGCCACCTTTCTTTTGGGCGCTATACCATGTGGCATTCGTCGGCTATTTCGCTGGTGGAATTTCTCAGCCTTTGGGGCAGATTTTGATGTTTGGTGCGAATTTAGTGCGGTCTTTTTTTGTGTTGGAATCTGGAGGCCATTTTTGTTTTCCTTTGTGTGGGGGAACCCATGTGGTGTTCATTGTGACGTCCCATGCTGGTTTTGGTGGGAAAAATTGCATGCGTTAATGGCGCCATTTTGTTGTTGTCCATGAGACTTGCTTTGCTTCATCCACCATTCATGGACTTGCCTCTGGTAAGCTGCTACCTTACTATGGTGGAGGGCACCTTTGTGTGCTGATGTCACTGGGTGTTGCATAATCATCTACTGATCTCAGCTTGTGATTTTGCAGGATTTATGCCTTTGCAATAGGACTATTAATACATCATTTAGTTCTATAATTCAGTATTGGGGTCTAATTTTTTGGGGTTTTTATTGCATCATCTGGGCATTCATCTGGACTTTTATCATTAAGTGTTTTCAAATCATTGGACATTATTTTTTGGTATCTAGTGGCTGGTGCCTTTGCTGAGTGTGCACTGCTTTTTGCACATCAGCCCCTGGATGCTATATTAACATTTGTTGATTAGCGCAGTTTTCTTCTGTTCTATGCGTCTACAGTTTGACCTGTGCACTGCTGGGGAGAGTAGTGAGACACCAGGGTGACATACTGAGATGCTGTTTTTGTTTAAATGTTGAATTCGCTGGTTTAAATTGTTTTTCTAAGCATCACCTTTTGTGGTGAGTAGAGTGGCATCTTGATATAGCACGGTCTTACCCCGAGGGGTCCCGACGCGCTTGCGGACACACTCACATGCTGGGGCCTATTTATGGATGGGATCTGGTTGACCTACCAGCATTTGGAGTGTGGGGGGAGGCCAACGCAGAGACAGGGAGGACATGCAAACTCCATGCAGATGGTGTTAGGATGGGGATTTCTCAGTTTTCATTTAAGTGAATGTAAGCTATTGCAGGGTCAGCTGACTTTGCAGTATATGAGCGGCGTTTTTTTTTTGTATTGGATTTCGTTTTTAAGTAAAAACTAAATTTTACACTGAATTTTGATAGATTGTAAGACTAACAGAGTTTTTGTACAATGATGTGTTTTTATGTTTAAATATTTGGGAGTTTCCCAGAAGGCAATTCATATGTTTTGAAGCTTGTATTGTATAGCCTGTAGAGGAGGAGTGGGGGTTTGGTCAAAACTCCTAGAGCCATCTTTTTGCAGGAGTTTTGTATTTGAGTCCTAACTTATGGTTTGACTTCCAGGGAATGTGGGTCAGGGGGGGATTCCCTCCCATTTGCAAAGGGGGGTTTATTCCATCATTTCCTTGACAAAGGTTTTTTTTTTTTTAAATGATTGAAATATATATATGATGTTTAACCATGGATTTGGTTTGGTGTCTTAATAGACAAGGTGAATGTGGCTGGGCTCCCCCCTCCCCCTCCCTCTTCCTGAACAATTGATATGTAAATAAACCAGTTTTTTTTTTTTGAGAGCTGAGCATGTAACTGGAAGTTTCTTTTCAGCATTTATATATCAGCAGAAAGTTGGTGGGAGGAGCTTGGGGTTGTCTGAAAGGTTGGCCAATGGGATTTGTGTTTGGAAGGAAAATGGAAAGCATTTTTGCATTTAAAAGTGTTTTATATTTTGTTCCAGTTTTGTGAAGTTTTGTACTGTAATACAGTTTTGGGTAGAGAGCAAAACAGGGGGGCATCACCATTGTTTTATCATCTAGATACAGAGAGAAGCCACATTGTTCTGCAGGTGGTAAACTGGCATAAGTGTTCTGTGTGGTTTAGTCTGGCAACGCAGTGTATGGGTGTATAGCGGAAAATGCTTGTGTATGCATACACTGTGAGGGGTAGAGGCCTAATTCGGGGGTTGATCTGTGGTTGTTACTGTAGTTCTAAAAGTGTTGGGACAACAAGCCATAGAGTTGACGCCTCGGTTAGGGTTTCTAGTTGGAGGACTTGACCAGATATAGTGGTTGTAGTTCTTCAATCCACCGTATAAGAAGACACCGGGCGGTGTTCTCCGAAATGGGTGCAACGGTTTAACCTGGACGCAGGTTTAAGACGATAAGCCGATTTGAATCGCCATGGACACAAGGAGGTCTGTGCAAAGGGAAGGAATGGAGGCTTCCCATAGTCAGACGGTCACACAGTGCACAAAGCCTAGTTTTGGGGCAAAGGCCTTTGAACCCCAAAAAGATTAACATAGGTGGTCCAAGGATACTATTTTGGGTATCCCTCTGGAGTGGATGTAGTTGAGCTGTGGCTTCAGAAATCTGTAATGATGAGTGTGTTGATGGAGGTGTAGTCTCATGCCCGTTTGTTTGAACTTTGTATGGCTGGTCCATGCAAGGTTCTCGAGCTGCTCTCATGTTTGTCCCATTGTATTTTTTTCTATTGCTGAAAGAGTGAAGGGAGAATTCTGTCTGTTTTTGTTTTTTTCATTTGTGGTTTTGGAAACTATGAAGTATCTCCCCCATATTTGTATCGGAATGTTTGTATGTAGTAACGTGAATATGTTCGAACTTACCGCGGCGATCCTCCGATGCGTCGCAGCTGTTGTATTTTTGTAGGAACGGGAAAAGTAAGGGTTACAGAGGGTTTTGTTTGAATCAGTTTTGAAAGAATGTCATTGACAATTTACCAATGTACAGGAATGTCATTATTGTTTACCATTCTTTGCAGGTTAAATATGAAGGATAGAGTAATGATTTTGTTTATAAGTATTTTTCAGGTCCAAGGAGTTTGTACATAGAGAACAGGTGTATGTAGACAGCTGTACATATGGATAAATACGAGTCTAAGGAGGTAAAAGTATCATAGGCTATTTCATTGTTTCTTTTTCCTGCACCACGCATTTCTTCCTTCAGTCTGTAGTGAGGAAGAAAAGGGGGGGTTAATGATAAATGTAAGAATGACAGTTTTTTTTGTCAAACGAATAATGTTAAATCCTGTAATTCTAACCAAGTTTGTGCCAAGACTGTCTTTCTTTGATAGAATTTGAATCGGCAAGCAGCAGTCTGGTGAAGTAGGTCCCCATCCCAGATGCCAAGAACCTTTTGTCAATGGTTCCAGGTATTGTAAGCCACGCACAGGTTATGCAGTGACCACAGTCCTGATGTCTGGGTTATTGTCATATGAGGGTTGTTTGGAGGTCAATCAAAACCAGAGTCGTACTTTCCTCATTAGCTGTCACTTATATTCTCCGCTGATGGGGGAGGTGCGATCACTGTGACATGAACTTCAAAATGTCCACCTGGACCCTAACACAATAATCAGTTTACATTCTTTCCAACCAGGTGACTGGGCCATTGTAAAGAAGCTTGAGGGATGAGACCACGCCAGCCACTGCAAGAAGCGGCTCAACCACACCAAAGAATGAGGAGTATCTTTGTTTATTTATATTTTTGTTGTTTAGTAAATTTTAGCCAGGCTAACGATGAAAAGCATCCCAAGTTATTATTTAAAGTGTATTACCTGACTAGCTCAGAAAGCGAACAGGACCGATGGTCTGTTCTGAGTCTTCACCGAGTTTTAGTCCCCAGCGATGACAGCGGTACATGACATTTATGATGTTATTATGGGTATGAGGAGTTTTGACAGACTAGTGAAGAGTCCGAGCAGACACTTGTCAATGGAATCTAACGATGAATTTTTAGAGGGTAAAATTGTTTAGTTTTAATGGCTCTGCCTCTTGTCAGTTTGGGTATCTAGGCAGCCCACAAGTGTGCTTGAACTTTAGTTTGGTGTTTATGCGTATCTGCAGCTTATAAAGGTAATTCCCCCAAAGCAAGAGGTTCATGCGTGATGGTGAAGCTGTCCCAGCATCTTATCTCGTGGCCGATTGCGAGGATCTGATGACGCAGGAAATTAAGAATGGCAGGGACAGCTAGAAGGGATTTGTTCACCAACCCCGACCAGGTCTGGGCATGGTGTCCTGCATGTACAAGGGGGGGGGCTCGAGCTTGGGATACGATTGAACAATTCTCATCCGTTAAGAATAGGGTTCTTCATGTAACTGTTGAAGCCAGAGCTGTAGCTAAGTGAAGGTTGGGAGTCCTTTTAAGGGTCTGGGGATCTTTGGGGATCTAATTTTTATTTTTACAGCGGATCGTGGTTAAAGGAAGTGGGAATATATATACTCATGTTGTTTTTATTTCTATTCTTTCTATGTCGTGATGAGGTGCTCCTGTTGCCTGATTTGACGAGTGACCAGAGTTTCCTTGATGAGACGCCCCGAAGCCGGACCCACATACAAGACACAGAGGATCACAGACCGATCGGCGATGACTACAGCTCACCATGTCGTGTCCTCCTTTATAAGTCATGCCCCTGAAGAACAGAGTCTACATGTCAAGCCGTGTTTTCCTTTTTATGGACTAAGGACTGATTCATTTACAGGTGTAAGAAGCAGATCAAGTTTCATCGATGGACACATGGGGTGCATATGACAAAAAAGGGAGGACTGTTGTGTAGATTTTTATGAAGATGTATTTAATATGTATTGTCATAGTGTCACCCAGTGTTAGTACTTCCGCAACCCGCTCTAAAGAGCTGATTGGGGCAGTCTGAGGCTGGTTGAATCCCGTCTGATAGGGGAAAACGTCTTGAGGTTGGAGTGTGATGTTTGCAGGGTGCGGATATGTCCACCGACGGGGGCCCTCTGTGCATTAGCATGGACGATCGTTGAGGAGGGGATATGCTCGCTCTGCAACGACATCATTGTGTCATAGAAATCCTGTCAGCTACAGGATTCCTGGACTTCCTGATTCCGAATCTCGGGAACGTCCACGTGCGCGGGCATGCGCGCGCGTGATGGCGCGCACGCTCCACAAAGCGCGCCAGAAGAGCTATTTAAACATGCCTGTGACAGACAGTCCCTGCTGTCTGCTCTACAGCGTGTAGTACCCAAAGAGACCTGATTCGTGAATTTACCTGCATCCGACCCGGCTTACCTTGACCCTTACAGTTTCCTGCCTGCCTCTGACCCCCGGCTTTGTTTGACCAATCTTCTGCCTGATCCTCCAGTACCTTGCCGCCAGCCAATTCTACCGACCCGGCTTGTCCGACCAATCTCTCCAGTAGGGATGAGCTCGGTGTTCGAGTCGAACATACGTTCGACTCGAACATCGGCTGTTCGATCGTTCGACGAAGATCGAACGATTTGGGCCGTTCGCGCCTAATTCGAGTGACGCGAATGGCCCACAATGCACTACGCCATCGCAGTGTCATCCAGGCGCTGTGATTGGCCAAGCATGCACTGTGACCCCGCATGCTTGGCCAATCACAGCGCCGGCAGCGAGGAGAGCAATGATTGGCCACAGGCAGGATGCCTGTGGCCAATTATTGCTGAGGGTGTTTAGTACACGCCCCACACTATAAAAGGCCACCAGCACGGCGGCCTAGTGTAGTGTGTTCCGGAGCAGGGAAAGAGAAGCATAGGCAGGGACAGTGACATTTATTTTTTCTTGCTTAACCTGGATTCCTTTAGTTTAGGGAAAGAGAAGGATAGGTAGGGAGAGTGTCAGTGTGTTTTACTGTGCGAATCCTTGTTTCTAGGGACAGGGAAGGACAGTGAGGGAAATTCTCCTTGTGCTATAGTGTGCTTTAAAAAAACATTTTTTCTAGGGACAGAAAACTATAGGTAGGGAGAGTGTCAGTGTGTTTTACTGTGCGAATCCTTGTTTCTAGGGACAGGGAAGGACAGTGAGGGAAATTCTCCTTGTGCTATAGTGTGCTTTAAAAAAAAAAAATTCTAGGGACAGAAAACTATAGGTAGGGAGAGTGTCAGTGTGTTTTACTGTGCGAATCCTTGTTTCTAGGGACAGGGAAGGACAGTGAGGGAAATTCTCCTTGTGCTATAGTGTGCTTTAAAAAAACATTTTTTCTAGGGACAGAAAACTATAGGTAGGGAGAGTGTCAGTGTGTTTTACTGTGCGAATCCTTGTTTCTAGGGACAGGGAAGGACAGTGAGGGAAATTCTCCTTGTGCTATAGTGTGCTTTAAAAAAACATTTTTTCTAGGGACAGAAAACTATAGGTAGGAAGAGTGTCAGTTTCTTTCACTGTGATAATCCTTGTTTCTAGGGACAGGGAAGGACAGTGAGGGAAATTCTCCTTGTGCTATAGTGTGCTTTAAAAAAACATTTTTTCTAGGGACAGGAAACTATAGGTAGGAAGAGTGTCAGTTTCTTTCACTGTGATAATCCTTGTTTCTAGGGACAGGGAAGGACAGTGAGGGAAATTCTCCTTGTGCTATAGTGTGCTTTAAAAAAACATTTTTTCTAGGGACAGGAAACTATAGGTAGGAAGAGTGTCAGTTTCTTTCACTGTGATAATCCTTGTTTCTAGGGACAGGGAAGGACAGTGAGGGAAATTCTCCTTGTGCTATAGTGTGCTTTAAAAAAACATTTTTTCTAGGGACAGAAAACTATAGGTAGGAAGAGTGTCAGTTTCTTTCACTGTGATAATCCTTGTTTCTAGGGACAGGGAAGGACAGTGAGGGAAATTCTCCTTGTGCTATAGTGTGCTTTAAAAAAACATTTTTTCTAGGGACAGAAAACTATAGGTAGGAAGAGTGTCAGTTTCTTTCACTGTGATAATCCTTGTTTCTAGGGACAGGGAAGGACAGTGAGGGAAATTCTCCTTGTGCTATAGTGTGCTTTAAAAAAACATTTTTTCTAGGGACAGAAAACTATAGGTAGGAAGAGTGTCAGTTTCTTTCACTGTGATAATCCTTGTTTCTAGGGACAGGGAAGGACAGTGAGGGAAATTCTCCTTGTGCTATAGTGTGCTTTAAAAAAACATTTTTTCTAGGGACAGAAAACTATAGGTAGGAAGAGTGTCAGTTTCTTTCACTGTGATAATCCTTGTTTCTAGGGACAGGGAAGGACAGTGAGGGAAATTCTCCTTGTGCTATAGTGTGCTTTAAAAAAACATTTTTTCTAGGGACAGAAAACTATAGGTAGGAAGAGTGTCAGTTTCTTTCACTGTGATAATCCTTGTTTCTAGGGACAGGGAAGGACAGTGAGGGAAATTCTCCTTGTGCTATAGTGTGCTTTAAAAAAACATTTTTTCTAGGGACAGAAAACTATAGGTAGGAAGAGTGTCAGTTTCTTTCACTGTGATAATCCTTGTTTCTAGGGACAGGGAAGGACAGTGAGGGAAATTCTCCTTGTGCTATAGTGTGCTTTAAAAAAACATTTTTTCTAGGGACAGAAAACTATAGGTAGGAAGAGTGTCAGTTTCTTTCACTGTGATAATCCTTGTTTCTAGGGACAGGGAAGGACAGTGAGGGAAATTCTCCTTGTGCTATAGTGTGCTTTAAAAAAACATTTTTTCTAGGGACAGAAAACTATAGGTAGGAAGAGTGTCAGTTTCTTTCACTGTGATAATCCTTGTTTCTAGGGACAGGGAAGGACAGTGAGGGAAATTCTCCTTGTGCTATAGTGTGCTTTAAAAAAACATTTTTTCTAGGGACAGAAAACTATAGGTAGGAAGAGTGTCAGTTTCTTTCACTGTGATAATCCTTGTTTCTAGGGACAGGGAAGGACAGTGAGGGAAATTCTCCTTGTGCTATAGTGTGCTTTAAAAAAACATTTTTTCTAGGGACAGAAAACTATAGGTAGGAAGAGTGTCAGTTTCTTTCACTGTGATAATCCTTGTTTCTAGGGACAGGGAAGGACAGTGAGGGAAATTCTCCTTGTGCTATAGTGTGCTTTAAAAAAACATTTTTTCTAGGGACAGAAAACTATAGGTAGGAAGAGTGTCAGTTTCTTTCACTGTGATAATCCTTGTTTCTAGGGACAGGGAAGGACAGTGAGGGAAATTCTCCTTGTGCTATAGTGTGCTTTAAAAAAACATTTTTTCTAGGGACAGAAAACTATAGGTAGGAAGAGTGTCAGTTTCTTTCACTGTGATAATCCTTGTTTCTAGGGACAGGGAAGGACAGTGAGGGAAATTCTCCTTGTGCTATAGTGTGCTTTAAAAAAACATTTTTTCTAGGGACAGAAAACTATAGGTAGGAAGAGTGTCAGTTTCTTTCACTGTGATAATCCTTGTTTCTAGGGACAGGGAAGGACAGTGAGGGAAATTCTCCTTGTGCTATAGTGTGCTTTAAAAAAACATTTTTTCTAGGGACAGAAAACTATAGGTAGGAAGAGTGTCAGTTTCTTTCACTGTGATAATCCTTGTTTCTAGGGACAGGGAAGGACAGTGAGGGAAATTCTCCTTGTGCTATAGTGTGCTTTAAAAAAGCATTTTTTCTAGGGACAGAAAACTATAGGTAGGAAGAGTGTCAGTTTCTTTCACTGTGATAATCCTTGTTTCTAGGGACAGGGAAGGACAGTGAGGGAAATTCTCCTTGTGCTATAGTGTGCTTTAAAAAAAAACATTTTTTCTAGGGACAGAAAACTATAGGTAGGAAGAGTGTCAGTTTCTTTCACTGTGATAATCCTTGTTTCTAGGGACAAGGAAGGACAGTGAGGGAAATTCTCCTTGTGCTATAGTGTGCTTTAAAAAAACATTTTTTCTAGGGACAGAAAACTATAGGTAGGAAGAGTGTCAGTTTCTTTCACTGTGATAATCCTTGTTTCTAGGGACAGGGAAGGACAGTGAGGGAAATTCTCCTTGTGCTATAGTGTGCTTTAAAAAAACATTTTTTCTAGGGACAGAAAACTATAGGTAGGAAGAGTGTCAGTTTCTTTCACTGTGATAATCCTTGTTTCTAGGGACAGGGAAGGACAGTGAGGGAAATTCTCCTTGTGCTATAGTGTGCTTTAAAAAAACATTTTTTCTAGGGACAGAAAACTATAGGTAGGAAGAGTGTCAGTTTCTTTCACTGTGATAATCCTTGTTTCTAGGGACAGGGAAGGACAGTGAGGGAAATTCTCCTTGTGCTATAGTGTGCTTTAAAAAAACATTTTTTCTAGGGACAGAAAACTATAGGTAGGAAGAGTGTCAGTTTCTTTCACTGTGATAATCCTTGTTTCTAGGGACAGGGAAGGACAGTGAGGGAAATTCTCCTTGTGCTATAGTGTGCTTTAAAAAAACATTTTTTCTAGGGACAGAAAACTATAGGTAGGAAGAGTGTCAGTTTCTTTCACTGTGATAATCCTTGTTTCTAGGGACAGGGAAGGACAGTGAGGGAAATTCTCCTTGTGCTATAGTGTGCTTTAAAAAAACATTTTTTCTAGGGACAGAAAACTATAGGTAGGAAGAGTGTCAGTTTCTTTCACTGTGATAATCCTTGTTTCTAGGGACAGGGAAGGACAGTGAGGGAAATTCTCCTTGTGCTATAGTGTGCTTTAAAAAAACATTTTTTCTAGGGACAGAAAACTATAGGTAGGAAGAGTGTCAGTTTCTTTCACTGTGATAATCCTTGTTTCTAGGGACAGGGAAGGACAGTGAGGGAAATTCTCCTTGTGCTATAGTGTGCTTTAAAAAAACATTTTTTCTAGGGACAGAAAACTATAGGTAGGAAGAGTGTCAGTTTCTTTCACTGTGATAATCCTTGTTTCTAGGGACAGGGAAGGACAGTGAGGGAAATTCTCCTTGTGCTATAGTGTGCTTTAAAAAAGCATTTTTTCTAGGGACAGAAAACTATAGGTAGGAAGAGTGTCAGTTTCTTTCACTGTGATAATCCTTGTTTCTAGGGACAGGGAAGGACAGTGAGGGAAATTCTCCTTGTGCTATAGTGTGCTTTAAAAAAAAACATTTTTTCTAGGGACAGAAAACTATAGGTAGGAAGAGTGTCAGTTTCTTTCACTGTGATAATCCTTGTTTCTAGGGACAGGGAAGGACAGTGAGGGAAATTCTCCTTGTGCTATAGTGTGCTTTAAAAAAACATTTTTTCTAGGGACAGAAAACTATAGGTAGGAAGAGTGTCAGTTTCTTTCACTGTGATAATCCTTGTTTCTAGGGACAGGGAAGGACAGTGAGGGAAATTCTCCTTGTGCTATAGTGTGCTTTAAAAAAACATTTTTTCTAGGGACAGAAAACTATAGGTAGGAAGAGTGTCAGTTTCTTTCACTGTGATAATCCTTGTTTCTAGGGACAGGGAAGGACAGTGAGGGAAATTCTCCTTGTGCTATAGTGTGCTTTAAAAAAACATTTTTTCTAGGGACAGAAAACTATAGGTAGGAAGAGTGTCAGTTTCTTTCACTGTGATAATCCTTGTTTCTAGGGACAGGGAAGGACAGTGAGGGAAATTCTCCTTGTGCTATAGTGTGCTTTAAAAAAACATTTTTTCTAGGGACAGAAAACTATAGGTAGGAAGAGTGTCAGTTTCTTTCACTGTGATAATCCTTGTTTCTAGGGACAGGGAAGGACAGTGAGGGAAATTCTCCTTGTGCTATAGTGTGCTTTAAAAAAACATTTTTTCTAGGGACAGAAAACTATAGGTAGGAAGAGTGTCAGTTTCTTTCACTGTGATAATCCTTGTTTCTAGGGACAGGGAAGGACAGTGAGGGAAATTCTCCTTGTGCTATAGTGTGCTTTAAAAAAACATTTTTTCTAGGGACAGAAAACTATAGGTAGGAAGAGTGTCAGTTTCTTTCACTGTGATAATCCTTGTTTCTAGGGACAGGGAAGGACAGTGAGGGAAATTTTCCTTGTGCTATAGTGTGCTTTAAAAAAACATTTTTTCTAGGGACAGAAAACTATAGGTAGGAAGAGTGTCAGTTTCTTTCACTGTGATAATCCTTGTTTCTAGGGACAGGGAAGGACAGTGAGGGAAATTCTCCTTGTGCTATAGTGTGCTTTAAAAAAACATTTTTTCTAGGGACAGAAAACTATAGGTAGGAAGAGTGTCAGTTTCTTTCACTGTGATAATCCTTGTTTCTAGGGACAGGGAAGGACAGTGAGGGAAATTCTCCTTGTGCTATAGTGTGCTTTAAAAAAACATTTTTTCTAGGGACAGAAAACTATAGGTAGGAAGAGTGTCAGTTTCTTTCACTGTGATAATCCTTGTTTCTAGGGACAGGGAAGGACAGTGAGGGAAATTCTCCTTGTGCTATAGTGTGCTTTAAAAAAACATTTTTTCTAGGGACAGAAAACTATAGGTAGGAAGAGTGTCAGTTTCTTTCACTGTGATAATCCTTGTTTCTAGGGACAGGGAAGGACAGTGAGGGAAATTCTCCTTGTGCTATAGTGTGCTTTAAAAAAACATTTTTTCTAGGGACAGAAAACTATAGGTAGGAAGAGTGTCAGTTTCTTTCACTGTGATAATCCTTGTTTCTAGGGACAGGGAAGGACAGTGAGGGAAATTCTCCTTGTGCTATAGTGTGCTTTAAAAAAACATTTTTTCTAGGGACAGAAAACTATAGGTAGGAAGAGTGTCAGTTTCTTTCACTGTGATAATCCTTGTTTCTAGGGACAGGGAAGGACAGTGAGGGAAATTCTCCTTGTGCTATAGTGTGCTTTAAAAAAACATTTTTTCTAGGGACAGAAAACTATAGGTAGGAAGAGTGTCAGTTTCTTTCACTGTGATAATCCTTGTTTCTAGGGACAGGGAAGGACAGTGAGGGAAATTCTCCTTGTGCTATAGTGTGCTTTAAAAAAACATTTTTTCTAGGGACAGAAAACTATAGGTAGGAAGAGTGTCAGTTTCTTTCACTGTGATAATCCTTGTTTCTAGGGACAGGGAAGGACAGTGAGGGAAATTCTCCTTGTGCTATAGTGTGCTTTAAAAAAGCATTTTTTCTAGGGACAGAAAACTATAGGTAGGAAGAGTGTCAGTTTCTTTCACTGTGATAATCCTTGTTTCTAGGGACAGGGAAGGACAGTGAGGGAAATTCTCCTTGTGCTATAGTGTGCTTTAAAAAAAAACATTTTTTCTAGGGACAGAAAACTATAGGTAGGAAGAGTGTCAGTTTCTTTCACTGTGATAATCCTTGTTTCTAGGGACAGGGAAGGACAGTGAGGGAAATTCTCCTTGTGCTATAGTGTGCTTTAAAAAAACATTTTTTCTAGGGACAGAAAACTATAGGTAGGAAGAGTGTCAGTTTCTTTCACTGTGATAATCCTTGTTTCTAGGGACAGGGAAGGACAGTGAGGGAAATTCTCCTTGTGCTATAGTGTGCTTTAAAAAAACATTTTTTCTAGGGACAGAAAACTATAGGTAGGAAGAGTGTCAGTTTCTTTCACTGTGATAATCCTTGTTTCTAGGGACAGGGAAGGACAGTGAGGGAAATTCTCCTTGTGCTATAGTGTGCTTTAAAAAAACATTTTTTCTAGGGACAGAAAACTATAGGTAGGAAGAGTGTCAGTTTCTTTCACTGTGATAATCCTTGTTTCTAGGGACAGGGAAGGACAGTGAGGGAAATTCTCCTTGTGCTATAGTGTGCTTTAAAAAAACATTTTTTCTAGGGACAGAAAACTATAGGTAGGAAGAGTGTCAGTTTCTTTCACTGTGATAATCCTTGTTTCTAGGGACAGGGAAGGACAGTGAGGGAAATTCTCCTTGTGCTATAGTGTGCTTTAAAAAAACATTTTTTCTAGGGACAGAAAACTATAGGTAGGAAGAGTGTCAGTTTCTTTCACTGTGATAATCCTTGTTTCTAGGGACAGGGAAGGACAGTGAGGGAAATTCTCCTTGTGCTATAGTGTGCTTTAAAAAAACATTTTTTCTAGGGACAGAAAACTATAGGTAGGAAGAGTGTCAGTTTCTTTCACTGTGATAATCCTTGTTTCTAGGGACAGGGAAGGACAGTGAGGGAAATTTTCCTTGTGCTATAGTGTGCTTTAAAAAAACATTTTTTCTAGGGACAGAAAACTATAGGTAGGAAGAGTGTCAGTTTCTTTCACTGTGATAATCCTTGTTTCTAGGGACAGGGAAGGACAGTGAGGGAAATTCTCCTTGTGCTATAGTGTGCTTTAAAAAAACATTTTTTCTAGGGACAGAAAACTATAGGTAGGAAGAGTGTCAGTTTCTTTCACTGTGATAATCCTTGTTTCTAGGGACAGGGAAGGACAGTGAGGGAAATTCTCCTTGTGCTATAGTGTGCTTTAAAAAAACATTTTTTCTAGGGACAGAAAACTATAGGTAGGAAGAGTGTCAGTTTCTTTCACTGTGATAATCCTTGTTTCTAGGGACAGGGAAGGACAGTGAGGGAAATTCTCCTTGTGCTATAGTGTGCTTTAAAAAAACATTTTTTCTAGGGACAGAAAACTATAGGTAGGAAGAGTGTCAGTTTCTTTCACTGTGATAATCCTTGTTTCTAGGGACAGGGAAGGACAGTGAGGGAAATTCTCCTTGTGCTATAGTGTGCTTTAAAAAAACATTTTTTCTAGGGACAGAAAACTATAGGTAGGAAGAGTGTCAGTTTCTTTCACTGTGATAATCCTTGTTTCTAGGGACAGGGAAGGACAGTGAGGGAAATTCTCCTTGTGCTATAGTGTGCTTTAAAAAAGCATTTTTTCTAGGGACAGAAAACTATAGGTAGGAAGAGTGTCAGTTTCTTTCACTGTGATAATCCTTGTTTCTAGGGACAGGGAAGGACAGTGAGGGAAATTCTCCTTGTGCTATAGTGTGCTTTAAAAAAAAACATTTTTTCTAGGGACAGAAAACTATAGGTAGGAAGAGTGTCAGTTTCTTTCACTGTGATAATCCTTGTTTCTAGGGACAAGGAAGGACAGTGAGGGAAATTCTCCTTGTGCTATAGTGTGCTTTAAAAAAACATTTTTTCTAGGGACAGAAAACTATAGGTAGGAAGAGTGTCAGTTTCTTTCACTGTGATAATCCTTGTTTCTAGGGACAGGGAAGGACAGTGAGGGAAATTCTCCTTGTGCTATAGTGTGCTTTAAAAAAACATTTTTTCTAGGGACAGAAAACTATAGGTAGGAAGAGTGTCAGTTTCTTTCACTGTGATAATCCTTGTTTCTAGGGACAGGGAAGGACAGTGAGGGAAATTCTCCTTGTGCTATAGTGTGCTTTAAAAAAACATTTTTTCTAGGGACAGAAAACTATAGGTAGGAAGAGTGTCAGTTTCTTTCACTGTGATAATCCTTGTTTCTAGGGACAGGGAAGGACAGTGAGGGAAATTCTCCTTGTGCTATAGTGTGCTTTAAAAAAACATTTTTTCTAGGGACAGAAAACTATAGGTAGGAAGAGTGTCAGTTTCTTTCACTGTGATAATCCTTGTTTCTAGGGACAGGGAAGGACAGTGAGGGAAATTCTCCTTGTGCTATAGTGTGCTTTAAAAAAACATTTTTTCTAGGGACAGAAAACTATAGGTAGGAAGAGTGTCAGTTTCTTTCACTGTGATAATCCTTGTTTCTAGGGACAGGGAAGGACAGTGAGGGAAATTCTCCTTGTGCTATAGTGTGCTTTAAAAAAACATTTTTTCTAGGGACAGAAAACTATAGGTAGGAAGAGTGTCAGTTTCTTTCACTGTGATAATCCTTGTTTCTAGGGACAGGGAAGGACAGTGAGGGAAATTCTCCTTGTGCTATAGTGTGCTTTAAAAAAACATTTTTTCTAGGGACAGAAAACTATAGGTAGGAAGAGTGTCAGTTTCTTTCACTGTGATAATCCTTGTTTCTAGGGACAGGGAAGGACAGTGAGGGAAATTCTCCTTGTGCTATAGTGTGCTAAAGCATTCCTCATCAACCATCTTTGAAATCCTTGTTTTTTGGACAGTCAGGGAAATTGTCGTTGTGCTATTCTGTGCAAAAGCAATCATCCTCAACCATATTTAGAAATCCTTAAGTAAAGGGACAGAGAAGGACACCTGAAGGTAGCCCTTATTGCTTTTTTCCCATCTCCCTGCAGGCCATCTATTAGAATGTCTGGAAGGCAAACAAGGAGAGGCAGACAGTCAGGAGGCAATAAAAGAGGGCAAGCAGGCTCTGTGTCTGGGGGCAACAGTGCTGGTCGTGGATGCGGTGCATTGTCATCAGCACATGGCCATGGGACACGCTTGTCCTTCTTTTCGGCAGCTGGACATGTTGAGCCACATCATGCCGAAGACTTGGTAGAGTGGATGACCAAGCCCTCCTCCTCCTCCTCATCCTCTCTCACCCAGGCTCAGGGTACTGGCAAAGCAGCTGCCAAAGCGTCCTCTTCCCTGGTATCAATGTCAGACTCATCATCAGTCACTCCTTCCCTAGACCCACCATGTCCTCCTCCTGAGGAGTCCCCCGAACTGTTTGAGCACAGTGTTGGGTACATGCTCCAGGAGGATGCCCAGCGTTTCGAAGGGTCTGATGATGAAACCCAGCTAGAGGAAGGCAGTAGCGTGAGAGCAGACAGAGGGGATGCTCAAGAAGGACACCAATCTGGCAGTCATGTTCCAGCAGCTGCAGCATACTGCCAGATTGGCTCCTGTGATGAGGAGGGAGGGGATGATGAGGTCACTGACTCCACGTGGGTGCCTAATAGGAGAGAGGAGGAGGAGGAGGATGAGGAGGAGGCACATCTCCAACGAGGCAGGATGCCCTTTGGTGGCCAGCGTAAGGGCAGTACACCGACGGAATCACACCGCAGAGCTCCGCCTGTGCAGGGCGCTGCCTCTGCCCGTCATTCAAAAAGTTCTTTGGTGTGGGCCTTTTTTGAGGCTAGTGCATCAGATCGCACAGCTGCTGTTTGCAACATATGTCTCAAGCGTATATCGCGTGGCCAAAACATCAGCCGCTTGGGTACCACATGCCTGACCAGACATATGTTGACCTGCCATGCAGCTCGTTGGCAAGCCTACCTCAAAGACCCACACCAAAGAACAAAGCGGACCTCTCCTTGCACCGCATCAGCTGGGATCTCCAACCCCACTATAACTTCAGTCCTCTCTGAAACATGCACTGAGAGGAATGAAGGTGTAGAATTAGGTGTGTCACAGCCAAGTACTTGCGGCCACTCTGCTAGCAGTACACCGACGTCCGATTCTAGCAGGCAAATTTCCCTGCCCCAGCTGCTGGACCGTCGAAAGAAGTTCACTCCCAGCCATCCACATGCCCAGCGGTTGAATGCTAGCTTGGCTAAATTGCTAGCGCTTCAACTGCTGCCTTTTCAGTTGGTAGACTCGGCCCCCTTCCGTGAGTTTGTGCAATGTGCGGTTCCTCAGTGGCAGGTTCCCAAACGCCACTTTTTCTCACGGAAGGCTATTCCGGCTCTCTACCGGCATGTGGAAGGCAATGTCTTGGCCTCGCTGGACAGGGCGGTCAGCGGTAAGGTGCATATTACCACTGACTCATGGTCCAGCAGGCATGGACAGGGACGTTACCTTTCTTTCACGGCCCATTGGGTCACTCTTTTGGCAGCTGGGAAGGATGCAGGACAAGGTGCAGTAGTGTTGGAGGTTGTTCCACCGCCACGCCTCCAAAATGCTACTACTGGTTGTGACACACCTCTCTCCTCCACCCCCTCCTCTTCTTCTTCCTCCATGGCCTCTTCCTGTGGTTTGTCCTCGGAACCAGCGGTGCTCCGTAGGCGTTCAAGGGGCTACGCAAGTACGCAGGCAAAAAGATGCCATGCCGTGCTTGCGCTGGTGTGTTTGGGGGACAGAAGCCACACTGGGGCAGAGGTCCTGTCTGCTCTGCAGGGCCAGGCCGAGAGGTGGTTGACGCCACGCCAGCTTAAGCCAGGAATGGTGGTTTGCGACAATGGCACCAACCTCCTCTCCGCCCTCCGACAGGGACAACTGACCCATGTGCCCTGTATGGCTCACATCCTTAACCTGGTGGTGCAGCGGTTCTTGGGCAGGTACCCGGGCTTACAGGATGTCCTGAGGCAGGCCAGGAAAGTCTGTGTGCATTTCCGCAGATCTTATAATGCCAGTGCTCGCCTGGCTGAGCTGCAAAAGGAGTTGAACCTGCCCAAGAACCGCCTTATATGTGACATGCCCACCAGGTGGAACTCAACGTTGGCCATGCTGCAGCGGCTGCACACGCAGCAGAGGGCCATCAATGAGTACCTGTGCGACTACGGCACCAGGACAGGGTCAGGGGAGCTTGGTTTTTTTTCTCCACGCCAGTGGGGCATGATCAGGGATGCATGCACTGTCCTGGCACCATTTGAGGAGGCCACGAGGATGGTGAGCAGTGACAGTGCATGCATCAGTGACACTGTACCTCTTGTCCACCTGTTGGAGCACACGCTGCGTGGAATAATGGACAGGGCACTTGAGGCAGAACAGAGGCAGGAAGAGGAGGACTTCCTTGCTTCTCAAGGCCCCCTTTACCCAGACAGTGTTCCTTCTGTCCCACCCATCGCACAGGAAGAGGAGGAGGAGGAGGAGGAGGAGGAGGAGGAGGAGGAGGATTGTGTCAGCATGGAGGTGGAGGCTGGCACTCAGCATCATCAGCAGCAGTCTTTTAGGGATGATTTACAGTCCCAAGAAACCAGTGGACTTGTACGTGGCTGGGAGGAGGTGGCTGCGGATCATGTCGTCCTTAGTGACCCAGAGGACTCCGGAGCGAATGCCTCAGCAAACCTACGCTGCATGGCCTCCCTGATCCTGCAAAGTCTGCGGAAGGATCCTCGTATTCTTCGGATCAAGGAGAGGGACCATTACTGGCTGGCCACTCTCCTTGATCCACGGTACAAGGGTAAGGTTGCGGACCTTATGTTACCGTCGCAGAGGGAGCAGAGGATGAGACAACTCCGGGAGGCCTTGCAGAAAGGTCTGTGCAACGCGTTCCCAGAGACTGGGAGGTTACAAACTCCTGGTCCTGGACAACGAGTTGCTGAGGCTTCGGCCAGTCAAAGAAGGAGCGGTGGGGAAGGTGGCCGTCTGACCGATGCGTTCAGACAATTCTTTAGTCCGCAGCCCCAAAGTATGATCGGTTCCAGCAACCATCGCCAGCGTCTGATAAACATGGTGCAGGAATATCTAGGGGCAAGGTCAGACTTGGACACCTTCCCCACCGAAAATCCTCTGGCTTACTGGGTCTTGAGGATGGATCACTGGCCAGAGCTTGCACAGTATGCAATTGAGCTACTGGCCTGTCCTGCATCCAGCGTTCTTTTTCGGAACGAACATTCAGTGCTGCTGGAGGATTTGTCACGGATCACAGGGTGCGCCTGTCCACCGACTCGGTTGATCGACTGACTTTCATCAAGATGAACCAGTCTTGGATCACCACCAGCTACCACACACCTGATGCTGATATAACAGACTAATTGATTTTAACATGTCACATCCCTTCAAGACTGATGCTGATGCTGAGTGCCTGTGCTGTTATGTTGACTGGCTATCCTCCTCCTCCGAGTCCTCAATGATACGATTGATGATGATAGCTTGGAAGATCATTTTTGTTTATGGGTGCCGCCACCAGTGGCTAAGGCCCAATTTTTCAGCCCCTGTTTTACAGGGGCATGTAATTACAATTTTTTTAGCAATAATTTGCCATAGGGCTCATTGCTGTGCTCCAAGTACAGTATCTGTGAGGGGTTGGAGTGTTGTGGCACCAGTGCCTAAGGCCCAATTTTTCAGCCCCTGTTTAACAGGGGCGTGTCATTACAATTTTTGAAGCAATACTTTGCAACAGGGCTCATTGCTGTGCTCCAAGTACAGTATCTGTGAGGGGTTGTAGTGTTGTGCCACCAGTGCCTAAGGCCCAATTTTTCAGCCCCTGTTCAACAGGGGCATGTAATTACAATTCTTGATCTAATAATTCACAGCAGGGCCCATTGCTGCACCCACCAAGAGTAACTCTGAGGGCTTACAGTGTTGTGGCAACGCCACCACCACCACCACCACGAAAGGCCCAATTTTTCAGCCCCTGTTCAAAAGGGGCATGTAATTACAATTCTTGATCTAATAATTCACAGCAGGGCCCATTCCTGCACCCACCAAGAGTAACTCTGAGGGCTTACAGTGTTGTGGCAACGCCACCACCACCACCACCACGAAAGGCCCAATTTTTCAGCCCCTGTTCAAAAGGGGCATGTAATTACAATTCTTGATCTAATAATTCACAGCAGGGCCCATTCCTGCACCCACCAAGAGTAACTCTGAGGGCTTACAGTGTTGTGGCAACGCCACCACCACCACCACCACGAAAGGCCCAATTTTTCAGCCCCTGTTCAAAAGGGGCATGTAATTACAATTCTTGATCTAATAATTCACAGCAGGGCCCATTCCTGCACCCACCAAGAGTAACTCTGAGGGCTTACAGTGTTGTGGCAACGCCACCACCACCACCACCACGAAAGGCCCAATTTTTCAGCCCCTGTTCAACAGGGGCATGCAATTACAATTCTTGATCTAATAATTCACAGCAGGGCCCATTGCTGCACCCACCAAGAGTAACTGTCAGGGCTTACAGTGTTGTGGCACCAGCACCACCATCAAAGGCCCAATTTTTACTACCACTGTTCAACAATTATATGTAATTACAATTCCTGATATAATAGTTGACAGCAGGGCGTTCCAGCACCAACCAAGAGTAACTGTGAGTGCTTACAGTGTTGTGCCAACACCAACAACTAAGGGGCCTATTTCTGCAGAGTATATACGGCAGGTCCCTACTTTCAAACATCCAACTTACAAACGACTCCTACTTGCAAACGCAAGAAGACAACAGGAAGTGAGAGGAAATCTACCCCTTGGAAGGAAAATTCTCTCCTGTAAGAATTAATATGGGAGAAAGGTGTCTCCTCTGTACTGATGCTTTATCAGCAATCCTTGTTTCAAGAAAAACACCACATTTCAAAAACAGTTGTCATTGGGACGGAAAGTGAGGTGAAATGTTCTGAACAGGGGCACAGACAGCAAAACAAATGTTACAGGGGTGATAACCCTTACCTATGTTTTCCAAAAAGTTTAAAAATAGATTTTTGGGCTGGAGCTACACTTAAACAATGTACCTGTTCAAAATTACAAACAGATTCTACATAAGAACAAACCTACAGTCCCTGTCTTGTATGCACCGCCTGTATACGGCTGTTCAGAGTATATAGGGCCTTTTTTATTTTATGTGCGGGGTTCCCCTTAATATCCATACAAGACCCAAAGGGGCTGGTAATGGGCTGGGGTAGGGGGGGGGGGTCATGGGGTAGCTATGCCATTTTTCTTAAAGATTTTCATCCATATTACCGGGACCAGACATTACATTAAAGCCGCAAGCAGTTTTAAATGGCTTTTTTTTCCTTTAGAAGTGTCATTTTGTGCAGGGACAGTTCTAAACACGGGAAACACGTGGCACTTCACAGGCATACTTTAGACACCCCCCAGGTACGATATTTAAAGGAATATTTGACTTTTTTTTTTTCACTTTATGCATCATTAAAATGACTGCTCCCGAAAAACGACCGTTTTTAAAACTTATTTTTGCATTGATACATGTCCCCTGGTGCAGAACCCGGGTTCCCAAACCCTTTTTAGGACAATAACATGCATAATAGTTGTTATAATTAGCACTTTAGAATTCGAACGTTCGCATCCATTGTATTTAATAGGGTTCTAATGTTCGTACGAACTTTCGGTCCGTTCGCGGGTTCTGGTGCGAACCGAACCCGGGGGTGTTCGGCTCATCACTACTCTCCAGTTGCTGTGTCCTGTTCCAGTCCAGTCAGCCTCATCAGTTCCAGTCCAGTTGCTTGTTCCTGGTTCCAGTCCAGTCTGCCTCTTCAGTTCCAGTCCAGTTGCTGTATCCTGGTTCCAGTCCAGTCAGTCTCATCAGTTCCAGTCCAGTTGCTGTGTTCCTGGTTCTGGTTCAGCCTGCCATACTTCCTGGGTGCCTGGATCCGTCCCAGTCTTCAGACTCTACTCTACCTTGATCCATCCTGCCAGGCACTCGTACCCCTTCTACCTCCGTGCCTCCTGTCTTCAGTACCAGGGGCCGCCGGTGGAAGCCGTAAGAGAGGCCTCCCTCTGCAGATCCGGGCTCGTCACCGTCAGGTACGTGACAGTAGCAGACAGCCATGTCTGAGCCCGGGCAGGGAGCCTCACCTATGGAGGAACTCTGTCGGCACCTGGCAGGTTTGTCTGAAGCAGTCAAGAGTCTTCAACAAGGATACACCCGCTTGGAAGAACAAGTGCGGGCCCTCTCCAATCCTTCTGCCATCCAAGAGGGGCCCCACGCCTCTGCTTCCACAGCCGGAACAAGTTCCTCACCCACAGTGGTCATGCTTCCTCCTGAACCTAAGGTTCCTACACCCGAAAGATTTTCCGGGGATCGGAGCAAGTTTAGGGCCTTCCGGAATTCGTGTGAACTGTATTTTGCCCTACAGCCCCGTACCTTTTCTCTAGAGGCCACCAAGGTGGGCTTTGTGGTCTCTTTGCTCGCTGGAGACCCTCAGAGCTGGGCCCACCGTCTCTTTGAACAGAAGGATGTATCACTAAACAACCTTGCTGCTTTTTTCGATGCCATGGCCCAGCTATACGAAGATCCCCAACTCTCAGTAACCGCAGAAGCCGCCTTGCATTCCCTTCAACAAGGACGCAGACCAGCGGAGGACTATGTGGCAGAATTCAGGCGGTGGAGTGCGGATACCAATTGGAATGATGCCGCCCTCCGCCATCAGTTTCGCTTAGGACTTTCCGATTCCTTGAAGGACGAGCTAGCTAGAGTCGGTGTACCACAGACACTCAACCTGTTGATTGATCTAACCATCCAGATTGACCGACGTCTGAGGGAACGGAGGGCTGAGAGGACCACTGGCTTCTCCCGCCCAACCTGGATGCTTCCTCGGGCTCCTAGTCACCTGTACTCGGCTCCTGCTACACCTCCAACTCCCACATCTGACACGCCTGAACCAATGCAGCTCGGGCTCCTTCGTCCATCCCTCGCTCCTGAGGAACGCCAGCGCCGCCGAATAAATAATCTGTGCCTGTACTGCGGGGACCCCGGACATTTCGTTAGAACCTGTCCCCTGAAGCTTCGTAAGTTTCTTTCAGTTTCTTCTAACATGACTAACCTACAAGCCAAAACCACATCTCACCTTGCCCTCTCTGTTTCATTACAGCTCCCAGGAAGGACTTTGCAAGTACCCGCCATTATTGATTCCGGAGCATGCAGCTGCTTTATGGACTCAACCTTTGCCATTAAACACCAAATTCCCCTTCGTACCAAGACCTACGGACTTCGTGTCCATCTGGCTGATGGTTCCGTCATTAAGTCCGGACCTGTGACCCAGGAGACCACTCCTATACCCGCTACCATCTTTACCACCTCTGGAACCCACCAAGAATGCTTATGTCTGGACATCATCTCTTCTCCGTTGTTTCCCTTGATCCTTGGTATGCCTTGGTTACAAGCCCACAATCCCACTATCAACTGGACTACGGGAATAGTTGCCTTTCCTTCTTCCTATTGCCAGCATTCCTGTGGCTCATATAAACCTCCTGGGCCGGCCTCGTTACTATGCATTGACACAGAAGATGGCACCCGTCAATCCATCCCAGAAGTTTACCACGACTTTCTTGACGTATTTAGTAAGCAAAAGGCAGAGACTCTACCGCCCCATCGGGCCTACGATTGCCCCATCGACCTACTTCCTGGAGCAAAGATTCCGTTCGGTAGAGTCTTCCCTTTAACGGAGGTGGAACAAGGGGCTTTAAAAAATTATGTTGATGAGAACTTGCAAAAGGGGTTCATCCGCCCTTCCACATCCCCAGCAGGCGCAGGCATCTTTTTTGTAGAGAAAAAGGACCACACCCTTCGACCTTGTGTGGATTACCGGGAATTGAATAAAATTACAGTAAAAAATCGCTACCCTCTCCCCCTGGTACCAGAGCTATTTCAGAGACTAGGAACTGCCACCATCTTTACCAAACTTGACCTCCGCGGAGCCTACAACTTGATCCGTATCAAAGAAGGGGACGAATGGAAGACCGCCTTCCGTACCCGGTATGGACATTTTGAGTACTTGGTAATGCCATTCGGGTTGTGTAACGCCCCTGCCACTTTCCAGTATTTTATCAACGATGTTCTACGGGACTTCCTAGACCTCTTTGTTATTGTTTATCTTGATGATATCTTAATTTTTTCTTCCTCCCTTGATTCTCATCGCAGACATGTCAAAAATGTGTTGGGTCGGCTCCGCCAGCATGGCCTGTATGCGAAGGCCGAAAAATGCGAGTTCGAGCAAGAGAGTATATCATTTCTGGGGTTAATCATTTCCAGCGAGGGCATCAAGATGGATCCTCAAAAGATTACCGCAATCCTGGACTGGCCAGAACCGGTGGACAAGAAGGGAATCCAACGTTTCGTTGGATTCGCCAACTTCTACCGCAAGTTCATCAGGGGGTTTTCAGCTATTATCGCACCCATTACTCAACTCACCAAGCAAGGAACACGTTTTTACTGGTCTCCTGAAGCCCAAGAAGCTTTTGAACGCCTGAAGGCCCTATTTACCTCAGCCTCTATCTTGAAACACCCAGACTCCTCACTACCATTCGTACTTGAGGTAGACGCCTCCGAAATAGCGGTAGGAGCAATACTGTCCCAAAGACAGGGAGTCAAAGCCTTGCTCCACCCAGTAGCCTTCTTCTCCCGCAAGCTTTCTGCAGCGGAGAGGAACTACGACGTGGGGGATCGGGAGCTACTAGCGATCAAGTCTGCACTAGAGGAATGGCGGTACCTGCTGGAGGGCGCGGCTCATCCGATTCTGATATTCACTGACCACAAGAACCTGGAGTACCTGAAAGCCGCGAGAAGATTGAATCCACGGCAAGCCAGGTGGGCACTCTTCTTCTCCCGGTTCTCTTTTCATGTTACTTATCGTCCTGGGGCCAAGAATATTAAGCCTGACGCCCTGTCTCGGATGTTCCATAAGTCCAAGGAGACTTCTCCGCCTGATACCATCCTTGCCCCCGGAAATTTCCTTCTACAGGAGAACCTGTTCACTCAAATCAAACAAGCTTCCACCGGGCAGAGACAGTTCTCCGAGCCGGAATTGCAGGTTAAGGATGGACTATTGTGGTACCAAGACAGAATCTACGTACCTGAGAAACTAAAAGTAACCGCATTAGAACTCTGCCACGACCACGCCCTGGCCGGGCATTTTGGCATTGCCAAGACCACTGACCTGGTACAGCGCACCTTCTGGTGGCCTCGAGTACGTGAAGACTGTAGGAGGTTTGTAGATTCTTGTACAACTTGCACCCGAAACAAGGGTTCCAGATCCAAGGCCTGGGGACTACTAAAACCCTTACCCGTTCCAGATAGGCCCTGGAGAATGTTGTCCATCGACTTCATTGTCGAGTTACCCCCGGCTGAGAACCATTCCACCATCTTCGTTATTGTGGACCGTCTGACCAAGATGGCACACTTCATCCCTATGAAAGGGACTCCCTCCGCTCCTGAAACCGCACAGGTATTCATCAGAGAAATAGTCAGACTCCACGGGGTACCAGCCAATATTGTTTCCGATCGCGGGGTTCAATTTACCTCTCGATTCTGGAGATCCCTTTGCAAAACCTTGAAAATCGAATTATCGTTTTCCTCTGCTTACCATCCACAGACCAACGGACAGACGGAGAGAACGAATCAGACGCTCGAGCAATACCTGCGATGCTTCTCCTCTTTTGCTCAGGACAACTGGGTTTCCCTACTTCCGTTGGCCGAGTTTGCGTATAACAATTCCATCCACTCCGCTACCTGCCAGACTCCTTTCTTTGCAAACTATGGTTTTCATCCTACTTTTCTGCCTAATTCCCTTCCTGAGTGTCCTGTACCTGCAGTCCAGGAAAAGTTAAATTTTTTCTCGGTCAATAACCAGCTTCTACAAGAGACCATGACCAAGACTCAAGAACGCAACAAGACAATCTATGACAAGAAGAGACGGGGTGAATTAGTGTTGGTACCCGGCGACCAAGTATGGCTATCTACCACAAACCTAAGAATGGCATGCCCTTCTAAAAAACTGGGCCCCAAATTTTTAGGTCCATTCCCTGTTAAGAGGAAAATTAATGAAGTAGCTTATGAATTGGAACTTCCTGACTCTCTTAGAATCCATCCAGGTTTTTCATGTCTCTCTCCTAAAACCCACAGTCTCTAATCCGTTTCCAGATCGGAAGCCGGATCACCCTGATCCGATCATTATTGACGGTGAGCAGGAATTCGAAGTAGAAGCTATCATGGACTTCAGGAGAAGAAATAACCAGAACCAATTCCTAATTAAATGGAAGGGCTACGGACCCGAGGAAAACTCATGGGAACCCGAGGAGAATATCCATGCCAGGAGTTTGATACAGGCTTTCAAAAGGACTCACCCTGGAAGGTTCACCCGGCTGGGCATCCGGAGGCTGCCCCTTGGGGGGGGGCAATGTCATAGAAATCATGTCAGCTACAGGATTCCTGGACTTCCTGATTCCGAATCTCGGGAACGTCCACGCGCGCGCGCGATGGCGAGCACGTGCGCGCGCACGCGCTTAGCGGGGGCGCGCGCATGCTCCACAAAGCGCGCCAGAAGAGCTATTTAAACATGCCTGTGACAGACAGTCCCTGCTGTCTGCTCTACAGCGTGTAGTACCCAAAGAGACCTGATTTGTGAATTTACCTGCATCCGACCCGGCTTACCTTGACCCTTCCAGTTTCCTGCCTGCCTCTGACCCCCGGCTTTGTTTGACCAATCTTCTGCCTGATCCTCCAGTACCTTGCCGCCAGCCAATTCTACCGACCCGGCTTGTCCGACCAATCTCTCCAGTTGCTGTGTCCTGGTTCCAGTCCAGTCAGCCTCATCAGTTCCAGTCCAGTTGATTGTTCCTGGTTCCAGTCCAGTCTGCCTCTTCAGTTCCAGTCCAGTTGCTGTATCCTGGTTCCAGTCCAGTCAGTCTCATCAGTTCCAGTCCAGTTGCTGTGTTCCTGGTTCTGGTTCAGCCTGCCATACTTCCTGGGTGCCTGGATCCGTCCCAGTCTTCAGACTCTACTCTACCTTGATCCATCCTGCCAGGCACTCGTACCCCTTCTACCTCCGTGCCTCCTGTCTTCAGTACCAGGGGCCGCCGGTGGAAGCCGTAAGAGAGGCCCCCCTCTGCAGATCCGGGCTCGTCACCGTCAGGTACGTGACAGTAGCAGACAGCCATGTCTGAGCCCGGGCAGGGAGCCTCACCTATGGAGGAACTCTGTCGGCACCTGGCAGGTTTGTCTGAAGCAGTCAAGAGTCTTCAACAAGGATACACCCGCTTGGAAGAACAAGTGCGGGCCCTCTCCAATCCTTCTGCCATCCAAGAGGGGCCCCACGCCTCTGCTTCCACAGCCGGAACAAGTTCCTCACCCACAGTGGTCATGCTTCCTCCTGAACCTAAGGTTCCTACACCCGAAAGATTTTCCGGGGATCGGAGCAAGTTTAGGGCCTTCCGGAATTCGTGTGAACTGTATTTTGCCCTACAGCCCCGTACCTTTTCTCTAGAGGCCACCAAGGTGGGCTTTGTGGTCTCTTTGCTCGCTGGAGACCCTCAGAGCTGGGCCCACCGTCTCTTTGAACAGAAGGATGTATCACTAAACAACCTTGCTGCTTTTTTCGATGCCATGGCCCAGCTATACGAAGATCCCCAACTCTCAGTAACCGCAGAAGCCGCCTTGCATTCCCTTCAACAAGGACGCAGACCAGCGGAGGACTATGTGGCAGAATTCAGGCGGTGGAGTGCGGATACCAATTGGAATGATGCCGCCCTCCGCCATCAGTTTCGCTTAGGACTTTCCGATTCCTTGAAGGACGAGCTAGCTAGAGTCGGTGTACCACAGACACTCAACCTGTTGATTGATCTAACCATCCAGATTGACCGACGTCTGAGGGAACGGAGGGCTGAGAGGACCACTGGCTTCTCCCGCCCAACCTGGATGCTTCCTCGGGCTCCTAGTCACCTGTACTCGGCTCCTGCTACACCTCCAACTCCCACATCTGACACGCCTGAACCAATGCAGCTCGGGCTCCTTCGTCCATCCCTCGCTCCTGAGGAACGCCAGCGCCGCCGAATAAATAATCTGTGCCTGTACTGCGGGGACCCCGGACATTTCGTTAGAACCTGTCCCCTGAAGCTTCGTAAGTTTCTTTCAGTTTCTTCTAACATGACTAACCTACAAGCCAAAACCACATCTCACCTTGCCCTCTCTGTTTCATTACAGCTCCCAGGAAGGACTTTGCAAGTACCCGCCATTATTGATTCCGGAGCATGCAGCTGCTTTATGGACTCAACCTTTGCCATTAAACACCAAATTCCCCTTCGTACCAAGACCTACGGACTTCGTGTCCATCTGGCTGATGGTTCCGTCATTAAGTCCGGACCTGTGACCCAGGAGACCACTCCTATACCCGCTACCATCTTTACCACCTCTGGAACCCACCAAGAATGCTTATGTCTGGACATCATCTCTTCTCCGTTGTTTCCCTTGATCCTTGGTATGCCTTGGTTACAAGCCCACAATCCCACTATCAACTGGACTACGGGAATAGTTGCCTTTCCTTCTTCCTATTGCCAGCATTCCTGTGGCTCATATAAACCTCCTGGGCCGGCCTCGTTACTATGCATTGACACAGAAGATGGCACCCGTCAATCCATCCCAGAAGTTTACCACGACTTTCTTGACGTATTTAGTAAGCAAAAGGCAGAGACTCTACCGCCCCATCGGGCCTACGATTGCCCCATCGACCTACTTCCTGGAGCAAAGATTCCGTTCGGTAGAGTCTTCCCTTTAACGGAGGTGGAACAAGGGGCTTTAAAAAATTATGTTGATGAGAACTTGCAAAAGGGGTTCATCCGCCCTTCCACATCCCCAGCAGGCGCAGGCATCTTTTTTGTAGAGAAAAAGGACCACACCCTTCGACCTTGTGTGGATTACCGGGAATTGAATAAAATTACAGTAAAAAATCGCTACCCTCTCCCCCTGGTACCAGAGCTATTTCAGAGACTAGGAACTGCCACCATCTTTACCAAACTTGACCTCCGCGGAGCCTACAACTTGATCCGTATCAAAGAAGGGGACGAATGGAAGACCGCCTTCCGTACCCGGTATGGACATTTTGAGTACTTGGTAATGCCATTCGGGTTGTGTAACGCCCCTGCCACTTTCCAGTATTTTATCAACGATGTTCTACGGGACTTCCTAGACCTCTTTGTTATTGTTTATCTTGATGATATCTTAATTTTTTCTTCCTCCCTTGATTCTCATCGCAGACATGTCAAAAATGTGTTGGGTCGGCTCCGCCAGCATGGCCTGTATGCGAAGGCCGAAAAATGCGAGTTCGAGCAAGAGAGTATATCATTTCTGGGGTTAATCATTTCCAGCGAGGGCATCAAGATGGATCCTCAAAAGATTACCGCAATCCTGGACTGGCCAGAACCGGTGGACAAGAAGGGAATCCAACGTTTCGTTGGATTCGCCAACTTCTACCGCAAGTTCATCAGGGGGTTTTCAGCTATTATCGCACCCATTACTCAACTCACCAAGCAAGGAACACGTTTTTACTGGTCTCCTGAAGCCCAAGAAGCTTTTGAACGCCTGAAGGCCCTATTTACCTCAGCCTCTATCTTGAAACACCCAGACTCCTCACTACCATTCGTACTTGAGGTAGACGCCTCCGAAATAGCGGTAGGAGCAATACTGTCCCAAAGACAGGGAGTCAAAGCCTTGCTCCACCCAGTAGCCTTCTTCTCCCGCAAGCTTTCTGCAGCGGAGAGGAACTACGACGTGGGGGATCGGGAGCTACTAGCGATCAAGTCTGCACTAGAGGAATGGCGGTACCTGCTGGAGGGCGCGGCTCATCCGATTCTGATATTCACTGACCACAAGAACCTGGAGTACCTGAAAGCCGCGAGAAGATTGAATCCACGGCAAGCCAGGTGGGCACTCTTCTTCTCCCGGTTCTCTTTTCATGTTACTTATCGTCCTGGGGCCAAGAATATTAAGCCTGACGCCCTGTCTCGGATGTTCCATAAGTCCAAGGAGACTTCTCCGCCTGATACCATCCTTGCCCCCGGAAATTTCCTTCTACAGGAGAACCTGTTCACTCAAATCAAACAAGCTTCCACCGGGCAGAGACAGTTCTCCGAGCCGGAATTGCAGGTTAAGGATGGACTATTGTGGTACCAAGACAGAATCTACGTACCTGAGAAACTAAAAGTAACCGCATTAGAACTCTGCCACGACCACGCCCTGGCCGGGCATTTTGGCATTGCCAAGACCACTGACCTGGTACAGCGCACCTTCTGGTGGCCTCGAGTACGTGAAGACTGTAGGAGGTTTGTAGATTCTTGTACAACTTGCACCCGAAACAAGGGTTCCAGATCCAAGGCCTGGGGACTACTAAAACCCTTACCCGTTCCAGATAGGCCCTGGAGAATGTTGTCCATCGACTTCATTGTCGAGTTACCCCCGGCTGAGAACCATTCCACCATCTTCGTTATTGTGGACCGTCTGACCAAGATGGCACACTTCATCCCTATGAAAGGGACTCCCTCCGCTCCTGAAACCGCACAGGTATTCATCAGAGAAATAGTCAGACTCCACGGGGTACCAGCCAATATTGTTTCCGATCGCGGGGTTCAATTTACCTCTCGATTCTGGAGATCCCTTTGCAAAACCTTGAAAATCGAATTATCGTTTTCCTCTGCTTACCATCCACAGACCAACGGACAGACGGAGAGAACGAATCAGACGCTCGAGCAATACCTGCGATGCTTCTCCTCTTTTGCTCAGGACAACTGGGTTTCCCTACTTCCGTTGGCCGAGTTTGCGTATAACAATTCCATCCACTCCGCTACCTGCCAGACTCCTTTCTTTGCAAACTATGGTTTTCATCCTACTTTTCTGCCTAATTCCCTTCCTGAGTGTCCTGTACCTGCAGTCCAGGAAAAGTTAAATTTTTTCTCGGTCAATAACCAGCTTCTACAAGAGACCATGATCAAGACTCAAGAACGCAACAAGACAATCTATGACAAGAAGAGACGGGGTGAATTAGTGTTGGTACCCGGCGACCAAGTATGGCTATCTACCACAAACCTAAGAATGGCATGCCCTTCTAAAAAACTGGGCCCCAAATTTTTAGGTCCATTCCCTGTTAAGAGGAAAATTAATGAAGTAGCTTATGAATTGGAACTTCCTGACTCTCTTAGAATCCATCCAGGTTTTTCATGTCTCTCTCCTAAAACCCACAGTCTCTAATCCGTTTCCAGATCGGAAGCCGGATCACCCTGATCCGATCATTATTGACGGTGAGCAGGAATTCGAAGTAGAAGCTATCATGGACTTCAGGAGAAGAAATAACCAGAACCAATTCCTAATTAAATGGAAGGGCTACGGACCCGAGGAAAACTCATGGGAACCCGAGGAGAATATCCATGCCAGGAGTTTGATACAGGCTTTCAAAAGGACTCACCCTGGAAGGTTCACCCGGCTGGGCATCCGGAGGCTGCCCCTTGGGGGGGGGGCAATGTCATAGAAATCATGTCAGCTACAGGATTCCTGGACTTCCTGATTCCGAATCTCGGGAACGTCCACGCGCTGCGCGCGATGGCGAGCACGTGCGCGCGCACGCGCTTAGCGGGGGCGCGCGCATGCTCCACAAAGCGCGCCAGAAGAGCTATTTAAACATGCCTGTGACAGACAGTCCCTGCTGTCTGCTCTACAGCGTGTAGTACCCAAAGAGACCTGATTTGTGAATTTACCTGCATCCGACCCGGCTTACCTTGACCCTTCCAGTTTCCTGCCTGCCTCTGACCCCCGGCTTTGTTTGACCAATCTTCTGCCTGATCCTCCAGTACCTTGCCGCCAGCCAATTCTACCGACCCGGCTTGTCCGACCAATCTCTCCAGTTGCTGTGTCCTGGTTCCAGTCCAGTCAGCCTCATCAGTTCCAGTCCAGTTGATTGTTCCTGGTTCCAGTCCAGTCTGCCTCTTCAGTTCCAGTCCAGTTGCTGTATCCTGGTTCCAGTCCAGTCAGTCTCATCAGTTCCAGTCCAGTTGCTGTGTTCCTGGTTCTGGTTCAGCCTGCCATACTTCCTGGGTGCCTGGATCCGTCCCAGTCTTCAGACTCTACTCTACCTTGATCCATCCTGCCAGGCACTCGTACCCCTTCTACCTCCGTGCCTCCTGTCTTCAGTACCAGGGGCCGCCGGTGGAAGCCGTAAGAGAGGCCTCCCTCTGCAGATCCGGGCTCGTCACCGTCAGGTACGTGACAGTAGCAGACAGCCATGTCTGAGCCCGGGCAGGGAGCCTCACCTATGGAGGAACTCTGTCGGCACCTGGCAGGTTTGTCTGAAGCAGTCAAGAGTCTTCAACAAGGATACACCCGCTTGGAAGAACAAGTGCGGGCCCTCTCCAATCCTTCTGCCATCCAAGAGGGGCCCCACGCCTCTGCTTCCACAGCCGGAACAAGTTCCTCACCCACAGTGGTCATGCTTCCTCCTGAACCTAAGGTTCCTACACCCGAAAGATTTTCCGGGGATCGGAGCAAGTTTAGGGCCTTCCGGAATTCGTGTGAACTGTATTTTGCCCTACAGCCCCGTACCTTTTCTCTAGAGGCCACCAAGGTGGGCTTTGTGGTCTCTTTGCTCGCTGGAGACCCTCAGAGCTGGGCCCACCGTCTCTTTGAACAGAAGGATGTATCACTAAACAACCTTGCTGCTTTTTTCGATGCCATGGCCCAGCTATACGAAGATCCCCAACTCTCAGTAACCGCAGAAGCCGCCTTGCATTCCCTTCAACAAGGACGCAGACCAGCGGAGGACTATGTGGCAGAATTCAGGCGGTGGAGTGCGGATACCAATTGGAATGATGCCGCCCTCCGCCATCAGTTTCGCTTAGGACTTTCCGATTCCTTGAAGGACGAGCTAGCTAGAGTCGGTGTACCACAGACACTCAACCTGTTGATTGATCTAACCATCCAGATTGACCGACGTCTGAGGGAACGGAGGGCTGAGAGGACCACTGGCTTCTCCCGCCCAACCTGGATGCTTCCTCGGGCTCCTAGTCACCTGTACTCGGCTCCTGCTACACCTCCAACTCCCACATCTGACACGCCTGAACCAATGCAGCTCGGGCTCCTTCGTCCATCCCTCGCTCCTGAGGAACGCCAGCGCCGCCGAATAAATAATCTGTGCCTGTACTGCGGGGACCCCGGACATTTCGTTAGAACCTGTCCCCTGAAGCTTCGTAAGTTTCTTTCAGTTTCTTCTAACATGACTAACCTACAAGCCAAAACCACATCTCACCTTGCCCTCTCTGTTTCATTACAGCTCCCAGGAAGGACTTTGCAAGTACCCGCCATTATTGATTCCGGAGCATGCAGCTGCTTTATGGACTCAACCTTTGCCATTAAACACCAAATTCCCCTTCGTACCAAGACCTACGGACTTCGTGTCCATCTGGCTGATGGTTCCGTCATTAAGTCCGGACCTGTGACCCAGGAGACCACTCCTATACCCGCTACCATCTTTACCACCTCTGGAACCCACCAAGAATGCTTATGTCTGGACATCATCTCTTCTCCGTTGTTTCCCTTGATCCTTGGTATGCCTTGGTTACAAGCCCACAATCCCACTATCAACTGGACTACGGGAATAGTTGCCTTTCCTTCTTCCTATTGCCAGCATTCCTGTGGCTCATATAAACCTCCTGGGCCGGCCTCGTTACTATGCATTGACACAGAAGATGGCACCCGTCAATCCATCCCAGAAGTTTACCACGACTTTCTTGACGTATTTAGTAAGCAAAAGGCAGAGACTCTACCGCCCCATCGGGCCTACGATTGCCCCATCGACCTACTTCCTGGAGCAAAGATTCCGTTCGGTAGAGTCTTCCCTTTAACGGAGGTGGAACAAGGGGCTTTAAAAAATTATGTTGATGAGAACTTGCAAAAGGGGTTCATCCGCCCTTCCACATCCCCAGCAGGCGCAGGCATCTTTTTTGTAGAGAAAAAGGACCACACCCTTCGACCTTGTGTGGATTACCGGGAATTGAATAAAATTACAGTAAAAAATCGCTACCCTCTCCCCCTGGTACCAGAGCTATTTCAGAGACTAGGAACTGCCACCATCTTTACCAAACTTGACCTCCGCGGAGCCTACAACTTGATCCGTATCAAAGAAGGGGACGAATGGAAGACCGCCTTCCGTACCCGGTATGGACATTTTGAGTACTTGGTAATGCCATTCGGGTTGTGTAACGCCCCTGCCACTTTCCAGTATTTTATCAACGATGTTCTACGGGACTTCCTAGACCTCTTTGTTATTGTTTATCTTGATGATATCTTAATTTTTTCTTCCTCCCTTGATTCTCATCGCAGACATGTCAAAAATGTGTTGGGTCGGCTCCGCCAGCATGGCCTGTATGCGAAGGCCGAAAAATGCGAGTTCGAGCAAGAGAGTATATCATTTCTGGGGTTAATCATTTCCAGCGAGGGCATCAAGATGGATCCTCAAAAGATTACCGCAATCCTGGACTGGCCAGAACCGGTGGACAAGAAGGGAATCCAACGTTTCGTTGGATTCGCCAACTTCTACCGCAAGTTCATCAGGGGGTTTTCAGCTATTATCGCACCCATTACTCAACTCACCAAGCAAGGAACACGTTTTCACTGGTCTCCTGAAGCCCAAGAAGCTTTTGAACGCCTGAAGGCCCTATTTACCTCAGCCTCTATCTTGAAACACCCAGACTCCTCACTACCATTCGTACTTGAGGTAGACGCCTCCGAAATAGCGGTAGGAGCAATACTGTCCCAAAGACAGGGAGTCAAAGCCTTGCTCCACCCAGTAGCCTTCTTCTCCCGCAAGCTTTCTGCAGCGGAGAGGAACTACGACGTGGGGGATCGGGAGCTACTAGCGATCAAGTCTGCACTAGAGGAATGGCGGTACCTGCTGGAGGGCGCGGCTCATCCGATTCTGATATTCACTGACCACAAGAACCTGGAGTACCTGAAAGCCGCGAGAAGATTGAATCCACGGCAAGCCAGGTGGGCACTCTTCTTCTCCCGGTTCTCTTTTCATGTTACTTATCGTCCTGGGGCCAAGAATATTAAGCCTGACGCCCTGTCTCGGATGTTCCATAAGTCCAAGGAGACTTCTCCGCCTGATACCATCCTTGCCCCCGGAAATTTCCTTCTACAGGAGAACCTGTTCACTCAAATCAAACAAGCTTCCACCGGGCAGAGACAGTTCTCCGAGCCGGAATTGCAGGTTAAGGATGGACTATTGTGGTACCAAGACAGAATCTACGTACCTGAGAAACTAAAAGTAACCGCATTAGAACTCTGCCACGACCACGCCCTGGCCGGGCATTTTGGCATTGCCAAGACCACTGACCTGGTACAGCGCACCTTCTGGTGGCCTCGAGTACGTGAAGACTGTAGGAGGTTTGTAGATTCTTGTACAACTTGCACCCGAAACAAGGGTTCCAGATCCAAGGCCTGGGGACTACTAAAACCCTTACCCGTTCCAGATAGGCCCTGGAGAATGTTGTCCATCGACTTCATTGTCGAGTTACCCCCGGCTGAGAACCATTCCACCATCTTCGTTATTGTGGACCGTCTGACCAAGATGGCACACTTCATCCCTATGAAAGGGACTCCCTCCGCTCCTGAAACCGCACAGGTATTCATCAGAGAAATAGTCAGACTCCACGGGGTACCAGCCAATATTGTTTCCGATCGCGGGGTTCAATTTACCTCTCGATTCTGGAGATCCCTTTGCAAAACCTTGAAAATCGAATTATCGTTTTCCTCTGCTTACCATCCACAGACCAACGGACAGACGGAGAGAACGAATCAGACGCTCGAGCAATACCTGCGATGCTTCTCCTCTTTTGCTCAGGACAACTGGGTTTCCCTACTTCCGTTGGCCGAGTTTGCGTATAACAATTCCATCCACTCCGCTACCTGCCAGACTCCTTTCTTTGCAAACTATGGTTTTCATCCTACTTTTCTGCCTGATTCCCTTCCTGAGTGTCCTGTACCTGCAGTCCAGGAAAAGTTAAATTTTTTCTCGGTCAATAACCAGCTTCTACAAGAGACCATGACCAAGACTCAAGAACGCAACAAGACAATCTATGACAAGAAGAGACGGGGTGAATTAGTGTTGGTACCCGGCGACCAAGTATGGCTATCTACCACAAACCTAAGAATGGCATGCCCTTCTAAAAAACTGGGCCCCAAATTTTTAGGTCCATTCCCTGTTAAGAGGAAAATTAATGAAGTAGCTTATGAATTGGAACTTCCTGACTCTCTTAGAATCCATCCAGGTTTTTCATGTCTCTCTCCTAAAACCCACAGTCTCTAATCCGTTTCCAGATCGGAAGCCGGATCACCCTGATCCGATCATTATTGACGGTGAGCAGGAATTCGAAGTAGAAGCTATCATGGACTTCAGGAGAAGAAATAACCAGAACCAATTCCTAATTAAATGGAAGGGCTACGGACCCGAGGAAAACTCATGGGAACCCGAGGAGAATATCCATGCCAGGAGTTTGATACAGGCTTTCAAAAGGACTCACCCTGGAAGGTTCACCCGGCTGGGCATCCGGAGGCTGCCCCTTGGGGGGGGGGCAATGTCATAGAAATCATGTCAGCTACAGGATTCCTGGACTTCCTGATTCCGAATCTCGGGAACGTCCACGCGCGCGCGCGATGGCGAGCACGTGCGCGCGCACGCGCTTAGCGGGGGCGCGCGCATGCTCCACAAAGCGCGCCAGAAGAGCTATTTAAACATGCCTGTGACAGACAGTCCCTGCTGTCTGCTCTACAGCGTGTAGTACCCAAAGAGACCTGATTTGTGAATTTACCTGCATCCGACCCGGCTTACCTTGACCCTTCCAGTTTCCTGCCTGCCTCTGACCCCCGGCTTTGTTTGACCAATCTTCTGCCTGATCCTCCAGTACCTTGCCGCCAGCCAATTCTACCGACCCGGCTTGTCCGACCAATCTCTCCAGTTGCTGTGTCCTGGTTCCAGTCCAGTCAGCCTCATCAGTTCCAGTCCAGTTGATTGTTCCTGGTTCCAGTCCAGTCTGCCTCTTCAGTTCCAGTCCAGTTGCTGTATCCTGGTTCCAGTCCAGTCAGTCTCATCAGTTCCAGTCCAGTTGCTGTGTTCCTGGTTCTGGTTCAGCCTGCCATACTTCCTGGGTGCCTGGATCCGTCCCAGTCTTCAGACTCTACTCTACCTTGATCCATCCTGCCAGGCACTCGTACCCCTTCTACCTCCGTGCCTCCTGTCTTCAGTACCAGGGGCCGCCGGTGGAAGCCGTAAGAGAGGCCTCCCTCTGCAGATCCGGGCTCGTCACCGTCAGGTACGTGACACATTGGTTATAGGCAGATGCGTGCTCTTGTCTCTGCTGTGTCTGATCAACATTGATTGGGATTCGTAGCGCGCGTCTGCAGATAGCCTCCCTCCCCCATTCAATAATAGTATAATCTGAATATGCGTTATTTTATGGAATAGCGCAGAATAAGGGTTCCTATCGACGGTAACTTTAGCCATCATACGTTATTGTATTATTGTATTGAATTGTATATATATTTCTTGAGTGGGATTCATGTACTGCATTCCCTGTTGGAAGGGATGTCCTTGTATGGTCATTTTCCCTGTGTGAAGGGGACATTCTGTGATGTCCCCTCCCATGGGGGAGGTGATTGGTTGCTGCAGCCAATCACCTCCTGTCTGTGAGATCTTTGGAGTCAAATAAAAATCTTTGAGGAGGCGTCGGCTGGACACTCTGCTCTGGCATGACTTGATGATAAGACCTAGGTGATGGTGCTGCTTTCTTGGAATGAATGATGGGATGAACGGTGAGTGGAACTTAGCAAACTTAAAGATAGCATTATTCCCATAAGATGAATCTGAAGCGTGCTTATTTAGCACAAGGCAAAGATGGCTGTGTGCTCTGCAAACAACAAATCTTGCCACAACAAGCTTTATGGATTTTAAGGGGAACCCCACGCCAAAAAGAAAAAACTGCCAAAGCTCCTTGTCTCTATGTTGTGGGGGACAAGGGCATCTTCCCCACAACCAGCCAGGTTGTGGGGTCTGCAGACAGGAGGCTTATTGGAATATGGAAGCCCCCTTTAACAGGGGGGTCCATGTGAATGAGTATGGGGTATATTGTCTTGACGCTGGCTTCTGCCATCCGCAGCCTTCCAGCGGTAAATAAATGAAGGGGCACCTGGTGACGGCACCGGGTGGCCCCTCTCCTTGTGACATCATTGACTGGGGCATGCAGGGTTCATGACTTTACGATGGGCGAGGGCACCCAGTGAGGTCATCGGGTTGCCTGGCCCCTTTGTTTATTTAGTGGCGGGAGGCAGCTGAGCTGTCACCGTCGGGTATAGAGCTCTTTTATTTTTTCAGGTCTGTGGTGGTGTTCATTGTGATTGACGCTGCATTTACTATAGGGGACATTGTTTTTGCTTGTTGTTTTTTTTAAATAAAGGACTTGTCAAAAACTATCTCTGTGTTTTTTTATTTATTTCTGACACTTTTTTGGCCAATGAGTAGAGGTACAATATATCCCATACTCATTCACATAGGGGAGGACAGGATCTGGGGGGGCCTGTGTTAAAGGGGGCTTCCAGATTTCGGTAAGCCCCCCACTGGCCAGGGCTGTGGGGAAGAGGCCCTTGTCCCCATCAACAAGGTGCTTTGGAGGGGATCCCCCCTACCCCAAAGCACCCCCCATGTTGAGGACATGTGGCCTGGTGTGGTTCAGGAGAAAGAGGCCACTCGCTCATCCCCCCTTTCCTGGCCTGCCAGGCTGCATGCTCAGATATGGGTCTGGTATGGATTATGGTAGGGATCCCCACACCATTTAAAAAAATCTTAGCATGGGCTTTCACTTAAACTCAATACCAGACCCGGGGTTTTTTCTCAAATCTTATTGCCAACAATTCTTTGGTTTAAATTCAGCTTCTCAGCCCTCTCCTTGACAACCAGCTATTTTGTTAACCACTTGCTGACCGTCGCACACACATTTACGCCGGCAGAAGGGCTCGTACAGGCAAATGGGTGTACCTGTACGTCCCTTTGAATTTGCCGACCATCGCCACACAGTTAGAATCACTCCCTAGGACACACTTAACCCCTTGATCGCCCCCTAGTGTTTAACCCCTTCCCTGCCAGTGTCATTTATACAGTAATCAGTGGCTATTTATAGCACTGATCGCTGTATAAATGACAATGGTCCCAAAATAGTGTCAAAAGTGTCCGATATTTCCACCACAATGTTGCAGTCCCGATAAAAATCATAATAATAATAAAAATACCAGAAATCTATCCCTTATTTTATAGACACTATTACTTTTGCGCGAACCAATCAATATACGCTTATTGCGATTCTTATTTCCAAAAATATGTAGAATACATATCGGCCTAAACTGAAGAAAAAAATGTTTTTTTATATGTGTAGCGGGGTCTCCTTTAAGGCCCCGGGACTACGTTACCCAGAACCCCGTTCGGCACCCAGGGTGCATTCAGCCACCGCAGAGACTCATGGGAGGGGCTATATAAAAGGAGGGCGAGGCTGAGCTCGGCCTCTTTGGACACCGTGCTGCAATCAACAGGTCTTCCTGTGCGGATCTGCTGCAGTGCAGGGCCTGAAGCCAGGGCCTTGCACAACTTCCAGAGAGCCTCCCACTCCACTGCGGAACCTGGGTGACACCTGACTTCGCTGACTACTTACATCAGTTGGATCGGAGACCTGACAATTGCAGACGCTGTGTGTGTAGACACAGCAGGTGGAAGTCCCGGACTGGGATCGCGTCCGGAGTGGTGAGCGAGCACTTGCTCAATCCTATAGGCTGTACTGTTGTTAGGCCTAGAGACTGCCTTGGCCCATCGGCCTTTATTTACTGTTCCACTGGAGACTAGCGGCGGAACTGAGTTGAGTTAGTCTCCGGTGAAGTGTTCTTTATTGTCTACCCCTTTGGATTACAAATACTGTTCCTGTTGTGCACCACCAGTCAAGTTGCATGCGAAGAAATCGTTCTACTAGAGATTGAGTTAAATCTGAGTCAGGCCTGACCAGGAGTTAGAACTTTTGTTGCTGCGCCATAAGGGCGCATGGATAGAGGTAGCTGTACTAGAAGGGAAATAGCCTGCATTATCAGGGTGTACTATATTTTCTGTTGCAGGGCTCTGTAGAGATATATGTGTTATGTGTTAACCTTGTGCCTTTTACCCAAAGTAAAAAAAATAGGATTTTTATAACAGCTTACCTGTAAAATCCTTTTCTTGGAGTACATCACGGGACACAGAGCGACATAGTCATTACTAATGGGTTATATAGATACCGTCAGGTGCTGGCACTGGCAACTTCCAAAACCGGAAGTACCCTCCCCTATATAAGCCCCTCCCATCCGGGAGCACCTCAGTTTTGTAGCAAAGCAATAAGTGTCCCCAAAGAGGGGCGGGAGCTCTGTGTCCCGTGATGTACTCCAAGAAAAGGATTTTACAGGTAAGCTGTTATAAAAATCCTATTTTCTTTCTCGTACATCACGGGACACAGAGCGACATAGTCATTACTAATGGGATGTCCTAAAGCAATGCCAAATGAGGGGGGGGATACACCATATATAAGCTGAGCGCTATCAGACATGAGGATCTTTTGCGGCCTGCAACACACTGCGCCCAAAGGCGACATCCTCCTGACTTCTAACGTCCACCTGGTAGAACCTAGTAAACGTGTGAACTGAAGACCATGTTGCGGCCTTACAGATTTGAGCCAGGGAGGCCTGGTGATGCACTGCCCATGAAGTTCCAACTGCTCTCGTGGAGTGCGCTCTAACTTTGAACGGAGGCGGTCTCCTTCTCAAGCCATAAGCTTGCATAATGACCTGTCGAATCCACTTGGCTAAAGTAGATTTTGACGCTGCCTGACCCTTTCTGGGGCCTTCCGGCAGAATAAACAAAGTATCCGTTCTGCGAATCTGAGCAGTGGCTTTTAGATAAGCTTTAACTGCTCTTACTACATCCAAAGAATGCAATAACTTTTCCTCTACCGAAGTAGGTTTGGGGAAAAAAGAAGGAAGAACCACATCTTGGTTCAAATGAAACCTCAATACCACCTTAGGAAGAAAGGCTGGATGAGGACGTAACACTACTCTGTCCTTATGGATAACCAGATATGGCTCCTTACAGGACATAGCTGCTAATTCCGATACTCTTTTAGCCGAACAAATGGCTACTAGAAAAATCAATTTCCTGGTGAGAAGCACCAAGGAAATATGCTGTAATGGTTCAAATGGTTGTTTCTGTAGAACCGACAGAACCAAGTTTAGATCCCATGGACATATGGGAATATTAACCGGAGGACTAATACGCATCACTCCTTGTATAAAGGCTTTGACTAGTGAATGCGAAGCCAAGGGCCTTTGAAAAAATATTGACAAGGCCGAAATCTGACCCTTGATAGTACTCAAGGCAAGCTTCCTATCTACAGCCCACTGTAGGAAGTCCAGAATCCTACCTATTACGTACTTATGTGGATGCCATTTCTTGGCCTCACACCACGCGATGTACGCCTTCCAGATTCTATAGTAGATCTGCCTGGATACCGGCTTCCTGGCATTGATCATGGTAGATACCACAGCATTAGAGAGCCCTCTCTTTTTTAGAATGTGGGCTTCAATAGCCAGGCCGTCAAACCTAGGGCTGGTAAGGAAGGGTGGTATATCGGTCCTTGCGAAAGCAGGTCCGGACGACGTGGGAGAGTCCAAGGACTCCCCACTGAAATTTTACAATCTCCGCGTACCACGCTCTTCGGGGCCACGCTGGAGCCACCGGAATCACTGGTTTCTTTTCTACCCTGATTCTGCGGAGTAATCGAGGTAACCATTGTGGCGGTGTGAATGCATATATCAGCTTGAACTGATCCCAAGGGAACACTAGGGCATCCGAGCCGCAAGCTAGGGGATCCCTTGTCCGAGAGACAAACCTGTCCCCCTTTGCGTTGAATCTGGATGCTAGAAGATCTACATCCGATGTTCCCCACCGCTGACATATTGTCCAGAAAACCTCGGGGTGAAGGGACCCTTCCTCTGGGCCTAATTGCTGGCGATTTAGAAAGTCTGCCTTCCAATTCTCCACTCCTGGAATGAATACCGCAGATATGGCTGGGACATATTTTTCTGCCCATTTCAGGATGTAATTTACTTCCCTCTGGGCTGCACGACTCCTGGTGCCCCCCTGATGATTGATATATGCCACTGCTGTGGCATTGTCTGATTGAATTCTGACAGGGGACCCTTGGAGTTTGGATGTCCATGCTACTAGGGCATACCGGGCTGCTCGTATCTCTAAGAGATTGATGGGCAGGGCCTTTTCTGCATCCGACCATCTGCCCTGGAGAGACTATTGCTCCAGTACTGCTCCCCAGCCTATAAGGCTGGCATCTGTAGTGACCACCTTCCAAGAAATCGGACTGAAGGATTTCCTTTTTTCCAGATTCTGGGGAACCAACCACCAACGGAGGCTCTTGCGAACGGAAGGGGACAAGGACATTGTAAGTCTAGGGCCTGAACTTTTTTGTTCCAGGCTGACAGTATGGCCCCTTGCAAATTCCTTGAATGGAATTGACCGTAGGGTACTGCTTCGAATGATGCCACCATTTTTCCCAGCAGCCTCATATACAGGCGTATGGACGGCTGTCTTTTTTGTACCCACTAAGTGGATCAAATCTTTCAAAGACAATACCTTTCCTCGAGGCAAGAATATTTTTCTCTGGCCTGAATCCAACCTTAGCCCCAAGTATTCCAGACTTTTGACTGGTTTTTAGGGCTGACTTGTCTCGGTTGATAATCCAACCGTGAGATTCCAGATACTTGATTGTCTTGTGAACGACCACGTCTAGTTTTTTCACTGAGTGGTCTATCAGCAACAAGTCATCCAGATATGCCATTATCATTACACCTTGTGTTCTTAGATTGGCCAATAAAGGGCCAGAATTTTTGTAAACACTCGTGGTGCTGTGGCCAAACCGAAGGGTAAGGCTCTGAACTGAAAATGGCGCCCTTCTACTGCAAAGCGTAGAAATTTTTGGTGGACTGGAAAGATGGGAATGTGCAAATAAGCATCTTTGATGTCGATCGCGGCTAACCAATCCTCCCCTTGTAGGGCAGTGGCCACCGATCGGATCGACTCCATCGGAAAGTCCTGATATACAGGAATTTGTATAGCCCTTTTAGAATTAATATGGGCCTCCCGTCCGCGTTTGCTTCGGGACTGTAAAGAGGTTTGAGTAAAACCCGAACCCTCATTCTTCCAGGGGAACCTCCATAATTACTCCTTGGAGCAATAGTTGTTCTAGTGCCAACAGGAGGGACTCTCTCTTCCGGGGATCCCTTGGCACGTTTGACCTCAAAAATGGGAAGGAGGAGAGTCTTTTAACTCCAAACTGTATCCCAAACCTACTGCGGAGAGCACCTATCTGTCTTGATCGTGTCCCGCCAGGTCTCTTGCGAACAACTAGAGTCCTCCCCCCACCCGACTGAGTGGGGGCTTCAATGAATTTAACTTTGGGGGAGGTTTTGTACCTCCCCTGACCCAGGGTTTCTCATTACCCTGCTACTGTCCCTGTTTTTTACCCCCGGGAATTGACCGAGGAGGCCGTCGGAACTGTTACACAGCCGATGCCCCAGGGACTGGAGAAGCAGGCCTCTTAAAGAGGGACCTCTAACTCTGTTTCTAACCGGCAAGAGCGTATTTTTACCGCTGGAAATTTTCTGGATATATTTGTCCAGGTTTTCCCTGAATAAGCGTTCACCATGAAATGGGACGCTAACCAGCCATTCTTTACAGGGAGCTTCAGCAGACCAGTTTTTGAGCCATAGGAGCCTACGCATATGTACTATAGACAGCGTAAGGCGGGAGGCCTGATGGACTGAATCCTCTATGGCGTCAACCGCAAAGCCTAAGGCTCTAGGTAGATCAGCTAGGGCAAAGCCTGCTGATCTGTCAAGTCCCTCAAGACCTGTTTCAACTGATCCTTCACTGCTTAGCAGACCCCAATAGCTGCTACTGCTGGTTGTATCACCAAGCAGATTTTCATAAGGACTCCAATCTTTTATCTATTGGGTTCTTGAACATTTGGACATTATCCACTGGACATGTCAGTGATTTATACATACAAGAGATGGCTGCGTCCACTGTAGGGACCTTCCATTTTTTTTTTTTTGATGAACTTATCCTCCATGGGATAGACCACCGGAAATCTCTTGGGGGAATAAATATTTTCTCAGGACGTTCCCAATCCTGGTAAATGAGCCCTTTCAGTAAAGGGTGAAGTGGAAAAGAACAAACAGTCTGGGGGCTTCTAGCGACCCCAACGAGGATACAGTAGTGGTTGATGGTTCCGCAAGGTGCATTTTTAAATGCTGATCGGACCATGTTAGTCAGAGACTGAACCCATAATCTTTCAGCTTGAGATGCTGAGAAAAGGTTCCCCCACTGTTGATTCCTCTATAACAGAATCAACCTCATCCTGATCCCCTTCAGGCAGGTCGATCCCTGTATGGGACTGTTGCTCTGCTAACAGGCACTCTGAAGGAGGAGACGGAGATCGGGCGTGCTTTCCCTGACAGGGAGGCAGCGATAAATGTTGACAATCTCTCTCTAATCCTCCCAGAGCTGAGGAAAAAACCTCCTCTGTTACATACACAGGAGCAGGTGAACTGAGGACAGCCACAGTACCAAGTACCCCTGCGGGGTCTCTACGGTCACTTACCTCTGAACTTCAGGGGAGACTGGTGCAGCAGAAGTATGCCCAAGATCCTCCGAGCCCGATGAGACCCCCTTCGCTTCCTGGAAGATTCAGTTCCGGAGCTTCTGGACGGCATATTCCTAAGCCTAAAGCTGAGGTATTCCAGCCGTAATACACCACTTTTACTGAGAATAGTCTAGCACAATTGCTGCTATATCACAGTTGGTGTCTACTAATGTGCCTTTCTAGGGGATGCCTGTATCAACCGCTTGCTGTATGCCCTTTTTTTTTTTTTTTTAAATGTTGCCAGCTCTGTCTCTGTACTTCTTAGCCAGCTCACCACACAAAACTGTGGTTTTTACATGCTGGGACGCCCGCACATGCGCAGAAGCGCTGCGGCGCACACAGAGCGTCATCCCCCAGGCTCCGCCCCCTTTCCTGGCTCACCTCTATATATAGAGGCGCGTGCACGCGCACGCGCGCGGCCACGTGCGCCTTCGGCGCTAATTTTGAAAAATGGAGTAGGGACAAGAGCCAGGGCCCCTCTTTGCCGCAGGCCGGGGGATGGACGAGCATTGCAACATGGCAGAGGAAGCAGTTTCCCATAAGAGAACTCACCATCTGCCTGGGCTTGCTCTGCTGAGAAGAAACTAGTCCACATGACAAGAAAACATTCCACAGCGGCCTCTAGTGGACAAACACAGGTACCGCAGTCTAATATCTTAAATATATATAAAAAAAAATTTATTTTTTTTTCTTGACCACCATTAAAAATTATTAAATTTTTTTAGTAGTTACAGGCATGCACAGAATTTTGCGGGAATACCATTAGGTAACAGACAGAAAGACAAATTAGGCTTGGGGGTCCCCCAATAGAACCAAGTTCCTGGGGGCCCCCACTTACCTGTTCCCCGCCGCAGGACTTTGTTTGGTCCACAAAAGCCCAAACTTCACCTATCACGGCAGGCATTGTAATCAAACCTTCAGGGACCGGGTTCCCAAGGATTCCACTCCCCTGGACCTGTATAGCACCCTGCACAGAAAACATCTTGGTCGTGGGTATGACCAGAGCTCTGGATCCCAGGGTCCAGCTCTCCTAAGAGAAGCATTACAGGCAAAACCTTGCTCTTCTCTGCAAGGCCCGGGTACCGACCATTTAGCTATGAAGCTTTTTTGGTCGGATCCGGAATAGCTTACTGAGGCCCAAAAGAACCTGTACGCAAGCTCAGTGAAAAACACATGTTTCTTCTTGGCCAACACCTTAGACACTGGCAAAAAACTGAGGTGCTCCCGGATGGGAGGGGCTTATATAGGGGAGGGTACTTCCGGTTTTGGAAGTTGCCAGTGCCAGCACCTGACGGTATCTATATAACCCATTAGTAATGACTATGTCGCTCTGTGTCCCGTGATGTACGAGAAAGAAAAAAACGTTATCCTTACTATCAGTGTGTTATTATTATGCAAGGAGGTTACCATTACAATACAGATAGATTGTGTGCATGTACTGTTAGATTGTGATACAAGAAAATCCCTAGACTAACTGTGCCAGAGTGGGTCGAGTAGATTGCCGGGGGTTGGCGGTGCTGCATTCAGGGCCCGCAAACAAATCCAGCGGCTCTCTTAACTGGGGGTAGCGCTACACGTGGGGGCTCTCGAGTCCGGGATCCTGATACAGCAAGTAACGCGCCAAAAGTACCAGCATGGACCAATTAGAAGTAGGACAGTGGTGCAAAGCGGTCGGCACAGATGCAGCCGGGGTAGTAGTCATAGAACTCCCAGGGATCTGGCAAGAAGAAGCGGTGAAGCAGCTAGTGATGTCACTGTCCCCGCACCAGAAGGTATGGGTGGTGGATGTCAGGTCGAATTCTTCACTGACCCACGCACTAATAGAGTGGAAGAATGGAGTCCCAGAGCATTTCAAGAATCCAAGTGTAGAAGCAATAGATGATCAGACTTATAGCCTAATACACGCGCTGCCGCTCAAGCCAGGAGGATGGCTTCAGACACCGAAACTATCTCCACCACCCACCCCAAAAGCAGAAAAACGGGAGAAGAAGGAAAGTCCCGGATCGCCACCTGCCACCCTCAGCGCAGAATTATGCGCAGTCCTGGGGGAAATTGTAGCCCAGTGTAAGAAGGATCCTACAGACTACCAAATGTCGGGATACAGAAAACTTAGAATATTTTCAGGAAGGAAGCCTGTACCTTCAGGTGAAGAGGGGTTTGAGGAGTGGTTTGACGGCGCCACCCAGGCCTTAGAAGAATGGGAAGTCCCACAACACAGAAAGAAACAGAAAATTGCGGAAAGCTTGAAGGGGCTTGCTCTAGAGGCCATACGCAACCTCAAGATGAGCAAAACAGACTGTGATGCACAGGATTATCTGGATATTCTGCAGAATGTGTTCGGTGGAACAGAGAAAAAATCACTGAGCTCACTTACCAGCTGGAGCACTGCTATCAAAAGACAGGAGAGAAACTGTCAGAATTCATGAGGCGCCTGGATAAGATCCTGCATAAGATGATCCTAAAGAAGGGGATCGACCCGCGGAAGGTGGATGAGGCCCGTGTTCAGCAGGTGATGAGAGGATCTCAGCCCCTGGACCCCATCACATTAGCGCTACGCACGCGACAGGACGGGAAGAGCCTAGAATACCCTGACTTAATCTGAGTGGTCAGAGAGGAAGAAGCTATGCTGGAGGAAAAGAAGAGGAATCAACCAATTGAGCCAGCTAATCCTCCTCCAGTGATGGACAGGACAGCCATGACCCTAGAGAGAGAGACTCAGAGGTGGATGCCTTGAAGTCACAGATGTCCCAAGTATTGGAGATGCTGACCTCTCTGATGGAAAAGGATCCAAGGATACCAGAAAGGGAAGGACCAAGGAAGGAACTGTTCCCAAACACCTCAGCGCCTCCATCCCTACAAGATTGGGGGGGCATGACTTGTTTCAACTGTGAAGGGGTTGGCCATGTCGCCAAAGTGTGTTCCAGCCCCAAGAAAAATAAATTGAATAATCACAAGCCGGCGGAAAACTCCAGAGGGCCCCGGTGAAGGAGTCAACCGGGTGCCCATCATCTCCAGTGAGCTCCAAACTGAATGAGAAGCACAGGAAAAGAGTGGACAGAACCCCTCAGAAGAAGCATAGGGTTCCTCAGTGGGAACATACACCCAAGAAAGAGAATAGTGTCCCTCAGCGGGTAGTTACACCCATTAAAAGGAGGGAGATCAATGCATACCAAGCCCCAGAGAGACTTAAGTCCAAAGAGAAATGGAAGAAAGAGAGTCAAAAAGGGAAATGCAAAGATCAAAAGAAAGATACCCCTTCGAAGAGGTATCCAGAGAAGCTGGTAGGGCCCTCCCCGATAGTACCTGTCCAAGTGGAGGGAGTCTACACCAGAGCCATATTGGATACTGGGGCGCAAGTGACCCTGTTGTACAGGGACTTTTATGACAAGCATCTAAGTCACTTACCCATCCAGAAGATTGAGGAGCTGGAAATATGGGGGATTGGGACCGAGAGTTTCCCTTATGATGGCTATCTGCCTATAAAACTGACCTTTGACCCGTCCATAGCCGGGAAGGCCGAAGTGTTCGATACCTTGACTGTGGTATGTCCCCGACCGCCTGGAGCTAACAAGAGTTCCTTGATAATAGGGACCAACACGGATCTGGTCCGAAGACTCTTGGCCCCTCTAACAAGAAGAAAAGGCCCCACAGTCACCAAGATCCACCCAATGCTGAAGACAGCCTACCAGTGATTGAACTTGGAGCAGAAGGCCCCGGAAGAGGGGGTAGGAAAGGTCTGGAGGCTGGGAAGAAGAGGAATAGTGCTGCAACCCAGTGAAGTAGCCTGTCTAAAAGCCACTGTGAAACTCACTTGGGAGCAGCCAGGGCCCTTTGTCGTGTTGGAACCTGACCCAAAGGGGGAACACTCGGGCTTGGAAGTAGTCCCAGAAGTGGTCCCGTTGAGGGCCCTGAATAAAGCACATTGTAAAGTACCTGTGAGTGTCAGGAATACTACGGATGGCCCCATGGAGATCCCAGCCAGGATGTTGCTGGGCCAGGTGAGCCCTGCTACCCCAGTTGCTTTGTCGGATGTGGAGAAGACAGAGGGAGAAAGGACTGTGTGGAAGAAGCTTTCCATGGAGAACCAAAACCTGCCCAGAGCTTGGAAAGAGAGAGCAAAGGCCCAGTTGACCAGATGGGAAAAAGTCTTCTCCCAAGATGAGTTCGATGTGGGGTGTGCAAGGAGTGCCACCCATCGAATCCGCCTCCAGGAAGACAAGCCCTTCAGGGAGAGGGTCAGGCGAGTTCCGTTAGCAGACCTCGAAGACTTGAGGGAACAGCTCGCCAAGCTAAAGCGAACTGGTGTGATTTGAGAATCTAGAAGCCCCTATGCCTCCCTGATAGTGGTGGTCAGGAAGAAGAATGGGTCGTTGAGGCTGTGCATAGACTACAGGACCCTCAACAGGAGAACCATACCCGACCAGTACACCACTCCGAGGATAGAGGATGCCCTACAGAGCTTGTCTGGAGCCAAGTGGTTCAGCGTTATGGACCTCAAGAGCGGGTACTATCAGATCCCTATGCATCCAGAAGACAAGGAGAAGACAGCTTTCATAACCCCAGTGGGGTTCTTTGAATTCGACCGGATGCCCCAAGGTCTGTCTGGAGCCCCAGCCACCTTCCAACGTCTCATGGAAAAGACTGTAGAAGACATGAACCTCATCGAAGTCCTTGTATACCTAGATGACATCATTGTCTTTGGAAGAACCTTGGAAGAACATGAAGAAAGGCTGGAAAAAGTTTTGAGAAGACTCAGTGAGGAGGGACTCAAGCTCTCACCTGAAAAATGCCAGTTCTATCAGTCATCAGTTAACTATCTGGGACACATAGTGTCCGAAGATGGGGTAGCCACAGACCCCGAAAAGTTGGAGGCAGTCACCTCCTGACCAAGGCCCACCACTGTGACAGAACTCAGATCCTTTTTGGGGTTCTGCTCTTATTATAGGAGGTTCATGCAAGGGTTTGCTCAGATAGCCAGGCCTCTGAATGAACTGCTCAAGACAGAGGGGGAAGAGGATGACATGGGGCCCAGGAAGCCAGGGGAGTCAGTCAAGGACCAGTGGAATGAGAAGTGTGAAGGAGCCTTCCAGATGTTGAAGAAAAACCTAACCACTGCCCCCGTCTTGGCCTATGCAGACCCAAAGTAGCCTTATGAGCTCCACGTAGATGCCAATCATGATGGTCTGGGAGGAGTGCTCTATCAGGAGCACGAAGGGCAACTGAGACCTGTTGCATATGTGAGGAGAAGTCTGACTCCCTCTGAAAAGAACTAACCTACTCATAAGTTGGAGTTCCTGGCCCTCAAGTGGGCGGTAGTTGACAAACTCCGAGGTGAAAACCGACAACAACCCCCTCACCTATCTGTTCACCACAGCAAAGCTGGATGCCACAGGACATAGATGGCTGGTGGCACTAGAGACTGCCTTGGCCCATCGGCCTTTATTTACTGTTCCACTGGAGACTAGTGGCGGAACTGAGTTGAGTTAGTCTCCGGTGAAGTGTTCTTTATTGTCTACCCCTTTGGATTACAAATACTGTTCCTGTTGTGCACCACCAGTCAAGTTGCATGCGAAGAAATCGTTCTACTAGAGACTGAGTTAAATCTGAGTCAGGCCTGACCAGGAGTTAGAACTTTTGTTGCTGCGCCATAAGGACGCATAGATAGAGGTAGCTGTACTAGAAGGGAAATAGCCTGCATTATCAGTATGTATTATATTTTCTGTTGCAGGGCTATGTAGAGATATATGTGTTATGTGTTAACCTTCTGCCTTTTACCCAAAGTAAAAAAAAAAAAAACGTTATACTTCATCCTTACTATCAGTGTGTTATTATTATGCAAGGAGGTTACCATTACAATACAGATAGATTGTGTGCATGTACTGGTAGATTGTGATACAAGAAAATCCCTAGACTAACTATGCCAGAGTGGGTCGAGTAGATTGCCGGGGGTTGGCGGTGCTGCATTCAGGGGCCGCGAACAAATCCAGCAGCTCTCTTAACTGGGGGTAGCGCTACATATATTTTTGGGGGATATTTATTATAGCAAAAAGTAAACAGTATTGCTTTTTTTTCAAAATTTTTGTTTTTTTTGTTTATAGGGCAAAAAATAAAAACCGCAGAGGTGATCAAATACCACCAAAAGAAAGCTCTATTTGTGGGAAAAAAAGGACGTCAATTTTGTTTGGGTACAACCTCACACGACCGCGCAATTTTCAGCTAAAGTGACGCAGTGCCGAATCGCAAAAAATGCTCTGGTCAAGAAGGGGGTAAATTCTTCCGGGGCTGAAGTGGTTAAGGATGCCGGCGACCACCCACTCCTAAAATTTGCATCAGAACCATATCTAAATTGCAGTTGAATTGCTGAACAGCTACTTTGAAAAGTCAAAATGGACCTGAAATTTGCACCGCACATGGATGAACCTGGCCTAAATGTACAATATGTGTGGTTTTGAACCTGAAGAACCATTCCTCCTCTAGAACTGCTCTGCTCCTCTTGTAGGCTGCAGGGCCCCGGGTGGTAGGCACCCCAGAGGGAAGGCACGGCACACACAGTGGTTGGATTTGTAGAAATTGTACTGTCAAACTCATCTTGATATACAGTAACAGAGTCTATGCAGTGGCACAGACTGGCCACTGCGATGCACAGAGGCCAGCAGCACCTGTCACAAGGGGAGGCTTTTAGCATAGTGCAGCTAAGCATTAGTAGCAGAAAGGTTCCATTCAGTGGCTCTAGCAACAGTCCTCATTCTGTCCTCCCTCCTCTGGAACTTCTCCTTACACTAGACACATTCTCCTTGTCAAGCGGGTTCCTGTCCCTGATCCAGCCATATTGCAAAATGCCATAAAAAATTAAATTACCCAAATCCAACCTGGGTGCTGGGTGCATACAGTTGCTGATGGACTGATTCGTCTGTAAGACGGGATCCTCCCAATGGACAAAAATTGGTAATTGAAAAGAAGGGGGGGGGGGTGTAGCTGGCCAGCTAAGACCTGTCCTAGGTTGCTAATGTGGCTTACATGCATATATAGCTAGACCTGCTAATAATGTTAAAACAGTGCATATGCTCATTTGTGAGAGATAACAGCAGAGTTATTTACTGTGACTTTATATGTGGATGTCATATAACAGTTGTATATTGTGTTCACAGAAGAAAAGAAAAAATATACCTTTAAGAGTCATTTCTATATGCAGAAAGGTAAGCTTAATGACAGCAGAATTGCAACCAGAAAGCATAGAGTTAAGCTTTTGTGACTCATCAGGAGTTTTAGCCAATGACAACCAATCTCACTGAGCAAATGTCCCTGGCCAATCATAGCCAGCATTTCACTCATGTTCTGTCTAGGAAATCTCATAGCACATGTCTAGAATTTCATTTTACATCAGCGTGTGGAGCTAAACAGTTCAGATCCATCCAGAGTCCAGTTTTATGGAAGCAAGTGGCCAAAATAGGTATTTAAGTTCAGCGGCAGTAATCAAGATCCTTGAATCTGACTTTGCAGACATAAGTTCTAAAGAAAAGAGTGTATCCCAAGAAGACTTAAAGTTCGTACACATTCTAGAAGAAAGTATTCAACAGAATCAACGAGGTTATTTTGAAATGCCCTTACCTTTTAGAGAACGACCTCGTCTGCCAAATAACAAAAATCTTGCCCTAGCGAGATTGAAATGTTTGAAGAAAAGGATGGGAAGAGATCTCAAATTCAAGCAGGATTATTTGAAATTCATGGAAGGCATCCTTGAAGAAGGACATGCAGAAAAAGTTAATAACCAACCTAAAGAAGGAGAAGTGTGGTACATCCCACATCAAGGTGTTTACCACCCAAAGAAACCAGATAAGATTAGAGTAGTATTTGATTGCTCAGCAAAGTATGATGGTGTTGCATTGAACGATCATCTACTAAAAGGACCAGATCTTACAAACACTCTGCCTGGAGTACTCTTTAGATTCAGAAAGTATCCCGTAGCGGTCATGTGTGACGTTGAAAAGATGTTCCACCAGTTTCATGTGAAGAATGAAGATAGAGACTTCCTGAGATTCCTATGGTGGGAGGACGGAGATACAGATACAGAGCCAGCAGAATACAGAATGAAAGTACACTTGTTTGGAGCAGCGTCGTCTCCAGGTTGCGCCAATTATGGTATGAAGTACCTGGCCAATAAAAATGAAAAGGATTGTCCATCAGCAGCAAATTTTCTTAAGAAAAACTTTTACGTAGATGATGGTCTTATAAGTTTACAGTCCTCAGAATCTGCAATCAAACTAGTGAAAGAAAGCCAAGAGTTATGCGCAAGAGGAAACCTGCGCCTTCACAAATTCATCTCAAACAACAGAGAGGTACTGGAATCCATCAGTGACTCTGAACGTGCATCAACAATGAAGAATGTAGATCTCAATTATGATCATCTTCCAGTTCAGAATGTACTTGGATTGGGATGGAATGTAGAGAATTACGAGTTCTTCTTTGAAACATCCTTGAAAGAAAAGGTTGCAACTAGACGTACCATACTTTCCGCAGTGGCTTCTATATATGATCCATTGGGATTCTTGGCACCAGTAATCCTCAAAGCAAAAGAAATACTACAAGAATTATGTAGACGGAAGTTGGGATGGGATGAACCCATACCTGAAGATTTGAGGCCAAGGTGGGAGGCTTGGATAAAAGACTTGCAAAATTTAAGAGAAGTTCGGATACCTAGATGTTTTGTACCTCATGATTTCGGAGAGTACAAGAAAATAGAACTTCATCACTTTTCAGACGCCAGTAGTTATGGTTATGGACAGTGCTCCTACATCAGAGTGATAGGAGAAGGAAAAATACACTGTGCCCTGGTTATGGGAAAGACCAGAGTTGCACCTACCAGTATTCAGACAATACCAAGACTTGAACTGACAGCAGCTGTTGTTTCAGCATCAGTAAGCAAGTTTCTGAGAGAAGAATTAGAGTTAAAAATAGATGAAGAATACTTTTGGACAGACTCGCGAGTTGTCCTAGGATACATAAACAACGAAGCTCGAAGATTCCATGTCTTTGTTGCCAACAGAGTTCAGAAAATTCGGGAAATAACAAATCCGGAACATTGGCATCGCATTGATACAAAGCATAACCCAGCAGATCATGCTTCAAGAGGCCTGAATGTAACAGAATTGAAAAATTCAAACTGGTTCACCGGTCCAGAGTTCCTTTGGGAAAGGAAATCATAACCAGTGAAGGTTACACAGAATTGTCTATGGGTGATCCAGAAGTAAAAGTTGTACAAACATTGAGCACTGCTGCCAAGTGCCAAGATGACATACTTGAAAGTGATAAAAGACACTTGGAAGTTGAGAACCTGATGGAAAATTCCCCAATTTCATGTTCAAATCCTACTATAGAGAACATAGAATTATAGGTAATTTGGTGGGAGTGTAGCTGGCCAGCTAAGACCTGTCCTAGGTTGCTAATGTGGCTTACATGCATATATAGCTAGACCTGCTAATAATGTTAAAACAGTGCATATGCTCATTTGTGAGAGATAACAGCAGAGTTATTTACTGTGACTTTATATGTGGATGTCATATAACAGTTGTATATTGTGTTCACAGAAGAAAAGAAAAAATATACCTTTAACCACTTAAGCCCCGGACCATTTGGTAGCTAAAGGACCAGAGGTGAATTCAGAATTTTGCACTGCGCTGCTTTAACTGTAAATTGTGCGGACATGCAATGTTGTACCCAAACGAAATTTGCGTCCTTTTCTTCCCACAAATAGAGCTTTCTTTTAATGGTATTTGATTGCCTCTGCGATTTTTATTTTTTGCGATATAAATGGAAAAAGACCAAAAATTTTGAAAAAAAATGATATTTTCTACTTTTTGTTATAAGAAAAATTGAATAAACTCAATTGTAGTCATACATTTAGGCCAAAATGTATTCAGCCACATGTTTTTAGTAAAAAAAATGTCAATAAGCGTATATTTATTGGTTTGCGCAAAAGTTATAGAGTTTACAAACTAGGGTACATTTTCTGAAATTTACACAGCTTTAAATTTATGACTGCCTATCTCATTTCTTGAGGTGCTAAAATGACAGGGCAGTACAAAACCCCCCCAAATGACCCCATTTTGGAAAGTAGACACCCCAAGGAAATTGCTGAGAGGCATGTTGAGCCCATTGAATTTTTTATTTTTTTGTCCCAAGTGATTGAATAATGACTAAAAAAAAAAAAAAAAATTACAAAAAGTTGTCACTAAATGATATATTGCTCACACATGCCATGGTTATATGTGGAATTTCACCCCAAAATACATTTTGCTGCTTCTCCTGAGTACGGGGATACCACATGTGTGGGACTTTTTGGGAGCCTAGCCGCGTACGGGACCCCGGAAACCAAGCACCGCCTTCAGGATTTCTAAGGGCGCAAATTTTTGATTTCACTCCTCACTACCTATCACAGTTTCGAAGGCCATAAAATGCCAAAATAGCACAAAACCCCTCCAAATGACCCCATTTTAGAAAGTAGACACCCCAAGGAAATTGCTGAGAGGCCTGTTGAGCCCACTGAATATATTTTTTTTTGTCCCAATTGATTGAATAATGACAAAAAAATAAATTACAAAAAGTTGTCACTAAATGATATATTGCTCACACATGCCATGGTTATATGTGGAATTACACCCCAAAATACATTTTTCTGCTTCTCCTGAGTACGGGGATACCACATGTGTGGGACTTTTTAGGAGCCTAGCCGCGTACGGGACCCCGAAAACCAAGCACCGCCTTCAGGATTTCTAGGCACAAGTTTTTGATTTCACTCCTCACTACCTATCACAGTTTCGAAGGCCATAAAATGCCAAAATCGCACAAAACCCCCCCAAATGACCCCATTTTGGAATATAGACACCCCAAGCTATTTGCTGAGAGGAATGACGAGTATTTTACAGCTCTCATTTGTTTTTGAAAATGAAGAAAGAAAATATATATATATATATATATATTTTTTTCAATTTTCAAAACTTTGAGACAAAAAGCGAGATCTGCAAAATACTCACAATACCTCTCAGCAAATAGCTTTGGGTGTCTACTTTCCAAAATGGGGTCTTTTGGGGGGGGTTTGTGCTATCTGGGCATTCCATGGCCTCCGAAACTGTGATAGGCAGTGAGAAGTGAAATCAAAAATTTACACCCTTAGAAAGCCTGAAGGCGGTGCTTGGTTTTTGGGGTCCCGTACGTGGCTAGGCTCCCAAAAAGTCTCACACATGTGGTATCCCCGTACTCAGGAGAAGCAACAGAATGTATTTTGGGGTGTAATTCCACATATGCCCATGGCATGTTTGAGCAATATATCATTTAGTGACAACTTTGTGCAAAAAAAAAAAAAAAATTGTCGTTTTTCCGCAACTTGTGTCAACATATAAAATATTCCATGGACTCGACATGCCTCTCAGTATATAGCTTGGGGTGTCTACTTTCCAAAATGGGGTCATTTGGGGGGGGGTTTGAACTGTTCTGGCATTTTATACACAACATTAGGAAGCTTACATCCACTCTTCTAACCACTTGAAGACAAAGCCCTTTTTGACACTTTTTGTTTACATGAAAACATTTTTTTTTTGCAAGAAAATTATGTTGAACCCCCAAACATTATATATATTTTTAAAGAAAAGGCCCTACAGATTAAAATGGTGGGTGTTGCATTTTTTTTTTCTACACAGTATTTGCGCAGCGATTTTTCAAACGCATTTTTTGGGTTAAAAAATACACTTTTTTTAATTTTAATGCACTAAAACACACTATATTGCCCAAATGTTTGATGAAATAAAAAAGATGATCTTAGGCCGAGTACATAGATACCAAACACGACATGCTTTAAAATTTTGCACAAACGCGCATTGGCGACAAACTACATACATTTTTAAAAGCCTTTAAAAGCCTTTACAGGTTACCCCAGTAGATTTACAGAGGAGGTCTACTGCTAAAATGATTGCCCTCGATCTGACCTTCGCGGTGATACCTCACATGCATGGTGCAATTGCTCTTTACATATGACGCCAGACCGACACTTGCGTTCGCCATTGGGCAAGAGCAGGGCAGGACAGGGGTGCTTTTTTTTTTCTTTTTTTTTTATTAATAATTTTGCTTTTTTATTTTATTTTTAAATTGTTCCTTCCAAGTATTTTTTTTTTTAATCATTTTTATTGTTATCTCAGGGAATGTAAATATCCCCTATGATAGCAATAGGTAGTGACAGGTACTCTTTTTTTGATAAAACTGGGGTCTTCTAGACCCTAGATTTTTCCTCTGCCCTCAAAGCATCTGACCACACCAAGATCGGTGTGATAAAATGCTTTCCCAATTTCCCAATGGCGCTTTTTATATCCGGGGGGGGGGGCATTCCCTCCCACTGCTTGTAAAAGCAGTCCAGAGGCTAATTAGCCGCTAGGATTGCTTTTACATGAAAGGCTGAAAAGAATGATACCAAGATGATACCTTAACCCGCAGGCATCATTCTGGTATAAACATTCAAAGTCCAGCAACATACCAGTACGTTGCTGGTCCTTGTTGGACATGTATTGTAATCTTTTTATTTCATGCAGCCAGTTGGCTGAACGAAAAAAGAGATTGATCGGTGGGTATGCCCACCATTAGAATACCGCCCTTCATCCACCCACTTCCAATGATGGGCATACATGCACCATTTATATATGCCGAAGCATGGGGGCATCCTCCCGCAAAAAAGTTATGCCACACACACATGGTCGGACTTTTCCACGGGCAAGCCTCCGTCGGAATTTCGACCGTATGTACGCGGCATTAGGAGCAAAATCGCTCCTCCGCCCCTGCTGCCCCAATGCTTCGGCATATTTGCTTTTTTTTTTTTAACTGTGGTGGTGAAATCACCTCCTACAGCACTGGAGTCGCAGGGATCAGGCCTGTCTCTGCGAACGCTGCAGTTATGTGTGTTTTTGTTTTGTAAGTGACAGTGATCGATCGATACTGCACTTGGGTGGCCTGGGCTGGACGGAGGGGCAAAACGCAGGTGCCAGCAGGTATCTGGGCTGATTCCGCTAACACTGCGTTTTTGGGAACCCTAAACTGCTGGGGACGCTAGTATAGATCTGATCAGATCAGATATTGATCTGTTCAGATACTATACTACTAAGGGGGGTGTATGCTTCACGCGTGGGTGTTAACGTTACTGGCACTAACCTGACGCTGCCTGGGGTGTGACTCAGACCCTCTCTGACGCTAAAACCTAATTGATATCACCCGCCGGGCGATCAGGGGGTTAAACCTTTATTGGGTTATATACACGGCGGGTGCCCTGACACTATAAAAAGCAAACTAACTAACCAGCGTCACCCGTAACACTTATATGGTAATCACTGGTGAAAGGGTTAACTAGGGGCAATCAGGGGGTTAAAACCCTTATTAGATAATATATGGGGGTACCTGACGCTATAAAAACCTGCGGCGCACCTAAAAAAAATTACCAGCTACCGATCTGCATCACCGACACTAAGACAGCGTTTAGAAAAACGATCGCTTAGCGACAGTGGTGATGGGGGTGAAAGGGTTACCTGGGGGGCGATCAAGGGGGTTAAACCTTTATTAAATAATATATTGGGGTACCTGACGCTATAAAAACATGCGGCGAACCTAAAAAAAATTACTGGCTACGATCTGCATCACCGACACTAAGACAGCGTTTAGAAAAACAATTGCTTAGCGACAGTGGTGATAGGGGGTGAAAGGGTTACCTGGGGGGTGATCAAGGGGGTTAAACCTTTATTAGATAATATATTGGGGTACCTGACGCTATAAAAACCTGCGGCGAACCTAAAAAAAATTACCGGCTACCGATCTGCATCACAGACACTAAGACAGCGTTTAGAAAAACGATCGCTTAGTGACAGTGGTGATAGGGGGTGAAAGGGTTACCTGGGGGGCGATCAAGGGGGTTAAACCTTTATTAGATAATATATTGGGGTACCTGACGCTATAAAAACATGCGGCGAACCTAAAAAAAATTACTGGCTACGATCTGCATCACCGACACTAAGACAGCGTTTAGAAAAACAATTGCTTAGCGACAGTGGTGATAGGGGGTTAAAGGGTTACCTGGGGGGCGATCAAGGGGGTTAAACCTTTATTAGATAATATATTGGGGTACCTGACGCTATAAAAACCTGCGGCGAACCTAAAAAAAATTACCGGCTACCGATCTGCATCACAGACACTAAGACAGCGTTTAGAAAAACGATCGCTTAGTGACAGTGGTGATAGGGGGTGAAAGGGTTACCTGGGGGGCGATCAAGGGGGTTAAACCTTTATTAGATAATATATTGGGGTACCTGACGCTATAAAAACATGCGGCGAACCTAAAAAAAATTACTGGCTACGATCTGCATCACCGACACTAAGACAGCGTTTAGAAAAACAATTGCTTAGCGACAGTGGTGATAGGGGTGAAAGGGTTACCTGGGGGGCGATCAAGGGGGTTAAACCTTTATTAGATAATATATTGGGGTACCTGACGCTATAAAAACCTGCGGCGAACCTAAAAAAAATTACCGGCTACCGATCTGCATCACAGACACTAAGACAGCGTTTAGAAAAACGATCGCTTAGTGACAGTGGTGATAGGGGGTGAAAGGGTTACCTGGGGGGCGATCAAGGGGGTTAAACCTTTATTAGATAATATATTGGGGTACCTGACGCTATAAAAACCTGCGGCGAACCTAAAAAAAATTACTGGCTGCCGATCGGCATCACTGACGCTAAGACAGCGATCAGAAAAATGATCGCTAAGCGACAGTGGTGATAGGCGGTGAAAGGGTTATCTGGGGGGTGATCAGGGGGTTAAACCTTTATTAGGGGGGGTTAGGGGGCTACACTGGACCTAAGACTAAACTTTGGTGACACTTTTACAGTCACAAATGTCACTGATTGCAGTGATCACTAAATAAATGGTCACTGCAATCAGTGACACTGTGACTGGGGGCTGGGGAGTGATCTAGGGGGTGATCTGGGGTGTCTGGGGGGGCCTGGGGGGGCGATTTATGTCCCTATGTGTCCTGGTGTCAGTGTAGTGTTGTGTGCACTGACCTGATGTCTTCTCTTGTACGGCGCTCGGTATATGTGAGCGCCGCACCAGAGATGACATCACTTCCTCCTGCTCCCTCTGTCTGACACAGACAGAGGGGGCATTTCCATTCGCCGGGAGCGATCGCGAGGGGGTGGCCAGAAACGAATGGCTGCCCCCTCATCCCGGAACGCTCCCGGACACTTAGCCACCGCTCACTGTACAGAAGGGGGGTCCGATTGGACCCCCCAACTATACAAAGGCAATCACGTACACTCTACGTGATTGTGCCTGTCGGTGCCATTCTGCCGACGTATATATACAGTGAGCGGTCGTTAAGTGGTTAAGAGTCATTTCTATATGCAGAAAGGTAAGCTTAATGACAGCAGAATTGCAACCAGAAAGCATAGAGTTAAGCTTTTGTGACTCATCAGGAGTTTTAGCCAATGACAACCAATCTATCTGAGCAAATGTCTCTGGCCAATCATAGCCAGCATTTCACTCATGTTCTGTCTAGGAAATCTCATAGCACATGTCTAGAATTTCATTTTACATCAGAGTGTGGAGCTGAACAGTTCAGATCCATCCAGAGTCCAGTTTTATGGAAGCAAGTGGCCAAAATAGGTATTTAATACAGTTATATAAGTTCCTATTGTTAATAATGTGATTAGAACTGTATACTGAAACTAGTTATGTGTTCACTTGTAGTTCCACCAAACCAGGTTTGCAAACAATCAAACCAGGAATCAAACCAGATTCAAACCAGATTCAAACCAGGAATCAAACCAGGAATCAAACCAAGTTTCAGAGCAAACATCAGAGCAAACAGCATTATAGAGCAAGTCCCAGATAGATCATAAAGTGTCTAAAGTATTTTAAAGTGAAAGTACAGATATTGAAGAGAGAAATATATCTACCATTTTATGTAGAATTACAAGATTGAACAGTTGAACCGACATTTGTTATACTTTATTCAACACGTGTTTGTACATGGACTTTCTGCTGCGAAATTGTCAGTGTTATATATGAAGAAAAGCTGAAGTGAATGAAGAAGTTATCTTAAAGGTTTGGTGTGCTCTTTAAACCTACTGCTTCCATAGAACGGCGCTAGAGGAATTATAGAGTAACAGATAGTCTTGTGTGGACTAAAAGATCAGAGAAATCAAATTCTTCTAATGCCACAGCGCATAAAGGCACTTCATAGTGCTGCGCCTGCCACAGTGGAACTATTAGCCCATAGTGGAACTATTAGCCCATTGAGGGTGAAGCGATTGTGCTCCTCAACTTGCACAGTAAAGAGCGCATTTGAGCAGCGGAGCTACCATAGAGGCCATAGAACGTGTGTTTTAGTCAAACTGCAGCCGACTCTTAAAGTGGCAGAACGGCAAAGGCAAGATAGTCACAGAGAGAGCGCCAACCCTCCTGCGATCCTTAGAGAGAGAAAAAGACGCATGGTGGGAGGCCAAAGTCCAGAGTTAGAGTGCCTGCACCGCTACCCACAAAGAGGCCACGTACTGCAGCCAGCTATTTCCCCGCCACTAGGCCCAAAGCCTGCAGCACAAAGCATCGCAAGTCAGCACAGAGCATCGCACGTCAGCGCAAAGCATCGCACGTCAGCGAAAAGCATCGCAAGTCAGCGCAGAGCATCGCAAGACAGCACAAAGCAACACACGTCAGCACAAAGCAACACACGTCAGCGCAAAGCATCGCACGTCAGCGAAAAGCTACGCAAGTCAGCGCAAAGCATCGCAAGACAGCACAGAGTATCGCAAAGCATCGCACGTCAGCGCAAAGCATCGCAAGACAGCACAGAGCATCGCACGTCAGCGCAAAGCATCGCACGTCAGCGCAAAGCATCGCAAGTCAGAGTAGAGCATCAGATCAAAAAAGACAAGTCTCCTTTAAGACTATTTGTTCCAGCAACCTACAGATCACAGTATCCTGCTCTTCAGAATAAGGTCAGAACTTTCCTTTATTACTATCATTGCACATAGGCTTGACAAGAAAGAGACATTTTCGTGTTCAGGAGTAAAAGGACTGTAAGTAAAGAACAAGGGTCAGTTGTAGTACACGGACTCTAAAGTATTTTAAAGAGAAAGTCATTTTTACTGCCTGCACCTATTGCTATTGCATTTAAAGTGAAAGTCTTCTTAATATTCGTATTGATTGTTATAGCACTTAAAGTAAAATGTCTAAGCCTAGTATTTCTATGCCACTGTTTGAGGATACAAAGATAGATAAGATAGAAGGTGAAGAGCAAGTGAACCTGTTTGAGGTAGAAGAGTCTGATGCAGCATTAGTCTTGCCCCAAACAGATGAACTAAGACGTTCAGAACGTATCAGAAAACCGACCCTAAAGATGCTGGAAAATTTGGAGCAAGAAGCAGTATTGAAAGGAAAAAAGTTCACCAGAATGTATGATAAGTGGAAATCCTACATTAAAGATGTTCGTAGAAAGCTAAAGCAAGAAAGTATAAAGGGAAACTTGAGTGATATGATAGAGACAGTAGAAGAATCTGAAGCAGAGCTTATGGCAGCATATGTCAACCTGCGGTCTTCTACAACACCTCCCCAGGATATTGTAAGGAACATGGACACATGTACTGAAGTCATTAAAGGTTTAGTAAAGCTCATGAGAGAACTATCATCTGAAGCCAACTATGATGAAGTTAAGGCAAGAAAGAGAATGAATGAGCTTTTTATGAGAGACTATGCTAGGTCCTTAGGAGGAACCACAATCACAAGTAGGACTTCTTCCACTAGCAGAAGTGCCAGTAACATATCAGAGTCCTCAAGTACTTTAATAGCCAAAAGAAAGGAACTTGTCGAACAACTTGCTGTCAAGAGAGCAGAAATTGAGATGGAATCTGCAATCGAGGCGCAGCGTCTATGAGTAGCAGAAATGGAAAGGCTGAAGGAAGTCAAGATTATAGAAGCCAGACTAAGAATACACAAAGAGGACATGAATAGTAATCATAAGTCCAAATCTGTACTAAGTGAAGATGCAGACTCCTACTTCCTTTCATACGCCCAGGAGAATGGAAGGAAATCTCCAGTATGTAATGAAGCAAAAAGTCATTGCCCTTCCATCCCTGCTCAGAAAGACGAAAAGAGAGACTCACCCAATTCAGAACTAGGTGAAAAAATAAAACAGGATAATTCTGTTCCTAGATGTCACTGCAATAATCAGGAGAATGTTGCGACTATTGTCCCAGCAAGACGACAGAGAACAGTCCCAGCAAGACTTCCCGTTCCAGAACCTACTGTATTTTCAGGAGACATACTGAAGTTCATAGAGTGGAAGGCAAGTTTTGAAATGATCATTGAGCATCATTGCTCCAGGCCAGTTGACAAGTTATTCTACCTTCAGAAATATGTTGGTGAAGATGCAAAGAAAGTTCTTGAAGGTAACTTCTATAGAACAGATGAAGAAGCCTACAAGCAAGCTTGGGAAAAGTTAAACGCAAGATATGGTCATCCTTTCTTAGTACAAAGAGCCTTTAGGGAGAAATTGAATAACTGGCCTAAAATAGGTCCAAAAGAACACTTCAAACTCCAAGAGTATGGTGACTTCCTGCAAGCATGCAGCAATGCCATCCCACATGTATGAGGACTAGAAGTACTGAACGACTATCTAGAAAACCACAGGATGCTAGCTAAGCTACCTGAAGAAGTGGCTTCTAGATGGAATCGCTATGTGACTGAACAGTTAGATCTAAGTAAGGACTTCCCAAGTTTTGAAAAGTTCTCTGAGTTCGTTAATAAGGAAGCACAAATAGTATGTAATCCAGTAACAGGATCTTACGCCTTAAAGTCCTTAGAAGAAAGGCCTGCGGAGTAGGGTTGAGGTCACGGTGATGGATGCGAGAACGTGAGAACGTGACACTCTCACTATGAGGAAGTGGCCTGACCGTGCAGCTGGGTGAGGGAGACGTGCAGGGAGAGCTCGGATGGAACTGTGGAGATTTTGCAGCGTGAGAGGCTGCTACTAGACGGATGAAGCTCTGAGCTCTGATCTCCCCCCCCCTCCTTCTCCTGGACGGCAAGCCTGAACGTAGCAGGCACAGCAGTAGCTTGGATCCAACGCCGCTGTACTCCGTGGACCCCCCTATGGCACCCCTTCCAATACCTCCATAGCCTCCATCGCCTCCATCCCCTCCCCCCGGAGCATTCCATACAGCGTTCGGAAGCCTGATAATAGGCGGACACACAGGATCCACAGGAAAGTACACGGGGATAGGTGAGAAATCTTCCCAGATGAACAGAGAAGATAAGGTAAAATTGATTAAAAACAGCTAAACCTGTGCCTGTGCCTCTGCTTAGAAGACTGTAGCAAAAGGGAACAAGTGGATATGCCAATGTATGTTAATGCTAATGCTAAAGTAACAAAGCAACACCTGATACATAAGCCCAGGGCTGGTGCTATAAGCCTATTTAATTGCCAACAATGAACAGTTTATGAACAGTTTATTTCTACCTACGGTATAGGTGAAAAGAACCAGGTGAAACCAGAAATGTGTATATGACAGGATTTGTGAAAAGTGAACATTGTACCGAGAGATCTGCTCATATCCACTGATTTTCTTCCGCTAATATGAAAATATGAAAAATGTTTGCCTGAGACACATGGATGTAGATAAAACTAATGGACTACATATAAAATAAATAGGCACGAATAGAAAACATACATAGAGGGGGAGGTGAAAGAGGCGATATACTTGGATATTCAGCTATATAGGAACAAAACAAAATGAAGCAAACCTCTGCTTGGAAATAAAGTATATTTAAAAACGCAGTTCAGCACTTTTTGGATTAACCCAAGGTCTGACAGTGTTTGATGCTGTGAGGGGAAGAGAGGGGAGGTCAAGTAATTCAGAAAGTATCTGATACATACACTGAATAATAATGAAATAACTGAAGGGACTCTGAAAAGGACTCTGAGTGAACCCAAAAGTGCGGGAAGGTGTGCATAGACGCCTAGAGACTCTGGGTCAAATAAAGAGTAGACCATATACCAATTTGGTTAAACTCCTGCACAAAGGGTACCGCCCCCCTTTTTTTTTTTTTTTTCTTTTTTTGGCCCTTGTCTATAGGATGCTCTTTTTTCATCATCTCCTCTCTCCCTCCTTTAAACGGGAATATATATATATATATATATATATATACTGAAGTCTTTTACCCCACCCCCTCTTCCCTAACTTTTTTTTCCTGCTCCCCTAAAGAGGAACCCCGTGGTCTGGAACAAAACCCGATGAACACAGGCCCTTCTTAGTAAGGTTGTAATCCTAGGGGAGAGTACAACAGACTCACCCCGAAAAGAAGAAGGATATAACATTAAATTAAAAAGTAAAACTGGGGAGACAAATAAGGCCGGCTACTCAAAACAAGATGAGTAAAACCACGAGGGGGAAGGCCCCCAAGACTCCTAGGAATAGTACAGCAAACAGTACAATCAAACAGTACATGACCCAGGAGGCAAGCTCAAAGAGCCCAGTAACAGGAGCACAAAAGCAGGATAAAGGTGACAAAAAAACAGAAAGGGGGTCAAGAAGTATGAAGAAGAAGGGAGGAGGAACAACAGATCGATTTAAAGGAGATCAAACAACAGAAAGTGAAACAAGTAGAGCAGAAGAGCAATGGGCAGACGCACAAATCCCTACAAAAGGAGAAATGACTGAGATGCTGACGAAACTGGAAAACGCAATAAAAGTAGAAATCAATACTTTAAGAACAGACTTCGGACATCTCTTGTCAAGAGTAGAGGAGACGGAAGAAAGAGCGGATAAACAGGACCGGGAACTAAGTTAATTAAGGGAGCAGAATAAAATACTACAATACAATCAGAAAATGATCCTATATCGATTAGAAGACCAAGAGAACAGAAACAGAAGACAGAACTTAAGAATTCGCTCTTTACCAGAGGAAAAAGGGGAAGATCTGAAGAAAATTATGAATATAATATTTAAGCCCATATTGGACATAGGAGTAGAAGACCCCCTTAAAATAGAGCGAGTGCATCGCATTGGTAGACCAAGAAATGGAGAAAACGATTGGCCAAGAGACATTATTGTAAGGTTCCGGAACTATGAAGAAAAAGCAGAAATCTTAATGAAAACAAGAGGAAAATCCCCTATCCAATTCCAAGGAAAGGAGCTTCAGATCTTCACAGATATAGCATCCGAGACATTGGCAAGGAGGCGATTACTGAAGCCACTCCTGGAGCAAATGAAGACACAGAATATCAAATATAACTGGGGATTCCTGGCCTGTCTTATAGGCCAGAAAGAAGGAAAATCAGCAAGATTAAGGTTCCCCGAGGAACTTGTGGGATTCTGTAATAAATTAGATTTGCAGGTCCCAGACTTACCTGGATGGATAGAAAAAGATAATTAAAATCAGCATCATAAGAGGCTCAGGAAGGAGGGGATATGGGGGGTCCTTTGGAGGGGGCGGGGGGTGGGAGAGGAAGGAGAGGGAGGGGGGAGAGGTGTAGGAGGTGGGAAAGGGTAGACCGGCCCACCATGCAGTATCTCCGGACCACCTCACCCTCCCTAAATTTAAGGGGAGGAGGAGGGGGGCTGAGCGGCAGGGTCAGAGTTGCACCTCTAAAATGGGAGAACCAGGAGGAAAGATCATTGATGGTTCTAAGGCCAATAATGGGCCAAAAGGGAAATGGGGGGAGGAGGGAAGGGATTAGTAATGGGGAAGGTGGGGGGAGGGGGGAGGGGGGGAGGGAGGGATTGGGGGGAGGGTGAGGGGTTTTGCAATGGGGAGAAAGGAGGGAATTCTACCTTTTTGACGCTACAAAAAAGAAAGGGAAAAGGGGATGAAAGACAGATATGACAGCAATAAATTTCCTGTCCTATAATGTGAGAGGGCTCAATATACCTACCAAAAGACATAAGGTCTTAAGAGAGCTTAAATATCATAGAGCAGATGTAGTCTTCCTACAGGAGACCCATCTGACCCTAGAATCAAATATTACATTACACTCAACCAATTTTCCGAATTGGTTCTATGGAGATACTATCTCAAAAAGGGCAAGGGGGGTCACAATAGGGTTTTCAAGGGAAATGAGGTTCACATTGGAGGAAAGAATGACGGACAAAGATGGTAGATATATTTTTCTAAAGGGCAAGTTGGGGGAAATGAAATGCACCCTGGCAAATATATACGCCCCAAATGTGAACCCCATTAATTACTTTATTGAGACTCTGGGGAAACTGAAGGATTTTGGGGAGGGATATATAATATTGATGGGAGATATGAACTTTTGTTTGGATCCGGCCGTAGATAGTACGTCCCGGACACAGGGGACAAATAACGTACAATTAACAAGGATAAAACAAAAAATGCATAGCAGTCAGATGGTTGATATATGGAGGATTATGCATCCAAAATCAAAGGATTATACGTTTTTCTCCCCTGTGCACGGGACGTACTCGAGGATAGACCACATAATGGTTGAACATAGAATGCTGGATATGGTCATGGAATCAAATATAGGAATTGCCTCACTCTCTGACCATGCCCCAGTAAGCATGAAACTAAAAGTACCCGAATATCATAGACAACCCTATACTTGGCGTTTAAACGAGGAATTGCTCCGGGATGAAGGAGGATTAAAGAGGGTGAAAGAGGAATTAGAGTATTACTTCCAGGTAAACGATACGGAAGGGATATCGGGGGCAACTTTATGGGAGGCACATAAAGCCTATATTAGGGGGATTTTGGTCTCGGAAGAGGTAAGGAAAAAAAAAGAGAGAAACAGAAAATGTAATGAGTTAATAGAAGAAATATTCAAAATTGAGCAAGAACATAAAAAACAACAGGGGCAACAACAAGAGTTATACCATGAACTAGTGATGAAAAGGGATGAACTTAAAGAACTAATGGAGCAAGAGACAAAAATAAAACTACATCGCATAGCAAAAGAAAGATATAAGTGGGGGAATAAGTCTAGTAAACTCCTTGCAAGAATGGTACAAAATAAAAAGACTAGAAATTTCATAGAAAAGATTTAAAAAAAGAACGGAGAGGAAGTATATAGAACTAAGGATATAGCAGATGCATTTAAAAACTACTATGAGGGGCTGTACTCAGTGAAGCAGAACAGATGGGGAGTAGGAGAGAAAAAACTGAAAATTAAAGAATTTTTAAACAAGGCGGGATTGCATAGGATTAACGAAGAGGAAAGAACAGCATTAGATAAACCCATAACGGAAGAAGAAATAAATAAGGCACTAAAAGACTCAGCCCTAGGGAAAAGTCCCGGCCCCGACGGGTTTACAGCTCTATACTTCAAAAAATGTAAGGAGATACTGGTACCCAGGATATGCAACTACATGAATGGATTAGGGACGGACTATGAAATGGGAAGGGAAGCCTCAGTGGCCATAATAACGGTCATATCAAAAGAGGGGAAAGATGAAAGACTATGCTCCGGATACAGACCAATCTCGCTATTAAATGCAGATGTAAAATTATACGCGAAAGTCCTGGCAGAAAGAATGATGGGATGGATGCCCACACTGGTCCATCCGGATCAGGTGGGATTCATCCCAGGTAGGGAGGGGAGGGACAGTGGTGTGAGAGCATTGTTCCTCCTCCAGAAAATAAAAGAGAATGGGTCCCCAAGTCTACTCCTGTCGGTAGATGCAGAGAAGGCATTCGACAGGGTAGACTGGGGACTCATGATACAAACCCTGGAAACTATGGGCCTGGGAGCCAGGATGATACAGTGGATTAAAACATTGTACCAACATCCTATGGGTAGGGTTAAAATAAATGGCACACTGTCTCAAGCTTTCGAGATGAAAAATGGGACAAGGCAGGGATGCCCCCTGTCCCCCCTCTTATTTGTGCTGTCCCTAGAACCTTTACTTGCGACGGTACGGAACAATCCAGACAGGGATTAGATTGGAGGAAGACGAACACAAACTCGCAGCTTTTGCGGACGATGTCTTGTTCTTTATTAATAATCCCAGGACCACATTACCGAATTTACTCAAAACACTTAAACAATATGGAGAAATATCAAACTTTAAAATCAATATAGCTAAAACTGAGATTCTAAATGTCAATATTGGAAAGGTAGAAGAACAGAGCTTAAGAAAAGAGTACAACTTTCCTTGGCAGAAGGAACTTAAGTACCTAGGGGTAAAACTTGCCAACTCAATAAAAAAAAATATACAAGATAAATTATATCCCTCTGTTAAATGAAATAAAAAGTGAAATTAGAAAAATGATAAACCGCCCGATATCATGGATAGGAAGAATTAACATCTTAAAGATGGTCCTGCTGCCGAAAATCTTGTATAAGTTCCAGATGTTACCAGTTGCAATACCTCAACCGTACTTCAGAGTGTTAAAAAAGATGATAATGAACTTTGTATGGAATAATAAAAAACATAGAATCTCCTTCTCTGTATTAAAACAGGAAAAAAAAACATGGAGGGCTGGCAGTGCCAGACATTAAAAAATATTATGACGCGGTGGTGCTGTCCCGGGTAGTGGAGTGGGCCAAAGATAGGCACGAAAAAAGGTGGGTAAAAATTGAAAAGGCAATGGCAAACACACAATTAGGAGGTGTAATATGGAACCCCCCCCCCCAGTTTAGAGCACTAGGTGAAAACACTCACGTTATGACACGAATAGCACTGAAAACCTGGGATAGACTACATAAACAAATAGATAGGGAATATAACTCTCCCCTTATAGAATTAAAAGAAAATGAATATTTTGCACCGGGAAAAAAAATAGTGGGAGGAAATTGGATTAAAAAAGAGAGAGCACAGTTAAGAGATATAATAAAAAAAGGGAAAATCATACCACTTCAAGAATTGAGACACAATAGGGAATTAATGATAGTAGATGAATGGAGGTACCACCAGTTGACCCACTTTGTACAAAGCCTCCCCCAGCCAATTAGGTCTGGGGAGGAACTTACGACGTTGGAACGGCTCTGTATGGCCGATAACCTAACAGGAACTATATCAAAACTTTATAATTTACTGATGACAGTGGATGAACTGGTGATGCCCCCATTTATAAAGAAATGGGAAAGAGAATTGGGAACATGTAGGGATAAAAGGACTATAGAGAGAATAATAAAATTGGCCCACTCGTCTGCCATGGACAGCAGGACCGCAGAGATGAACTATAAATGTATTACAGGCTGGTATGCCACACCAGATAAATTGAGTAAATTTCAAGTAGAACAGAAGGCAGAATGTTGGAGAGAATGTGGGGGGAGGGGAACAATGGCCCACATATGGTGGCAATGCCCTAAAATTCAAACATATTGGGAAAAGATACTGGAAATGATAAAAATAATTACAGAGAAGGAGATTAAAAAGGATCCTTGGATAGTTCTATTCCATGGAGGTGACGGAGGAATGAAACAGTATAAAGATTCACTGATCCCACATCTATTAAACGCGGCCAAAAGGCTGATCCCAAAAAAATGGCGAAAAGTGGAAAGCCCATCTATATGGGAGTGGGTAGATTCCGTGGAAGAAACATACAGTATGGAGGGACTGAAGTACGACGTAGAGGAGGAAAAAAAAGGATTTAAAAACAAGTGGGAATGTTGGAAAGATTTTAAGAAAACATGGAGCTATGTAGAAAATCTGAGAAAGTAGTAGAGAAATGGTAGAAAATAAGAGGTAGAAGGGGGGAGGGGGATACAAAGGGGAAGGGGGGGGGTGAAATAGAGATTTTAGAAATGTGAGTATAAGGAGAAGAGCCAAGAATCTTTTAGTACTCAGTATTATTTCTGTATGTATATTATCTTGGCTGGATCAATGGAAATGTATTGATGTAACATAATTGAAATCTTGATAAAATAAAATAAAGAATTAAAAAAAAAAAAAAAGAAGAAAGGCCTGCGAGGGATATAAGACGTGCAAGAGCAACTAGCTTTGCAACAGACACAACAGAGAAAGGTATAGATACCTACGAGAGCAAGTTCAAAGTTACTACTGGGATCAGTAGAGAGACAGAACCGACAAATCCTCAGACTACTTTTAAGTGTATGTTCTGTGGAGAGAACCACTCTATACACAAGTGCCAACAATTGAAGGAGAAATCCCCAAATGAAAAGAAAAAGTTTGTACTTGTTAACCAACTGTGTTTTGGGTGCCTAAGGAAAGGCCATATTACTAAGGAGTGTAAGAAAAGGGCCACATGCAGCGTTTGCAAAGGACGCCATCCTACACCACTACATGAAGAACGTCCAAAAAAGGATAAATCCTCAATAGCTAAAGATGCTGAGGAAGAAAAGAAAGCATCGGTAATCTCTTGCAGAGTGAGGGAAAGCAACGGCACATCAATGGTTGTACCAGTGTGCATTTCAAATCCTAAAAGGAAGAATAAGAAGGTATATGCCTATGCACTACTGGATGCCCAAAGCGATGTCACCTTCATTGATCAAGAAATCTGCAAGAAATTACAAGTGGCTACAGAACCAGTGAAGCTCAAACTCACCACAATGACGGGGAGAGACACATTAGTGAACAGTCAAAGGGTCAAAGGATTGAGAGTTAGAGGACTTCAGTCAAACCTCACATTGGATCTACCTCCAGCTTATACGAAAGACGATATACCTCTAGATCGAGATCGCATACCTACCTGTGAAACAGCCAATAAATGGGAGCACCTATCTGTCATATCTCATGAAATGTCCCCGCTGAAGGAGTTTGGTGTGGGACTGTTGATAGGTTATGATTGTCCCGAAGCTTTGGTACCACGAAGGGTAATCACAGGAGGAAAGGGTGAACCCTACGCTGTTCAAACTGATCTAGGATGGGGCGTTGTTGGAGGAAAACAGCAGATTGCAAACTCAAGACAGGTGACAGGATTGTGTCATCGAATATCTGTCCAAGAGTTACCATCTGTAAGTTCAGCGGCAGTAATCAAGATCCTTGAATCTGACTTTGCAGACATAAGTTCTAAAGAAAAGAGTGTATCCCAAGAAGACATAAAGTTCGTACACATTCTAGAAGAAAGTATTCAACAGAATCAACGAGGTTATCTTGAAATGCCCTTACCTTTTAGAGAACGACCTCGTCTGCCAAATAACAAAAATCTTGCCCTAGCGAGATTGAAATGTTTGAAGAAAAGGATGGGAAGAGATCTCAAATTCAAGCAGGATTATTTGAAATTCATGGAAGGCATCCTTGAAGAAGGACATGCAGAAAAAGTTAATAACCAACCTAAAGAAGGAGAAGTGTGGTACATCCCACATCAAGGTGTTTACCACCCAAAGAAACCAGATAAGATTAGAGTAGTATTTGATTGCTCAGCAAAGTATGATGGTGTTGCATTGAACGATCATCTACTAAAAGGACCAGATCTTACAAACACTCTGCCTGGAGTACTCTGTAGATTCAGAAAGTATCCCGTAGCGGTCATGTGTGACGTTGAAAAGATGTTCCACCAGTTTCATGTGAAGAATGAAGATAGAGACTTCCTGAGATTCCTATGGTGGGAGGACGGAGATACAGATAAAGAGCCAGCAGAATACAGAATGAAAGTACACTTGTTTGGAGCAGCGTCGTCTCCAGGTTGCGCCAATTATGGTATGAAGTACCTGGCCAATAAAAATGAAAAGGATTGTCCATCAGCAGCGAATTTTCTTAAGAAAAACTTTTACGTAGATGATGGTCTTATAAGTTTACAGTCCTCAGAATCTGCAATCAAACTAGTGAAAGAAAGCCAAGAGTTATGTGCAAGAGGAAACCTGCGCCTTCACAAATTCATCTCAAACAACAGAGAGGTACTGGAATCCATCAGTGACTCTGAACGTGCATCAACAATGAAGAATGTAGATCTCAATTATGATCATCTTCCAGTTCAGAATGTACTTGGATTGGGATGGAATGTAGAGAATTACGAGTTCTTCTTTGAAACATCCTTGAAAGAAAAGGTTGCAACTAGACGTACCATACTTTCCGCAGTGGCTTATATATATGATCCATTGGGATTCTTGGCACCAGTAATCCTCAAAGCAAAAGAAATACTACAAGAATTATGTAGACGGAAGTTGGGATGGGATGAACCCATACCTGAAGATTTGAGGCCAAAGTGGGAGGCTTGGATAAAAGACTTGCAAAATTTAAGAGAAGTTCGGATACCTAGATGTTTTGTACCTCATGATTTCGGAGAGTACAAGAAAATAGAACTTCATCACTTTTCAGACGCCAGTAGTTATGGTTATGGACAGTGCTCCTACATCAGAGTGATAGGAGAAGGAAAAATACACTGTGCCCTGGTTATGGGAAAGACCAGAGTTGCACCTACCAGTATTCAGACAATACTAAGTCTTGAACTGACAGCAGCTGTTGTTTCAGCATCAGTAAGCAAGTTTCTGAGAGAAGAATTAAAAATAGATGAAGAATACTTTTGGACAGACTCGCGAGTTGTCCTAGGATACATAAACAACGAAGCTCGAAGATTCCATGTCTTTGTCGCCAACAGAGTTCAGAAAATTCGGGAAATAACAAATCCGGAACATTGGCATCACATTGATACAAAGCATAACCTAGCAGATCATGCTTCAAGAAGCCTGAATGTAACAGAATTGAAAAATTCAAACTGGTTCACCGGTCCAGAGTTCCTTTGGGAAAAGGAAATCATACCCAGTGAAGGTTACACAGAATTGTCTATGGGTGATCCAGAAGTAAATGTTGTACAAACATTGAGCACTGCTGCCAAGTGCCAAGATGACATACTTGAAAGTGATAAAAGACACTTGGAAGTTGAGAACCTGATGGAAAATTCCCCAATTTCATGTTCAAATCCTACTATAGAGAACATAGAATTATAGGTAATTTGGTGGGAGTGTAGCTGGCCAGCTAAGACCTGTCCTAGGTTGCTAATGTGGCTTACATGCATATATAGCTAGACCTGCTAATAATGTTAAAACAGTGCATATGCTCATTTGTGAGAGATAACAGCAGAGTTATTTACTGTGACTTTATATGTGGATGTCATATAACAGTTGTATATTGTGTTCACAGAAGAAAAGAAAAAATATACCTTTAAGAGTCATTTCTATATGCAGAAAGGTAAGCTTAATGACAGCAGAATTGCAATCAGAAAGCATAGAGTTAAGCTTTTGTGACTCATCAGGAGTTTTAGCCAATGACAACCAATCTATCTGAGCAAATGTCTCTGGCCAATCATAGCCAGCATTTCACTCATGTTCTATCTAGGAAATCTCATAGCACATGTCTAGAATTTCATTTTACATCAGAGTGTGGAGCTGAACAGTTCAGATCCATCCAGAGTCCAGTTTTATGGAAGCAAGTGGCCAAAATAGGTATTTAATACAGTTATATAAGTTCCTATTGTTAATAATGTGATTAGAACTGTATACTGAAACTAGTTATGTGTTCACTTGTAGTTCCACCAAACCAGGTTTGCAAACAATCAAACCAGGAATCAAACCAGATTCAAACCAGATTCAAACCAGGAATCAAACCAAGTTTCAGAGCAAACATCAGAGCAAACAGCATTATAGAGCAAGTCCCAGATAGATCATAAAGTGTCTAAAGTATTTTAAAGTGAAAGTACAGATACTGAAGAGAGAAATATATCTACCATTTTATGTAGAATTACAAGATTGAACAGTTGAACCGACATTTGTTCTACTTTATTCAACACGTGTTTGTACATGGACTTTCTGCTGCGAAATTGTCAGTGTTATATATGAAGAAAAGCTGAAGTGAATAAAGAAGTTATCTTAAAGGTTTGGTGTGCTCTTTAAACCTACTGCTTCCATAGAACGGCGCTAGAGGAATTATAGAGTAACAGATAGTCTTGTGTGGACTAAAAGATCAGAGAAATCAAATTCTTCTAATGCCACAGCGCATAAAGGCACTTCATAGTGCTGCGCCTGCCACAGGGGGGGGGGGGGTTTGGGACACTAGGGGGTCCCAAAATATAGTCTAATGCCGCGCACACACGACCGTTTTTCACGTCGTTAAAAATTCCATTTTTTAAATTGGTCATTAAAAACGATCGTGTGTATGCTCCCGAGCATTTTTAAGGACGTGAAAAACTGCACTCAAAAAATTAGAACCTGCTCTATTTTTTCACATCGTTTTTCATGTTGTTTTTTTTAACGTCGTGAAAAACTGTAGTGTGTATGCTTTTACGAGGGGAAAAGAAACGCGCATGCTCAGAATCAAGTATGAGACGGGAGCGCTTGTTCTGGTAAAGCTAGCGTTTGAAATGGAGATAGCACATTCGTAACGCTGGAAATTATTGCATTGTTTAATGCAGCGCATTCCTTTCTTCTTTATATAATGCTTAAATAATGAACTTCTTTAGCTAATGATATTCTGAGTTATGACAAACTTAATTATTAGTAATTGTTAGTGATCTCATGAACTTAAATTTTTTGTTAGTAAGCCAGATCTCCGTAATAAATTATTAAATAATAAAAAATAGCTTCCAAAATTATTATTTTTTCTTTTATATTTAGGAATGTTTTTTTTTTTACTTTTCTTTTGTGTGTCAATTTACCACACCAACATTATACATTTGTATTATTTCCCCTCAAGGAGGTTTGTGTCCCTTGTTAATAAAAAAGATTTTTTTGAAATGTCCCTGCCTACTCACTAGAAAACTCTATTTTTGATTTTAAATCACATAGTCAAGTATTTGCTGTAAAAAAAAAAATCCTTTATTTAGGCAGATAACAAATTAAAGGGGAAGGCAGCACTGGAGAACCTGCTTGAATTTGTGCATCCTTCGGACCCCACAGCAAACATCCAAGAATAGAACACCAAACTCTGTAATAACAAAAAACTAAAAAAAGGAGCACAATCTTGTCTTGGACTCCCAGAGGTCAGGAACAGCAGCAGATAAGTCATATATATGTCCCCAGTCTGTGGTACTAGAACAGTCATTATTTTTTCCTCTTCCTTGTAGCCTTCTCTCCAGCCTTCTCTGTAGCCTTTGTTGAGCGCTTCCTCGGAGGCTGGGTCTCAGGAGGAGAGCTTGTGGCAGGAGGAGGAGTAGGAGGAGGAGGAGGTGGAGGTGGAGGAGGAGGGCCGACCTCTGTTAGATCAGTGAACTTTGTTTGTTCACCCAGCAACCCCCTGTTGATCACCTTCAACATTAAATTCTCACTGTATAGGCGTTGCCTCATGTCCATTTGGCCTAGTTTATGGGCCAGTACTGCGGCATAGCCCTCTTCAACAGAGGGGGGCTCTCTGAGGGCCACAGTAGCCTCTCAAAGAAACTCACGGGTTTCCTCCTCCACCTGCCTAACCCTCCTGGGCATTCTCTGTTGGATTTTCAGGGGAGGCATCTGGGCTCTTGTGCTGGGCCTGGCCTCCTCCTGTGTGCCACTGGGCCCTGCCTCCTCCTGGTCCCCAACGTCACCCTCTTCCTGGCTCTGCTCTGGCTGTGTAAAAAAAAGGGACATACTTATATTTTTGGCATCATCAATCACACACATTTTTCACCTCAAGACATTAGAAAATTGAATGCAAAAAGTAATTAAAAATACAATGATTCTGACCCCTTTTTTTATCTTGTCCCCATCAATTTTGCCCACTACTGTCTATTGCTATGTCAACCAATTTTTAAACAAACATTAAATAGTTAGCAATAGTAACATCTATTTTACATCCTCACTTTTGTTACATATAAATCTTGATATCAATACTATACCTGGCTCCATATGTCCAAATCGGGCTCCTCAAGGACCTCTGGTTGATCCTCCGAAGAAGCCAGAGCTGGGTTGCAAGGAAGGCTGGAGGGTTGGCTAGTTGGCTACAAGGAAGGCTGGAGAGACCTCTGGGGGGAAGGGTTGACAGAGATTTCATGACTTACAGATGGTCATCCAGAAATGATAACTTGCTGTAGTACCACAGACTGGGTTTATAAACCTTATCTGCTGCAGCTCCTGACCTCTGGAGCTTCAGGACCATATTCCGCTGTGTCCTGTATGTGCCCCTAATGGTAGCTAGTTTGTTGTTTACCTCTTGGATGGTTGCTGTGGGGATCTGGGTTTGTACAAATCCAAGCAGGCTCTCCAGTGCTGCTGTCCTGGCTGTTTTATTTTTATTTTTGGCATTTTTCGTTTGCCACAGAACAGGGAGTTCCTCCCATCTGTCCAGGAACTCCCCCAGAAACTCGAAACTCTTGAAAGCCTGCATGTTTTCTGAAAGTCAAAAACAACATCAAAAATACTAGTGTCAGTCAAGACTCATCAAATAATCTTTAGGACCATATATAGGCCACAATCTCATCCACTGATGAAACCAAAATCAGAAAAATGTTATGTACCTTCGTTAACACGTTCGTTGCTTACTCCCTCTTCCGCCAAACGAACGTATTTTCGACACATGGGTATTAGCTTGATATACACTGTGCATGCGTGAAACTCAGCACGTTTTCCCCGCCCCTGACATTCAAAATAGTACTTTCCCCGCCCCTTCTCGCTCGTCGTAGTGCTACACAACATGGCGGAGACACAGGTGGCTGAGATTACCTCAACAGAGGATGAAATTCCTGAGGAACCAAAAACCCGATCCAGGAGATATAAGGCATCCAACATGACATTCGAGGAAATGGTGGAGATGGTCGCCATTTTGAGGAGGGAGGATTATGATGCCAAGCATGGGCCATATAAAAGGCCTAATCTTGTCAAGTCAAAAATTTTGGGGAAAGTGGTTAAAACTCTTCACCAAAAATTTGGGGTGTGCAGAACGAAGGAACAGCTCAGAAAACGATGGTCAGATCTCAAGTTGCAGGAGCCCGACCAATACAAAAGAATAAATAAATTTATTGGAAAAAGTAAGTAAATTTCATGTATTTGAAAAGCTAATTATTAATACTTGTATTATGCTGCATGTTTTTTGCTTTAAGGTAGTACAGTGAAAGATAGAAACTTTCATGTTCTTGGGCACAGTAAACGGTCGTAATAAACCTCTTTCTACGTACACTTATTAATACAATGTTTTGGGATGATCCAGCGTTGAAAATAAAGTTACCATGTAGTTTTGGGGGACATGATTTTTGGGACATGATGATGGAATATTTTTTTGGGGAACTATATTTTTAAAAGATTAAGGGTATGCATTGTAATGTTAAGGGAGAGAATGCTCAGCAGCTGTTTAAACATCTGGACTCGGTAGGACAAGTGTGGACCAACAGAACAACCTTTTTAGGGTGTCACACACAGGTGATCCAGTGTATATACTTGGGGGTGTTTCCATGTGTCAAACTTAATAAAACTAATTAGATGTTCCTGTTTTGGGTATGGATCCAATCATGTGTTCAGCTTGTTAAGTTTGGCAAAAAAGTCAATTGTATCACACTTCCAAAGAATGTTTCATATTTCTCTTTCAGGGCTTATTTTTCAATATAATTATTATTTAGGAACTAAACTATACCTTTTATTGCAATCTCAATAGGGCTTCAAAAAGGTTTGACAGATGAGCCTAGAAATCCCACACCTCCAACAAGACACCCAGAAACACATGATGTAGAGGAACGTGAAGTGGAGGTAGTTCAAAGTGCCACCACAACAGGTCAGTGTCAAACACCACAGATGCTGGTTAATAGATGTAGGCCTACATATTTATACTACATGTTGATTTTGATTTTTTTAGGTGCTATTCTGCCTGAAGACCCCGGAAATTTTACAAGTCACAGTGCACAGATCCTGATCCAATACCTAATGGTCTGCTGTCGTGACCTTGAAAATAAAGGGAGATTTGATACAGATCAGGCAAAATACCAAGCGGGTGGAGCAAAGGCTACAAAATATCATGGCTGTGCTTGGGCGGGTTTAATTTTTGGCCACAAAATAACTTTGAACTTGCTTTGTTTTTGCAGGTTTTTGTGTCGTTTAATGTTTAATTAATACTACATGTAGAAACTAAGCTAAAACATTTTATAAAAGTTTTTTAAGCATGCCTGTTCATGCGTTTTAAACCAAAAAATATTATTGAACACTACAAATTTATGTTTCAATCTTTTTATTAAAGTTTTCGTCATACAAAAAGTATAAAAATATACATCAAGACACTGTACAGTCATATTACCGATTCTGGGATTCCAGTCGTTAGAATCATAACGCCCAGGGGCCCATGTTATAGTACCCAAAAAACAAATCTGCTGAAGAATCTCTAGCATGGGCTGGAGCGTAATTGCACTTTTGGATATCTTACAGAAAACTACTGCACCCCTGAACCACCAACTCCCCCCGACATCTCGGGTTTCGACTGGTGAACTACCCACCCAGAGGAGCCGTCCCCCCATCTGCTTGTCGGGTGGGTTTGACTCCTCAGCCTGTGCGGGCAACCCTCAGTGCAGTTCAGACCGACAATGGTCCTATTAATTACTTATAAACCGGTGAAAGCAGGGAGTCGTGCAGACCTCTAAGGCCTGGGGCTGACTCCAAAAATAACATTCAATAAGAAATTAGAAGCAAGGAAATAGGGGGGAAGGAAACAAAGCAAGAAAAGAATAGTTGAGAAGAGGGAAAAGGGGGAGGGAGGGAAGGAGCCTCGATCAAGCACCCCGACACCCCTAAAGAAAAAACAATGTTAAGCTGGAGGTCCTCCGGGGTCACTAGTGAGGTAATGAAGCCAAGGGTCCCACACCCCATGAAAGAGCTTCATTTTGTCCTGAGCCAATGCCATCAACCGTTCGTTCAGCATCAACCAAGACAATTTACCTTTAAACTGAGCAAATGGCAGAGCCGCCGATTTCTAGTTCCTAGCGATGGTTATCTTTGCTGAAATGAATATAAATGTCAAGAGTCGTCTGCAATTCTTGGAGGCCTCTGCTATTCCACTCCCTAATAATGCTTGTTTAGCTGACTTAATCAGGTTAACCTGAGTGAGGGAGTAAATGAAATTATATACCCGGATCCAAAACCTCCGAACCTTGGGGCATGTCCACCATATATGAAAGGTGGTACCGACCTGGCCACAACCTCTAAAGCAAAACGGGGTTGCCCCGGATATAAAAGTCGCCAGCCTGGCCGGCACCATATACCACCTTAGCAGAACCCTGTAGTTTGCCTCTATTATTGATGTATTGATGAGCGACCGAGAGGCTGTCTCTGCTATCCTATGCCAGTCGTCCAATTCCAGGGTTTCCTTCAGATCGGTCTCCCAGTGGACCATATAGTTCAGCTTTGTCGATGCGCTCAACAATATCGAATAGACAGCGGACAGATGACCTTTGATTTTATCATAATTACGGCACATATACTCCATTGGAGTAAGAACTGCGAGGTCACTCTTTCTAGCAAGGGTTTGCATATAATGTGAAACCTGAGCAAATCTAAAACTCTCTTCTGGAGGCATAAGATACTTATCAGTCAATACCTTCTCAGGTAGCATACCCCTGCGATCACATAAGTCAGCTATGCATAGGAGACCTTTATTGGTCCACCACTCAAATGTCAGGGGGGTGAGACCCGGGGTGAAAGCTCTATTGCGTAGTAGAGGTGCCAGTGGAGAATGAGGAGATTTAAATTTGTGGGATCTGGATAGTCTGTCCCATATTTCCAAAGACATTGATAAAGTAGGGCATAATATAGCAGGTCGCTCTTTAATCGAGAGCCACAAAATGTGAGAAATTGGGGTGGGAAGGCAAGAGTGGGATTCCATGGCCATCCATATGGCCGGTGCCCATTGGGAATGGAACCTAGTGAGTTGTGCCACCTGGGCAGCATAAAAATATTTCAAGAAATCAGGCAAGCCTAGGCCTCCCTTCCATTTTAACGCATATAGGGTACTCCTATTCACCCTAGGTCTCTTGTCTCCCCAAATAAATTGCAGTACCTTATTCTGAAATTGTTGAAGGTCGTTACGGGTCAGGGAAACCGGCAAGGTACGGAAAAAATATAACAATCGGGGTAGAACATTCATTTTTATTGAGTGTAGTCTGCCGAACCACGATGGTGGATGAACCTGCCACTTAGCCAAATCATCTGTCAGTCGCTTAAAAAGGGCAGGATAGTTCCCTTTGTACAACGTGTCAACAGATGAGGTCAAATGTATACCTAAGTAAGGAAGAGCATCTGATTCCCATTGAAATGGAAATGTTTGCTCAAGTGTCGTCTGGGTGGAGCTCAGCAATGACAAGTTCAGCGCCCTTGATTTACTATGGTTAATTGTCAACCCCGATATGACAGAAAATGGTTGCAAGATTGCATATAAGTTGGGTAGGGATGTAATTGGCGAAGTCAAGGTCAGCAATAGGTCATCAGCAAAGAGTAGGTATTTGTGTTCATAGTCCCCGCAATAAATCCCCTGAACATCTCTGCTTGAACGAATTTTGATCGCAAGTGGTTCTATCGCCAGTGCGAATAATAGCAGTGACAATGGGCATCCCTGTCTAGTTCCTCTGCAGATTGGAAATGTTTGAGAAGTATATCCCCTGAGCATTAGTGAAGCGCTCGGGGAATCATATAATATGCGGAGGAGATCCAGAAAGCGCCACCCAAATCCATAGCGAGTAAGGACGTCAAATAGTTATTCCCAGGAAATGGAATCAAACGCCTTCTGGATGTCCAATGAAAGCAACATTCCCCTCCTGGGTCCTATGCCGTCCCAATCAGACTGAACTGCCGAAATGAGAAACACTACAAATTTAAAAACTACTTTTGTTAAAAAAAAAAAAAAGGCCAAAAAATTATGTACAAACAATAAAAAGATTTTAACCCAAAAAAATGTGTGGCTTATTATCTAAATGTTGCCCAAAGTAAGCAAAATTATGTTTGGTGTTTACACTCACAATGAAGGGTATTTAATAATGCAAAATACACATGGCACTACAAGTGCACTAGGAGAACCTAGGAGAAACATAAAAGAAACCCAAACGAAAAGACAATACGAATAAATTTTGGCAGAAAGAATTTATTTTACAATAATTAATAATCCACAGGCATATCAATGGCCCCCCTACCCACAAAATAGTCCACATATTGCTGCCGAACATCACGGCCGGTTTGGGGGGCCAAGCCTGGACAGCCAGCTTCCAGGGCCACTAAATTGTTCATGTCCTGTAATGAGGCCTCAGGCCCACTCAAATGAAGATAATTCGGGGAATGGACGCGTAAAAAATTACGAAGGACACAACAGGTCATGACCACATGGTTCCATTTATATGGGGCAAGATGGATGGAGGTGAAGAACAAGCGGAATCGGCTGGCCATGATGTCAAAGGCATTTTCCACCACCCTTCTGGCTCTGGCCAGCCGATAGTTAAACACCCTCCTCTCAGGGGTGAGGGTTCGTTGAGGAAATGGCCTCATTAAATGGGGACCCAGGCCAAACGCCTCATCCGCTACAAAGACAAATGGGAGTCCCCCCACATTCTGCTCTGCTGGTGCCATCCGACATACGTCCATTTTTACCAACGTCAAGATAAAGAAATTCGTAGGTGGCCAACACCACTGCCATCATGACGGTGCTGTGGAACCCCTTATAATTGTAGTAATAGGATCCCGAACGGGGTGGTGGTACGACCCATACATGCTTGCCGTCGATGGCCCCTCCACAGTTTGGAAAGTTCCATCGTTGGGCAAACTGAGATGCCACATTCTGCCATCCATGTGGCGTAGAAGGGAACTGTGGAGTTAAACAAAAAAAAGATTAATACTTGCATACATAAACATTGCAAGCAGATTTGACAAAATCATTCCTGGCCAACATCAAGATAAACTTAGATAGATTTTTAAATGATTTGTAACCACCAAAAAAATGAAAAAAAAAATAAAAACAGTCACTTATCAAATTCAACAACCCCTCTGATGAGCCATTTAAGATATTTTATGGGAGGGGGGTTGAAGATGAGTTGGGGACCACACAAATCAAGGCTGTAGCACTCTGTATGAATTGAAAGAAAATATAACATTCCTAAGCAATCTTTATTAGGGGCTGTTTAGGGTAAAGCACTACAATGGAGCAGACAACAAAAGAAAGGGAAGTGACTAGGCTAGGTGGGTATGGCCCCAGGATAGCATGCTTGAGAGGTTAGTTAGGGGAAATATGCATGTAGGCCAAAAAAAGAACATCAAAAAATATACAACATGCATGGGGAGAAAGGGGACATTCCCAGCATATTACAATCATGGGAATTAGGGACTGATGAAAGAAATATTAAACATTATTAAGCAAGAAATACATAAAATGTGATGTTTGAAAGTAGCAAACTTACCTTAATATAGTCCTCCTGCAAAACTTGAAGGATGGCAGAACAAGTCTCTGGTATAATGATCCCCAGAGCCTGGGGGGGAGATGCCTGTTGAGAACTTGAGGTCCTGCAGGCTTCTCCCAGTCGCCAGGTATCGCAACGTGGCGATGAGCCTCTGCTCAGCAGTGATGGCTTCCCGCATAACGGTGTCCTGCCTGGTAATATAGGGGGACACCAAAGCCAACAGATGCTGAAATACGGGGTCAGACATCCTGAGAAAATTCCTGTAGTCCTCAGGATTATTCTCCCTGATCTCCCGCAACAAAGGCATGTGACAGAACTGGTGCCGCTGGAGCAACCAATTCTTGGTCCATGAACTCCTCCTCACCCTGTTCATGGCCTGGAGTCGGGATAGAGCAAGAACCCCTGCTCCAACTACAGCACGAACTCTACGACGAGTACGTAGCCGCAACATGGCTAGATAATGGTCGGCTGCTCAGAACGAACTAAAAGAACGCACGAAAGAACAGCAAGGCCTATGAAGAACGAGCTGAAAAACAGAAACGAGCAGACAAGAACGCACTGAATAAACAGATACGAACTGACTACAAGCACTGAAAGACAGATACAAACCCACAAGCACAAACTGAACTCCACAAAACGATCTTAAAAGCACGAAGACTGAAAAGCGCAAATCGTCTCTCACCAAACTTTTACTAACACGCGGTAACATGAAATTAGCAAAAGCGTCCCAAAGGGTGGTGCCATTCGAACGGAACTTCCCCTTTATAGTGCCATCGTACGTGTTGTACGTCACTGCGCTTTGCTCAACCGTTTTTTTTCATGAACGTGTGTATGCAAGACAGGCTTGAGAGGAAACAAGAAAAATCACGTTGTGAAATACGTCGTTTTTAAAAATTACATTTAAAACGTACGTGTGTACGTGGCATTAGGGTGAGTCAACCACATAGTACCATCAGTAAGGTAATAAGACTTTATTAATGTGTAGCGCACTCACCTCTCCCCAACCTGCATTAAATTAGGCTCCCCGCAGGCAGAGAGAGGCACACCACACCACAAGCCCGTACCCTCCTGAGTAAAAAGGTTTAGCGGTGTTAGTTTTGGGCCTTGTCTGCGGCCAGAGTCAAAGTCCTCCCAAGAATGATCTCACCTCTACCTTAGATAGATGCGAGTCCTCTTTTTCTCCAGGAATGTGAATGTCCACACTAGCTGAAAGTCCAACTCAACATTCATTTCACACTGGATAATAAACAGCCTCTTTGAGAGCAGACAGGTTGGAGCAAAGATACAGGACAGCTTAGGTGTGGAAGAGGTCCAGGTTCAAACGTAGCTTAACTCTTTAGACTGTTTAGGTTTCTCAAACAGCTTTTGCGCACGATCTCTGCCACAGACCGTGAGGTTGGTCTCTGCCACAGACCGAGTGAATAAAGTCACTGCCACTGACTTGGAGCGTAGGGTCACTGCCACTGACCTGGTGAATAGGGCCTTGCCCTATGAAGTCACTGTCACTGACTTGAACGAGTAGGGTCACTGCCACTGACCTGAAGAGTAGGGTCACTGCCACTGACCTGATGAATATCCTTCTTAAAGTATTTGGCCCATGTCAAGGAGAAAACATCCCTCCGGAGAGTTACCAGAGGCCCTCACCGTCACCACGACTCTGCGCTGGGTCTTCGGAAAGGGTTACCTCCCTGGCCTCCTCATCCCAGATACGGGTCCCCTCGCAAGGTGGCACTCTGGGAGTCCTCGATCCCTAGTGGACCCCAGCCGAAGGTTGCTGGGCCCGGGTCTTCAAAATAGTACCTCACCCCAGACTGAAGGTGTCTGGGATGGAACAGGAACTCCCCCTCTGGGCCTAAGGCACCCGGAGACGACCCTCCTCACGCCCAGGCCGAAGGTGCCTGGACGCAGACGAACCACACACACCCAGGCTGAAGGTGCCTGGGCGTGGACGAACCCCAAAGGAAGATGTCTGCCTCCTTTTATACCCTCTCCTGACAGGCACAGCAGGTTCCCCGCCCAGCCGTACTACTGCAGAGAGGGGACACAAAAGGTGCAGCCCTACATTGGTGGTTGAACCCTGGCCCATGGCGACAGCGCCACCTGTAGGCCACAGGGAACTGTGCACCAACACTATCTCCCATCAACAGAAGTGGTCCATTAACCCTAACAATCAGTGTGTCTGAGCCTAGTTACCACTCAGACACTCCCCTTAAATGGAACACCCCGCTACAAATGAATGCACAAAATATCAAATAGATTCCCCTGGGATGATATACAAAATCTCCGGAAGGGGAATGTTCCTCCAGAGTATCAAAATCTGTAAAAATACACTTGTAGCGATACCCCCTAGAGGTCTGCTGGATTAAATTTGGGTCCTGCCGTTACCCCACCTTTCACCATAGTAGATACTAAAGCCCTGTACACACGATCGGATTTCCTATGGATTTTAAACTGATGGATTTTTCCATTGGAAATCCGATGAAGCTGACTTCCATCAGTCTTGCCTACACACCATCAGTCCAAAAAACGATCATCCCAAACGCTGTGACGTAAAACACTTCTGAGCATGCGTCGACTTGATTCTGAGCATGCGTGGGTTTTTTATCCGATGGAGTTCCCCACAGACAATAGTAATTTGCTATTGTTTTTCTTTCCATCGGATAAATTTAAAACATGTTCTATTTTTTAACACCGATGCAAAAAAGACCGATGGGGCCCATACACGATCAATTTGTCCGATGAAAAAAGTCCATCGGACTGTTTTCATTGGTAAAACCGATCGTGTGTACAGGGCTTAAGTATATAAGTTAGGAAATGTCTAACAGATGTGAGCGCCAGTCACTTCAGTCTTTTTCCAATGCTTTAATATGTAGCACTACCCCCGTAGGAGCTGCTGGTTTAGATTTGGGCCTTGCACGTTACCTCACCATTCGTTGTCTAGGGGATGAGAGTCTATAGAAACTTCAATGTCCACACAAGTTATGAATCCTTTTAGTTAGGCTTTGTTTCTCACAAACTTGAACAGGTAGAGGGATGGAGAGTCGGGTAAGGTTCAGGCACACGATGCAGATCACTGGTGTAGCGGCCTCACCCCGTCCTCTTTAGCTAGGGGTATGTCACGCGACAGAGTGAGGTGCGCTACGGCCCATGTCCTCCCCATAACTGTGGGTGAGGTGAAGGCCAATACCTGATGTTTCCTCGGGCCGATGTGTCCTGGGCATGTACCGAGTCTGTTGTGCAGAAACCACCAAACCACCCTTTGCTCCCATTAACAGAGTCCATACACCGATCACAGTCCAACTGTTGGTTTATTTCGTATCTCCACATACAGGCAATGCGATGGCATGATACGGTGGGATGAGCAGGTCGAGGCACTATACTGATCTGGGTCCCTACACCCCCTGTGCTATGACCAAGGGTTGTAGGAGTCTTGACATGAATACCTCCGTTGCGTTGCGGCCCCTATCAGGGGAAGATGTCCTCCAAGGGAGTTACCCAAGGCCCATCCGTCACCGGGTTGACACTACACCGGGTCTTCGAACGAGTGACCTCCCCAGCCTCCTCACCTCAGATGCGGGTCCCCTCACAAGGGGCGCCCTGGAACCACTTCACCCTTGCGGGACCCGGTCGAAGTCACCGGGCCCCAGGCCTCCTCAATAGTACCTCACCCCAGGCTGAAAGTGCCTGGGATGGAACCCCGACTTCATCCCGGCCAGGCTTAGGGCGCCTAGGCCGGGAACCTTGAATCGCCCGCACCCAGGCTGAAGGTGCCTGGGTGCGTGAAGAAATGATCCCCGAAGACAGACCTCGTGGCGAGGGTGTCTCCCCCTGTTATCTCCTCCCATCGACACCACGGCGGGTTCCCCGCCCCAGCCGTACCATCTCCAGGAAGGGACAAAAGGGGTAGCACTGTGGTAGTGATTCTACCTCGAGCCTGTAGGTACTCCGCCACCCACAGGCAAAGGAGAATATTGCACCACCCAATCCTCCACGAATTACAAAAAGGGGTCTAAACCCTGCCATAATTACACACCTGGGTCACTCTACCCCCAGGTGTATCCCACTAACTTTGAAGACCCCGCTACACACTCCCCCCGGTGATTTGACGCTGGTCCCCAGCGTCAGGTGCACACCCATGTCTCCCAAGGAGTGGTGACATGAAGTGGGCCCCAGAAGCTATCCCTCAAATTTTTGGATACTAAGTGTGCCAAGACCTGCTCAAAAGGGAAAGGGAAAATATAAAACGATAAACTTTTGCATAAGACATCTATTCTGTACACATGTACGATCCCTCCCATCGCTGTCCAAGAACCACCCCACTCTCAGTAGTCTTGACCGATGAATCTCCTGCAGAAGGGAAACAACAAAAAGAAAACACATCCTAACACTCTGTGTTAACTTGGCATGAGTGGGTCCGTCAGCCGAGAGACCCGCTCACTCCAATAAGTAAGTAATGCATGTGTAGCATTTCAAATAACCGTTGCACAACACTGCCACCTGGTGACAGAGCTGCGGTAATGACACTTGTTGAGATCTTCATTCTTCCTGCTTTCCTACTCTGACTCTACCCCAAAAGTCTCTGCCTTTGGCACATGAAGAAAAGGAAGAAAAAAAAACAACAGCTCCCAAGTCTCCAGTGAGTAAAAGAAAAGCCCAAATCAAAACAAAAGTAGGGCACAGTTCTAGGCGTCTGGGAATGTCTCTTCCAGAAAGTTTCAACAGCAACAAGATAGGAGCTCACTTCTCCTATAAGTAGAACCTTGGATCCGGCAGAAACAGAGGCTTCAGGTGCCCGTCAAACACTTCCACCGAATACTCGACATCCTCTCCTTCTTTCCTGCAGATGAGCACCTTATCGGCATGAATATGGCGCCCAAGTCTCCAATCAGCTCTGCAGTCCTTGAACTTTTTAGACACAGACAGCGAACATGACAGGTATCGCCTGGCATGGGGTACTTTAAGCTTTTCCCATACAAACTCGTCATACCACCTTGGTCGCAGGACCTCGACTTCATACAATAAGTCCCGAGGCAAGTAGGGGTACTCCCACCCATATTCACGGGCGACTCTCTGGGAGAAAAGTCTCTGCAATCTGGCTAAAGGCGGCATCACATCTCGCTCACCTTCTCCTGGCTGTACGATGGCCTCCGGGTGCCGAGGTACCTTCACCATCTCGGGTTGCTTTGTCTTTGGTGCCCGCAACGAAGCACGCTGCGTCCCCTCCATCAGAGCGGGTGATGTAGTTGAATGAGGAAAGTTGGTCGGAGGATTAGATTTCCTCGGGAACTCCGGGGCTTGCGCCCGGAGCGTACTGTCTTCTATGGACATGGGGGAATCCTGTGGTTTACTCAGCACAGGTAACGGGCGTCTGTCCCAGCCCTTCCGGTGAAACAGCTCGTCTATTTCCCCGTCATCCCCACAGTCTGACAACGACTCTAGGTCGGAGGTGTCATACATCTCGGCGGGAAGGTAGTCTCTAGTAGACGGAAGGCTACCCTCCCTGTCGGGCTCCACCGACTGTGGACTCCCGACACCTCCAACCGACACCACAGTCCCAGCCCCTGGCTCACCTGGACCTTCTTCAGCACTGGGATGTCCAGGATTCTTCCGACCGGATCCATCCAGGTCCAGCAAGCAGCGGGGCGAAGCTCGACCACGACCACAGGAGGCCTGCACCAGGCCTATCTTCCTCTTCGGGGGTGGCAGCAGGGAGTCTGTGGTGACCGAAGCAGTGTCCTCGGATTTTTCTCTCTCAGTCTCTGGTTGGGCAGTCACGTCGCCCTGGTCAGCGCGTACGGGGACCTCCGCAGAGGCCTGGATCTCTCCCTCCGGAGTGGCGGTTCCTGTGATGCAGTTGAGGCGTAGGGCCCGGGGCCTTTCCGTGTATGGTTCAACCTCAAAAAGGAACTCCTTGCATGCCTCACATCGCCCGAATGGCTTTAGTTGGACCACCAGTCCCGAGCATCCGGGACAGATCACAACGAGGGCCTCCGTGTCTCTGCATGAATACAGAGCCAACTGTCCTCGGGGCCTAAGTCTTATCCCCGTGTCTGTCAGGGGAGCAGCAAATGCAGTCATCTTCATAGGGTAAGATACCGGCATCCACGAAGAGCTTGAATTCATTCCGACCACTTGCTGTTCCATCACGCGCTGACCACGCGCCGGAGTCTCCACGTGTATCTCCACACGTGGCCAGACTCCTCCCATGACTTGTACGTTTTCGCGGGCTTCCGCCAGCCTCCGCCCACGAATTGCACAGTCATGGGGTGCCTTGTGGCGCAGTGCATTAACAGTCCCCACATGTAGTACTTCACACGGCTGGACCTCTCCCTTTTTACGCTCCTCCGCGTGGGCCTTTCCCGACTTAGGGTCATGTCCACAACTCCGAGCAGGGATGCACTTTGGCCAATCACATGGCCGACCTGCTTGAAACTCCTCCGGGCAGCAAAGTTCAAACACAGACGTTCTCAGTTCCATCGCCAAGACACACACAATCCCGGACGAGCCCCCACGTGTAGCGGCCTCACCCCGTCCTCTTTAGCTAGGGGTATGTCACGCGACAGAGTGAGGTGCGCTACGGCCCATGTCCTCCCCATAACTGTGGGTGAGGTGAAGGCCAATACCTGATGTTTCCTCGGGCCGATGTGTCCTGGGCATGTACCGAGTCTGTTGTGCAGAAACCACCAAACCACCCTTTGCTCCCATTAACAGAGTCCATACACCGATCACAGTCCAACTGTTGGTTTATTTCGTATCTCCACATACAGGCAATGCGATGGCATGATACGGTGGGATGAGCAGGTCGAGGCACTATACTGATCTGGGTCCCTACACCCCCTGTGCTATGACCAAGGGTTGTAGGAGTCTTGACATGAATACCTCCGTTGCGTTGCGGCCCCTATCAGGGGAAGATGTCCTCCAAGGGAGTTACCCAAGGCCCATCCGTCACCGGGTTGACACTACACCGGGTCTTCGAACGAGTGACCTCCCCAGCCTCCTCACCTCAGATGCGGGTCCCCTCGCAAGGGGCGCCCTGGAACCACTTAACCCTTGCGGGACCCGGTCAAAGTCACCGGGCCCCAGGCCTCCTCAATAGTACCTCACCCCAGGCTGAAGGTGCCTGGGATGGAACCCCGACTTCATCCCGGCCAGGCTTAGGGCGCCTAGGCCGGGAACCTTGAATCGCCCGCACCCAGGCTGAAGGTGCCTGGGTGCGTGAAGAAATGATCCCCGAAGACAGACCTCGTGGTGAGGGCGTCTCCCCCTGTTATCTCCTCCCATCGACACCACGGCGGGTTCCCCGCCCCAGCCGTACCATCTCCAGGAAGGTACAAAAGGGGTAGCACTGTGGTAGTGATTCTACCTCGAGCCTGTAGGTACTCCGCCACCCACAGGCAAAGGAGAATATTGCACCACCCAATCCTCCACGAATAACAAAAAGGGGTCTAAACCCTGCCATAATTACACACCTGGGTCACTCTACCCCCAGGTGTATCCCACTAATTTTGAAGACCCCGCTACACTGGGGAAACTTCTCAGCTTCAAAAAGTCACACTCAACAGTCTCCTTCAAGTGGGTATTGCCCACCCCGATAGGCCTCTCTCACTAGCCTAGCAGCCGGGATGATGCACAAACAAAATTAAGAACAACAGTCTCTGGCACAGACTTTAGGACGATAGAGATGAGCTGTTCAATAATCCTCTGCCATAGGATTTAATATCCGGAGATCCAACCCTACAGTTTTAGAGCCTTTAAGACAACCCGGCACACTGTAAGGTAACATAAGCTACGGTGCATCCTCCAATAAGGTCACCAGGCCTTCCCCGAGATACCAGCCTTCGGCTTGCTCCTTTCCAGGACAGGTCCTCCCCTGGTTTCCTCCATTGAGTGGCTTCCTCCCGCAGGACAGACAGCACAGGATCACCTTCAAAGTGCAGGCCACAGTCAGGACAACTGGGCCTACCCGGCAGAGATGCAGGCTCGGGGCCAACATGGCTCTGCGGCTGAAATTTGACTATCACATACCTCGAACCAGGAGGGCCACAATGCAAAGAGCCTCAAATAATGGCATCTGCCCCTTAAGTGCCCTTCCCCAGCATGCCCAGTGGGGAGACCACTCCCACTGAGCTGTTCCCGGAGAAAAATACCCAATACACTCTGGCCTGCCTGTGTTCCAATACTGGCCTGTGGTGGTAACGCCACCTTCAGGCAAACAATGGAAATCCCTCCAAGCACAGCCATAGCCGGAACAGAGGCTGATTTAGCCTTAATCATCAAAGTCTGAGCTAACTACCAGCTCAGACACCCACTAAATTTAAACATAGCGCCTGGTCATCAGGAGCAGGGCGCTACAAATAAAAGGAACTTTCAGTATTAGAAGGATAGAGGGTAAGGGGAAGTTCAGATACCTTATTGCAGATCACGGATTAATTTCTTGGATCCAAAGGACAAACAGCTTTCTGTCAGCGGATCTTGCAACAACGATAGGCCTCTCACATAGACCTAGCAGCCGGTATGATGCACGGACAAGTCTCTGCCACAGACTTAGAGATAGGGGTGCAACGGATCGGTGGTGATCCGAACGGGTCACCCTCTTCGGATCGGATCACCACGCGATCTGCGGAGCGCTCCGGAGCCTCGGCCGTAGGAAAGACCGCGGCTTCGGCCTAGCTTTGGAGCGGCGGCCATCTTGGTACACCCGGCGGCGGCCGCTGTAATGACGTTTCACCGCCATCTTGCTCCACCCCACACTCCTGCACAGTAATGATAGAGAAGGGACCAAGCGGACATCTTGTTACACCCAACTGAGTTTTTTTATTTCAACACAAAACGGAGCTTATCAGCTTTAATACATTATTTGGAAATCCATCGGACTGTTTACATTTTAAATTTTAAAAGCAGAAGCAAACCTTACATGATTGCTAATGTGACGGAACACCTCTGATTTTCACATTTAACATTTAGTTAAGTGTGAAAATCAGAGGTGTTCTGTCACATTAGCAACCATGTAAGGTCAGCAGGTTTGCTGCTGCTTTTAAAATTTAACATGTAAAGAGTCCGTTGGATTTACAAATACTGTATTTAAGCTTAAAGCTCCGTTTTGTGTTGAAAATAACTGTTAAATCGAAAATTCCGGTGGGTGTAACATTTTTTTTTATTTTTTTTTGCCGATCCAAAAATTATCCGATCCGTGGCTCTGATCCGAGGATCGATCCGATCGGTGACTTTTTTGATCCGTTGCACCCCTACTTAGAGATAAGTGGGACTCCTGGATAATCCTCTGCCACAGGATTTTTTAGCCAGCAGTTAGTTAGTTGTAGCACAACTGCACAGCACCAGAACCTTTAAGCCGTCCGGCAGTACTGTGAGATAGATTAACTTAGGTGCATCCTCCAAACGAGTCACAAGGCCCTTCCTGAGAAACCAGCCTTCAGCCAGGTTCTCTCCATTATAGGTCTCCCCCTGGAATCTTCTCAGTTTGCTTGGCTTCTTCCACGCAGGCAAGACAGCACAGGACCACCTTCAGTTAAGTAGGCCCCAGACAGACTTCTGGGCCTACTTGTAGTAACACAGCCTTGAGCCAGCAGGGCCCGAGGTAGAAGAGAGAAGTTGTCACATACCTTAGGCCAGGAGGGCCATGAGGTCAGAGAGAAATAATCATGGCGTCTGTCCCTTAAATATCCTCTCCCAGAATGCACAGCAGTAAGAACACTCCCACTGGGCTGTTTCTGGGGAAAGAATAGTCAGTGCACTTCAGCTTGCTGTATTTCTCACACTGGCCTGTGGTAACAGTGACACCTACTGGCAACAGTGAGAAATGCGCACAACATAGCCAAAATTGGAACAGAAGCTAAATTAACTTTATACAATCACTCTGCGCTATTTACAGCTCAGATAAACCCACTACAATAGATGATGTCCTCATCGTCTGAAAAAAATTGACTCTCAATCCTGAGAGTCGGTATCTGAACCAAAAAAACTTGGATGGGAAGGGGAAGGGTAAGGTAGTAAAAGAAAAAGATTTTTAGATTCAACATTAACACACAGTAGGACTACATCAACATATGTTACAGGAACCTCACTATCTATCTCACCACCCACACTCTAGCAGTTTGATAGGAGATCTGGTTCACCTGAAAAAAAAAAACAAGTTATGCACACAAAAATATAAACAGCATCACTGATCCATTAGGAGCAAAGCCTCACTCCCTGGAGAATGAAACTTTCCTCCACCATTTTAAATGTAAAACAAACTAAAATGTAGAAAGTCCAGCCCTTGCTATAAGCAACTTCTACCACCTAGTGGCAGAAATATAGTATGTAGAGTTGAGCGGACACCTGGATGTTCGGGTTCGACGGGTTCGGCCGAACTTCGGAAAAAAGTTCGGGTTCGGGACCGAACTTTAACCGGAACCCCAGTGAAGTCAATGGGGACCCGGACTTCTAAGGACTAAAAAGGCTCTAAAAAAGTAATGGAAAGGGCTAGGATTCAATTTCCTGCATAGTCTCTTTAGGGACATATGGAAACTCCAAACCATATTCTGTGGCGACTCTTTTGATGAGCACTCTTTGCAAGTGAGCAAGCTTTGGTAAAGCTCTGGTATTCCCCAATCCAGGAAGCACACATGGATTCGGAGACTTTTGCACCATGGATCTGGCAGACAATTTTTCAGGTTCAATTGGACTGGTACCTTTAGACAGAGTCTCTCTAATAGTACTGGGCGGTTCCACACTAGGTGATGTCTTCCCAGAATCTAAAGCTGTCCAGTCTGAGAAAGTGAAGGCAGAAGCAACATCTTTACTATTAGCCCACAACAGTTCCTGTGACATGGTTTCAAACAGTTCATCATCACCGGACACATCTGACAGGGAATCCAACTCAGAATCCCTCAATTCCTCCGCAGGCATATATTTACATATTGTCCCCACAGACATGTTTTCCCCAGATCTCTCACCAGTTCCTGACAAGGACTTTCCAGGGGTAATGCCTCCCCCTGGCTCTGGTTCTGGTAGTCTCTGGGGTAGGCCTTGACCGCGGCTGCGGGATGCCTTTACATAGCCCACCTTCCTCTGGACAATTGCAGCGGGCACAGTAGTAGTGGCGATGTCTGCTGATGGCACTTTAGGAACGATCACAGCGACATCATCAACAGGAGCAAGGGCAGCGTGGTCCAACCAACTCTGTAGGCACGGGGCCGCATGGTAGGTTGTTCCACAGTAAACAGGTACTCCCCGCAGTGCAAACACCGAACAAATGGACAGGGATGTATGCCCAGTCCTTCACACTTGTGGCATAGCATACCCAGCACTTCAAGGTCTCCGACAGTATACAGCACAAACCGACCATGCAGCTTCAAGCGGATGCCGGTATCCGTTAGCAGGGTTCCGGACAGCATAGCACTTGCAGCGGTGCCGGCAGGAAACATCTTGGACCCCACTGTAGATTGCACCAGAGAAAATGTAGCCATAACTGAGCTCTGATCTTCTCTGTATAGTAACACAGCTCTTTCCCTTCAGCGCCAGACACACACACAGCATCTCACGCAGCAGCAGGCGGGAACTCCTCCCACTTGCTCTTTTAGTCACGTAGCTCCTGGGCTTTCTTGGCTCCACCCGCAGCCTACACAGTTAGAAAGTGATCTGCAATTAACCCCTATTGTCCCAGAAAAAAGTAACATAGTCCAGGGGCCTCTTTAGCATAAACTCCCAATGAAAGGCTTTACTTGTGTTGCGCAGGGCAACGGCAATCCCGGACTACGAGCCCCCACATGTAGCGATACCCCCTAGAGATTAAATTTGGGTCCTGCCGTTACCCCACCTTTCACCGTAGTAGATACTAAGAGTCTATGTTAGGAAATGTCAAACAGATGTGGGCGCCAGTCACTTCAGTCTTTTTCCAATGCTTTAATAAAAGGAGCTTTCAGGGGGGCGTTTCCTGGACATGGAAGAGTGAGGACGTGTCTGGTCCCAGCTCCGTCACCGCTGCAGCATAACGAGCAGCATACCGGAGATTCGGAGCCTGGAAACGGCTCACAACATGTCCCAGAGGCGGCGGAACACCACCCAGAACCCGGGCACCGAAAAACCTAAACAGGGGCAGCTGGATTCCTATTTCCCCGGGACCCGCGGCAAGACGCAGGAGAAATCCAAGATGGCGCCGGTCAGTAAAGCCGACAAGCGTGCGGCGCCGCCACAGCCAGCGCATTCTGCATCACTGTCGGTGTCCCCTCAGCCCTCCCCAGGATCGGTGAGTGACTCTGCACCCCCGGCCTCCCCTGAGTCCACGGCCTCCCGAGACCGAGGGTCCGACATAGCTGACCTTATGGATGATGGGGACATTAAGAGGCACATCTGGTCTCTCCCCACTAGAGAGGACTTGGAGAAATTTACCACCCGGGTGGAGAAGGCCTTTAGAGAGGACATAGCACAGCTCAAGGAGGACACTGCTCATCTGGGGACGAGGGTAGAAACACTGGAGCAGAGGCTAGATGAAACTCTCCCTACACTGTCAGATCTGCAGATGAGATGTGCTGCCCAGGATCAGAAAATGGAAACATTACTATCCCAAATTGATGACTTTGAGAACCGTAGCAGGCGTGCGAATATCTGCATCCGCGGCCTGCCAGAAGCTACTGCCCCCAAAGATATCATCCCCTCACTGACAGGGATATTCCGGGAAATCCTGGACCTCCCGGACACAGTGCCCATTGAGATTGACCGGGCCCACCGGGCCCTGAGGCCCCCTTCCCAGGATGCAGACAACCCCAGGGACATCATATGCAAACTACACAAATACAATCTTAAGGATAGAATTATGCAGAAGATGCGCAAGAAGCCGTTTTTCGATTTTGATGGGGCCCACCTCTTTTTTTACCAAGATGTCTCCAGACGCACCCTTATGCAGCGTAGAGCCCTAAAGCCAGTGCTGGTAGCCCTGCAAGACGCAGGCCTACCCTACCGCTGGGGCTTCCCATTTTACCTGCAGGCGACCAAAGATGGCCGTCCAGTCACGCAACGCACCAAAGATGATCTTCCACACTTTCTGTCCTCCCTTGGCTTGGACCCTGTGGACTTCCCTGACTGGTGCGGAGACCCAGAGATGCCAGGCTTTCCAGCGCTCCGCCTTGCCCAGTCCTGGATACATCCACAACAGCGCCGCAGTCGTCGGCGTGGTCGACCGCAGCAAGCCAATGATGCCTCACCTGGCCCTGCCACATCGAGAGACTGATGCCCCGGCCAAGATTAAGGTTTTTCTTCCCTCCCGGTTGTGATGGGCCCTATCACTGCCTCACCACATAGGACAGCAGCCCACACGCTGAAGCAAAACCTCAGACTTGAGCCTTGGACCAGTCCTGGGTGGTGGACTGGCTAGCTTGACCAGCTGCAGACCCGCCAGGGTCATAGCCAAACCTCCCCCGCAACCCTAGCCTACAAACCCTAGGCCTGTTGCACTAGCCCGGGTAGGGCCCACCTCTGTTCCCAATCCTCTCCCCTATGCCCCCCCTCTAGACTCCCGGTACCAAATACACTGTTAGTAATGGTGTGTGTGGAGCGGACCCCCTCTCCCTTTCCCCCATGCTAGCCCACGTTCCCCCTGTAGGCCACCTTTATGTGGGTTTAGATCCCGGTTGGGATGAAGGGTCTGGGTTTGGGGACCCCCCTGTGACGGGGGGACTCCCCGGGCCTAGCCTGCAGTTACCACAAACTATTGTTTTGTTGTACATGATAGCCTGTTTTATTATTGTTCATGATGATGTTCATTCATGTTCCTTTCTCTCCTATCTCTCTCTTTTTATCTTCCTTTCCATTTATTTCTCAGGATCCACCCTAACCTTCGCTCGCGCCGACCTCCCCCCCTGCCATGGGCCCAGCTGGATCTCCTACATCACTATGGCTAATCTCAAGGTAATATCATACAACGTTCGCGGTCTCTGCTCCCCTTGTAAACGTAGCAAGTTATGGTGGGAACTGAGGAAGTTGAAAGCACAGGTTGTCTTCTTACAAGAGACGCACTTTACACACCAGTCAATACCCAAACTGCCCACCCATCTGTATAGCCAGATGTATCTCGGTACTTCCCCAGTCAGCAAATCCAGGGGCACAGCGATAGCCATCCACAGAACCTGTCCTTTCCAACACACTGGAGATCTGGTAGACCCTCAGGGCCGCTATGTCTTTTTGAAAGGGACCATTGCCGGGGCAAAATACACCTTTGCCACCATATACGCCTCCAATTCGAATCAGATAGCCTTTATTGACGTGGCCCTCGGGCGCCTAGCGGAGTTTAAGGAAGGCTCCCTGATTCTTGGGGGAGACTTTAATGTAAGCCCCGACCCCTCCCTAGACACATCTCACAGGTGGCCAACCCATTCCCACGCATTTCTCAAACACTTCCGTAAATCCCTTCAGGCTTCTGGGCTCGTAGATAGCTGGAGAGTTCTCCACCCCTCTGACAGGGACTTTAGTTACTACTCTAGGGTGCATGATGTATACACCCGTATAGACCTGCTCTACATAGACCACCCCACTTTGGAACTCCTGCAGAACTCGTCCATTGAGAACATCACGATCTCTGACCACGCACTGGTCTCCATAACCCTTGCCTTGCCCTCGGGAACCCATCGGGTCTGGACCTGGCGACTAAACGAAAACTTGCTGGACGACTCTGTAGTAGTTTCAAAGACCACAGAGGCCCTGACACATTATTTTCAGGAAAACACGACTGATGACCTTAGCTATGGGACGATCTGGGAGGGCCATAAGGCAGTGATACGGGGTGTACTAATCTCCCTGGGCACTAAACTTAAAAGGGAGCAACAGGCGGATTTCCGCAGGGTCCTGGCTGCACTCCAACAAGCAGAACTCAAGCATAAGGGTGGGGGAGACCCTGAGGCTTTTCAAAAACTGACGGAGCTTAGAGAGTTGTTCTCTCACTTATTAGACCGGCAAGCACGGAAGCAAATGCGATACCTCTCCCATAAATATTATGAACACGGCAATAAATGCAGCGGCATGCTGGCGCGAACCCTACGCACGAAACGTGCCCAGACATATATACAGAAGCTCCGCTCCTCTCCCGGGGAGATGGTGTTTCAGTCATCTAAAATAGCCTCGGGGTTCCGCAGCTATTATGCTGAGCTTTATAACCTAGATGCCAACCTGACCCCTGATGCCAGAGCCACCAGGCTGACTAAGATCCGAGACTACTTGTCAACGAACGGCCTACCGCCCCTAACAGACGACCAACGGTTAGACCTAGAGTCCCAGATCACTGCGGAAGAGCTTGAGGCAACTGTTAAATCACTGCCCAACGAGAAATGCCCAGGCCCAGATGGTTTCACTAAAGCGTACTACGCAACGTTCTCCCCGATACTACTGAACCCCATGTGTAGGTACTTTAACTCCCTAGCGCATGGCACCGCCATCCCCCCGGAGGCGCTGCTGGCTCACATATCAGTGATACCGAAAGAGGGCAAAGATCCTACTGTCCCTCAGAGTTATCGGCCAATATCTTTGCTGAACACTGATGTGAAGATATTGGCGAAGATTCTGGCAAACCGATTGAAACACCTCATACCCCACATGATCCACCCCGAACAAATGGGATTCATCACCGGGCGCGAGGCTAGAGACAATTCTATTAGGGCAATTTAACTCATTCACTGGGCCAGACAGAGGCAGGATTCCTCACCCTATCTCATACTATCCACAGACGCTGAGAAGGCGTTTGACCGCATTGACTGGTCCTACCTCCGCGAAGTTTTAGACACCCTGGGATTGGGATCAAACATGTTAGCCTGGATCCTAGCCCTCTATTCGGAACCTAGCGCTCAAGTTAAAATTAATGGCATTTTCTCGCCCCGGTTTTCGATCCGAAACGGTACGAGACAAGGGTGCCCCCTCTCCCCTCTCCTTTTCGCTCTAGCCCTTGAACCCTTGCTGCGTAAAGTAAGAGTGAATGCGGACATCACAGGCCTGAAAGTAGGCAACACGGAACATAAACTCTCGGCATACGCTGACGATGTTTTATTCCATTTAACAAACCCAGTGATTTCACTGCCGGTCCTAATGAAAGAACTCCAGCTTTTCGGGACGCTCTCAAACTGTAAAATTAATTTTACAAAATCTGAAATCCTGCCTATCCAGCTATCCCCTGCCTTGACCAAGAACCTACGAAGTGCATTTCCCTTTAAATGGGCTTCGTCCTCCCTGCGATACCTAGGCATCCAGCTAACAGACCGCTTTGATACCCTGTACTCAGCTAACTACCCCCGGTTGGTGACTGAGGTCAGACGAGACTTACTGCACTGGACTAAGACTGCCTTCACCTGGCTAGGAAGGGTAAATATCATAAAAATGAATGTCCTCCACAGGATACTGTTTTATATGCAGATGCTCCCTATCCCATTACCCAGACTATTTTTCGCCCAACTGACCACTATGTTCACTAACTTCATATGGAACTTCATACGGAAACCGCGTATAGCCATGAAAATCCTAAAACGCCCGAAATGCTCCGGTGGTTTGGGAATACCAGACCTGCAGAGATACTACCAGGCTATAGTGCTCCAGAGGATTCTGAACTGGCGCTTTCATGCCGGGTCCAAACTCTGGGTACTGTGAGGGGGTTAGCTCGGCAGCGGGTGTGTGTGACCCCCGAGATGGGCTCCCCACACAAAAACAGGCCCAGCAAACGGAGGTTGTGGTTTTCAAAATCAAAAAGGTGCGGTTTATTTTCTATTTACAGTGACAAAACACAGCAAAGCAAAAGAAACATAAACAAAATAAATCCTGGTCAACTTGACCTCTGACTAAACATACAGGTTTCCTAACTAACAACTGGGATCAGCCTAGTGCTGTCCTAGTCCCTAAGTCCCTGGTTTTAAATGTCCAAGCAAATAGCCACACAGGCTTTGTCTCACCGCACAGGGGTTCACTCTCCCTAGACAGTCCACACAGGTCTGGTTCCAGGCATGAGCAAACACCTAATGAATCTGGGAGTTTTTATAGAGGCCTAAATGAGCTGACAAGCTTCAGCTGGCCTCATCAACTCCCTGTCTGTACGACGCCCCACACTCTCCCTAGAGGTATGAGTCATCCATGAGCCCACTAGCCTTATACAACTCTCCACCTAGTTGTATAAGTCGGCGTAAAGCCTGAATCTGGGCGAAATATATCTACCCCCCTGGATGCAACCAGGTGACTTTACCTTCCTGCTGTCACATACCCCCCCCTCTTGTTTTAACCTCGGGGTTGGAACACCAGCAATCAGGCATTCATGTACTCGAGACAAAGCATCCACATTCCCCATTTGAACGCCAGGGCGATGCTTTACTGTGAAGTTGAATTCCTGGAGGGCCAGGAACCACCTATTCACTCTTCTATTTGTTTCCTTGTTTTGAGCCATCCACTTTAACGGAGCGTGATCCGTAACCATGTCAAAGTGCCTACCTAGCAGGTAGTACCGAAGGGAATCTAGAGCCCACTTCACCGCTAAACACTCCTTTTCAACGGTGGCGTAATTTACCTCATGGGACTTCAACTTCCTGCTGAGGTAAATGACTGGGTGCTCTTCCCCGTTCCAGACCTGGGACAATACTGCTCCTAACCCCACATCTGACGCATCACTTTGTACGACAAAGTCTTTAGAGAAGTCGGGTGAGTACAACACTGGCTGGCTACATAAGGCTTGTTTCAAGAATTGGAATGCTGCCTCAGCCTCGGGGGTCCATTTAATCATGACCGACCCTTTCCCCTTCGTCAGGTTGGTTAGGGGCACAGCCTTAGAAGCAAAGTGGGGAATGAATCGCCGATAATACCCAGCGATTCCCAGAAAGGCTCGTACCTGCTTCTTGCTGTTGGGACGTGGCCAACTCTGGATGGCCTCGACTTTGTTGAGTTGGGGTTTTATTACTCCCCTCCCAATGGTGTACCCAAGATATTTGGCCTCCTCCTGCCCAATGGTACACTTCTTGGGGTTAGCCGTAAACCCCGCTTCCCGAACAGAGTCCAGGACTGCTTGCACTTTTGGCAGATGTGAGGCCCAATCTGTGCTATGGACAATTATGTCATCCAGGTAAGCCGCAGCATACTTCCGATGGGGCCTCAGCATCTGGTCCATTTTCCGCTGGAATGTGGCCGGCGCATTCTGTAACCCGAACGGCATTCTTTTATATTGGAACGCCCCGTCTGGGGTTACAAATGCGGTTTTCTCTTTGGCCGACTTGGCCAGGGGGATTTGCCAATACCCTTTTGTGAGGTCAAGAGTCGTCATGTATCGGGCTGTTCCCAGCCGGTCGATCAACTCATCTATACGTGGCATGGGGTAGGTGTCAAATTTTGTAACTTTGTTCAACTGACGAAAATCGTTACAAAATCGCCAGCTCCCATCCGGTTTAGGCACCAACACAATGGGACTAGACCAATCACTTTGGGACTCCTCTATCACCCCTAAGTTCAGCATTTTCTGTACTTCCTCCCGTATTGCCTCCCGTCGGGCCTCTGGGATCCGATAGGGTTTTAACTTCACCCTTTCACCGGGCGGGGTAATGATGTCATGCTCTACCCCAGATGTTTGTCCCGGCAGCTCAGAGAATACCTCCTTGTTGCGAAGCACAAACTCCTTAACCTCCTGTTGTTGGGGTTGTGACAAGGTGGCTGCTATTCCAACCTCAGGAATCACGCAACCAGTTTGAGCTGGTGACCAAGTGTCTGCGACTAGGGACTCTCTATCCCTCCAGGCTTTCAACAGATTAACGTGATAGATCTGTTCGGGCTTTCGCCTTCCTGGTTGTCTGACCTTGTAATTCACTTCGCTCACTTTTTCCATTATCTCGTAGGGGCCTTGCCATTTGGCAAGGAATTTACTTTCAACCGTAGGGACAAGTACCAGTATCCTATCCCCCGGGGAAAAGGTACGGGTCTTGGCTCCACGGTTGTACACTCTCTGCTGTGCTAACTGCGCTTGGGCCAAATGTTCCTTCACGATGGGCATTACCTGTGCAATTCGGTCTTGCATCAGGGCGACATGCTCAATCACACTCCTGTGGGGAGAACTCTCACTTTCCCAAGTTTCCTTGGCAATATCCAACAGCCCTCTTGGGTGTCTCCCATACAGTAACTCAAAGGGGGAGAATCCCGTAGAGGATTGGGGCACCTCCCTAATAGCAAACATCAGATAAGGAAGTAGACAGTCCCAATCCTTTCCATCTCTATCCACCACTTTCTTCAACATTTGTTTTAGGGTTTTGTTGAACCTTTCAACCAGCCCATCGGTTTGGGGGTGATACACAGATGTACGTAATTGCGTCACTTTGAACAATTTACACAGCTCCTTCATAACCCGGGACATAAAGGGTGTACCTTGGTCCGTAAGCAGTTCTTTACAAATACCCACCCGGCTAAACACAAGAGATAGCTCTTTGGCTATGGTTTTGGCCGAGGTATTTCGGAGAGGGATCGCTTCTGGATAACGGGTGGCATAGTCCATTATAACTAATATGTACTGGTGCCCCCTAGCGGACTTGATTATAGGACCTACCAAATCCATGGCGATCCTCTCAAACGGGACCTCAATGATGGGTAGAGGGACCAGCGGGCTACGGAAATGTGGCATCGGGGCCGACCTCTGACACACAGGGCAGGAGGAACAATAATTTTCTATGTCCTTCATCACCCCCGGCCAATAGAATCTCTGTAATACCCTCTCTCGGGTTTTCTCTGTCCCCAGATGACCTCCAAGAATGTGCCCATGGGCCAACTCCAACACCAACTTCCTGTAAGGTTTGGGCACCACAAGCTGCTCAACGGTTTCTTCTGCCCTTTTTGCCACCCGATACAGTAGGTCCTTCTCTACGCTGAAGTATGGGTAAGTGCAGGTATTATCTGGGTTCACTAACTCGCCATCTATTTTCACTACGTTTTCCCGTGCCTTTATTAGGGCGGGGTCTTTCAACTGTTCTGTGGCAAAGTTTTCCCTGTGAACCTCAAGATCAGAAAACTCCACAGACGGTAGGTTTTCGTCTGAGGAGGTGGGCTCCTCTCCAGTTTCTTGAGTCTCCCCTGCCAATACTGATAAGGAAAATTCCGGAGAGTCCTCACCACTCTCAGGGGAGTTCTGGCTATCACATTCCTGGTACATAGGGGCACCAGTGGGGGGCTCAGGATCATCCCACAGTTCCCAGAACTTCGGAAAATCCCTTCCCACAATGGCGTCATGCGGTAACTGAGATACTAAGCCCACTGGATGAGAGAGGGTACCTTTGGGGGTCTCGAAACACACTGTAGTCACTGGATACTCTCGGGTGTCCCCATGCACACAAATAACAGCTACCTTGCTATTCCCAGAGACCTCTGTTTTAACTAACTCAGCCTTTATCAGGGTCACAAGGCTACCTGAATCCAACAATACCACAACATTTCTACCATTAACACACATTTTGCATAAATGTTTCTCAGTTCCTCGAATGGCAGTGCATGCGACTGTCGCACACAGCGACTGACGTCTGCCCGTCAGAAAGTCACACTGCATGGGTTCCTCCACAACCGGGCAATTGGCTGCAATATGTCCCGCTTGCCGGCAGCGGTAGCAAACGATCCTTCTTGCGGCCTCTTGAGCCGCTGATTTCCCAGGCTGTTCTCGCCAAACTTGGGGTAGAGCTCCCACCCTCTCACTCTCTCCACCCTCACCCCTTGGAATCCTCTTATCCGCCCCTGGGGATGGTCTGGTCTTAGGGTGGAAAGTCCGAGTGTCTCTGGAAGAGGCCGTCAGGTTCTCTGTAGCCAAGTATTTCTCCACACGATCCACAAGACCATCGGCCGTCTCTGGGTCTCCATGGCTTACCCACTTTTGGATGGCAGTAGGAAGAGCTCTCAAAAACCGATCCATTACAACACGTTCCACAATCTTTGGTGCGGACAAAGTCTCTGGCTGTAGCCACTTTCTGCTCAGGTGAATGAGATCATACATTTGAGACCTGGGGGGTTTTCCAAGCTGGAAAGTCCAGTTATGCACACGCTGAGCCCGGACAGCCTGGGTGACACCCAGCCTTGCCAATATTTCAGCTTTTAGCATCACATAGTCTTTTGCTTGGTTAGGCTCTAGGTCATAGTAAGCTTTCTGCGATTCACCAGTTAACAGAGGAGCCACCAGTCCAGCCCACTGCTCCTCAGGCCACTTTTCTCTTTCAGCGGTCCTTTCAAATGTGGTCAAAAATACCTCTGGATCATCCTCTCCAGTCATTTTTGTCAATAAACGACTCACCCCAAAGGACGCGGTATTAGTGGGACGGCTTTCCTCACTGGTCTGCGGACGTTGCTGCATTACTGCTTCCATCTGTTGTTGTAGTCTCTGCTCTTGCTTCTGCAACAGGTCTATGAAGCGGGCCTCAGATTGCTGCTGGGCTTGTTGCTGAGCCTCCAGACTCTGTTGCAAAGTTGCGTTTGTCTGCTGCTGGGCTGCAAGGCTCTGTTGATGAGCTTGCTGCTGGGCTGCGAAGTTCTTTTGCAAACCTGCATTTGTCTGCTGTTGATTGGCATTTGCTAGAGCCAGCTGCTTCAGTATCTCCTCCATGCTGGCTTAAAAAAAAAACTGCCCGCATTCTCCACCAACTGTGAGGGGGTTAGCTCGGCAGCGGGTGTGTGTGACCCCCGAGATGGGCTCCCCACACAAAAACAGGCCCAGCAAACGGAGGTTGTGGTTTTCAAAATCAAAAAGGTGCGGTTTATTTTCTATTTACAGTGACAAAACACAGCAAAGCAAAAGAAACATAAACAAAATAAATCCTGGTCAACTTGACCTCTGACTAAACATACAGGTTTCCTAACTAACAACTGGGATCAGCCTAGTGCTGTCCTAGTCCCTAAGTCCCTGGTTTTAAATGTCCAAGCAAATAGCCACACAGGCTTTGTCTCACCGCACAGGGGTTCACTCTCCCTAGACAGTCCACACAGGTCTGGTTCCAGGCATGAGCAAACACCTAATGAATCTGGGAGTTTTTATAGAGGCCTAAATGAGCTGACAAGCTTCAGCTGGCCTCATCAACTCCCTGTCTGTACGACGCCCCACACTCTCCCTAGAGGTATGAGTCATCCATGAGCCCACTAGCCTTATACAACTCTCCACCTAGTTGTATAAGTCGGCGTAAAGCCTGAATCTGGGCGAAATATATCTACCCCCCTGGATGCAACCAGGTGACTTTACCTTCCTGCTGTCACAGTACCTATGGAGAAATACATGGCCGGAAGAAACCTATCCTATGCCCCGTGGCTCTCGCGCGAGCACAGAGGGTTGTCGGAGGGTACGTCCCCCTTGACGACTCATGCTCTTAAGACGTGGGACCGCGTCAACCGGGCGCTGGACCTGGCCCTCTCTGTGTCCTGGCTGGCGCCGCTGGGGGGATACCTCTGGTTCCCCCCAGGGGAACACGTGAATTTCTTTGGATCATGGGTTGAGGATGGGAATGCTGGCTGTGGGAAATTACTGAGGAACGGTAAACTTCTACCCTTTGAGTCCCTGACGGCTAGACCAGGGGGACCTCAAATAAATTTCTGGAGGTACAGGCAATTGCGTCACTTCTTTGAGGTACATGGTAGCTCCATAATGCCTCGTTTCCACTGAGCGGATCGGTTCGGTACGGTTCGGTACAGTACGCTATTTTGGGTGTTTCCATTATAAAAGCGTGCCATAAAACCGAACCGTACTGCACCATTCTGGGTCCTGCTTCAGATGTGGGGCCATAGAAAATGGAACGGTTCGGTTAGGGCGGAGCTACAATACATTCCACTGATTGGCGGACACGCGAGGCATTTTTTTCTAAACCCTGAATGGTCCCTGACGGTCCGACTTGCAGTGGAAACGCTCACCAGAATAGACCGGACCATTCAAACCGTTCCATTCTGTACCGACCCGAACCGTTCCGTTCAGTGGAAACAAGGCATTAGAGACTCTGCCTCGCTTACACACTTTGAAGGATTATTCATAGCAGAAGAACCGATCCCACACATGGTTTCGGAACTTTACAAATTATTGGGGTCCTCATCCTCGGCCTCCAAGCCCATTTATATCCGGGCTTGGGAGAGAGACTTGGGCCTAGAATTTACCAGGCCCCAGCTGACACACCTATACCAGCTTACCCACTCAAGCTCTATGGACTCTAAAACACAAGAGACGAACTTCAAGATTCTGTCACTCTGGTATAGGGTGCCTACCGACCTGGCTCGGATTTACCCTACCAACTCTGAGTTATGCTGGCGGGGCTGTGGGGGCCGGGGATCCTTGCTACACATATGGTGGGATTGCCCACTGATTGTACCCTTCTGGAAAGACATTAAAGAACAGGTAAAGGAAATCCTGGGGCTGGATGTTCTCTTCTCTCCGGTTAATTTTCTCCTGCACATTCTTCCCATGCCGATAAGTCGCTATAAAAAAAGCGCGCTGCCCCACCTGCTGAATGCAGCCAGACGGACCTTTCCTGTCTTCTGGAAGAAAACACAGGTTCCGAGCAGAGAGGAGTGGATACGCAGGGTGAATGAGACCAGAGAGGCAGAGGACTGGATTGCTACATGCAGGGGCACCAGAGATAAATTTACCAACACGTGGTCCCTGTGGACGGACCACTTCTCCGATCCCATTCACATTCCTTCTAGCCTAGATGTGGCATTGTTAATGCTAGCGGAGCCGACCCTTGGCCACCGCAACCGACCTCAATAGGGGGGGAACCTACACCCCCTGGGCAGGGGCACTGACAGAGGACGTTGTACACCCCAGATTTGAGGGACGACGCTGAAGCCCAGCGGTGGGGAGCCCGGTGCGAGTACGGAAAACTCCTAAGAGCTCAAAGGTACGATCTTGATTCCCCCCTCCTACCCATCCCCCCGCATCTTCCCCCTAGAACTCTATTTTCCCCCCTTTTTCTATTACCTTTTCTTTGTTTGTATTTTGTTTTTGTTTGGTTTTTGTGTTCTTTAATTGCTCATGGTTATTATAGCACTGGGACCTGGACCTTGTGTCCCCTTATTTAGTTATAGCTGTTAAGTACTATGCAGTTTTCTTGCCCGAAAAATAGCGACCAAGTGGATTGTGATAGTGTTCCGCCTCCCTCTGGAGCTCTGGAGGGGTCCGGGTGTGGTTTGGGCCCGGGTGGACTGCTGGAGGAGGTTAGTTGGAGGTCCTGGTACCCCCCTCCTCTGGCGGGAGCTTGGGCCGGGAGGCACCTGGAACTGATTGGGCTCCCTCACCAGTGGAGGCCGTTATGGGATGGGTGGCTGGCTTCTTGAATAGCGGCCTGTTCCATTGGTCTTTACTTTCTGGGAGGTGAGAAACTCAAGCCTACCACCAAGACGACAGGCTGATGGCAACACAAGCGGCATGCTCCCTCTAAATAACAGACACTCTTCTCAAACTATATTGTTCTATTGAAGTCTGTTACTTTTTTTTTTTTTTTTTGTTTGTTTGTTTTCCTTTTTTTCTGTTTTATATTGAAATGATAAAACTTGTGTCACCATTGCACTTCCACTGCTAATGTATGTCAAGATGTGACCGAACCCAATAAACAAAGTTTAAAAAAAAAAAAAAAAGGAGCTTTCAGTAGTAGAAGGATAGAGGGTTAGGGGAAGTTCAGATACCTTATTGCAGATCACGGATTAATTTCTTGGATCCAAAGGACAAACAGCTTTCTGTCAGCGGATCTTAAAACAACCGTATAGGCCTCTCACACAGACCTAGCAGCCGGTATGATGCACGGACAAGTCTCTGCCCCAGACTTAGAGATAAGTGGGACTCCTGGATAATCCTCTGCCACAGGATTTTTTAGCCAACAGTTAGTTAGTTGTAGCACAACTGCACAGTACCAGAACCTTTAAGCCATCCAGCAGTACTGTGAGATAGATTAATTTAGGTGCATCCTCCAAACGAGCCAATAGGCCCTTCCTGAGAAACCAGCCTTCAGCCTGGTTCTCTCCAGTAAGGGTCCCCCCTGGAATCTTTGTTTGCTTGGCTTCTTCCGCGCAGGCAAGACAGAACAGGACCACCTTCAGTTAAGTAGGCCCCAGACAGACTGTGTTACTTGTAGTAACACAGCCTCGAGCCAGCAGGGCCCGAGGTAGAAGAGAGCAGTTGTCACATAACTTAGGCCAGGAGGGCCATGAGGTCAGAGAGAAATAATCATGGCGTCTGTCCCTTAAATATCCTCTCCCAGAATGCACAGCAGTAAGAACACTCCCACTGGGCTGTTTCTGGGAAAAGAATAGTCAATGCACTTCAGCTTGCTGTATTTCTCACACTGGCCTGTGGTAACAGTGACACCTACTGGCAACAGTGAGAAATGCGCACAACATAGCCAAAATTGGAACAGAAGCTAAATTAACTTTACAATCACTCTGAGCTATTTACAGCTCAGATAAACCTAAATTTACACATAGCACCTATTCTTCAGGAACATGGCGCTACACACTGTATACATTAAGAAAAAGACAACATTGTATATTAAGAATGGGGATGGGATGAGAATCCCACTCAACCTGAGAGAAATATGTAGACCCCTAATTATCCGGACAAAGGTAAGTCATTGAATGTGATGGTGATAACAACAGTCCTGGTTGCTGAGCACTGGAATAGAGGTATTGTTCATGTCTAAACTGGGGCTATAAACTAGATGATTCCACTAGGGAATCATTTTAGCCTGAAAGCAATGTCCCGTTATGGCAGTATAGCACCACAGTCGGGGGCCCACGTGTCCCGGATTGCCCGACTGTGGTGCTATGGGCATTCCCGCAATGAGCAGATCTGTCCCGGGTCCCGGGCACCCTCATTGCGGGACAATACAGTATCCCAGAATGACTGATGCATCCTGTTCGCCATTTTCCACCGACTGCCAAATGTCGATGATGTCATCTGGCCGGGCCAGCCCAGTAGTGTAGCGTGGGGGTGGGCAGCCAAGCTCTCTCCCCTGCGTGTAGGCGTCGGCGACCTCATTTCAATCCTGTGCTGCCGTGACTGCCATTGCTGTTCCAAGAGTGACTTCCTCCAGGCTTCAGCAGCCCCTATTATAATCTTCAATGAGGCAGACTCCTCAGCACCCGGGCCGCGCTCCCCCCCGCCCAGGGACTCCAGTGGTCCAGCCTGTCCTGTCCCCCATGATGCCTTGCCATGGGCCGGGTGGTCCATGTGTGTGAGTGGGAGGGGCGGTGCTGGGTGCAGACGAGTGTGCAGCGGCTGCTGGCGGAGTTCTCGGCCTGCAGGGGATACCAAGGAGCGACTGGGGGATAGCAGTCATCTATGGATGATCTTCATGGATGGAGTCCTGGCCTGGAGTGGTGAGTGAAATCCACCAATCTACCTTGTGTTTGTGTGGGGGAGTAGTCAGTAGTGTGAGTACTGCAGGAAGGAGTGTAGTGGTCAGGGGGTTCAGGTAGGTCAATGTAGAGGCCAGGTAGGTAATAATGGTCAGGTGGGTCAGTGCAGGGTTCAGTGTAATGGACAGGTCATTTTAGGGGTCAGGTAGGTCAGTGCAGGGGTCATTGTAGTGGACAGGTCATTTTAGGGGTCAGGTAGGTCAGTGTAGTGGTGCTCCCTTACCTCCCTTTACTTCCTCCAGAGTGCTCCCTTACCTCCCTTTACTTCCTCCAGAGTGCTCCCTTACCTTCCCTTACTTTCTCCAGAGTGCCCCTTTACTTTCTCCAGAGTGCTCCCTTACCTCCCTTTACTTTCTCCAGAGTGCCTTTACTTTCCCCAGAGTGCCCCCTTATTTTCTCCAGAGTGCCCCTTACTTTCTCCAGAGTGCTCCCTTACCTCCCCTTACTTTATCCAGAGTGCCCCTTTACTTTCTCCAGAGTGCCCCTTTACTTTCTCCAGAGTGCCCCTTAGTACAGTAGTACTAAGGGGACACTCTAGAGGAGGATGTAAGGGGGCACTCTGGAGAAAAATGGAAGGGGGCACTCTGGAGAAGAATGGAAGGGGGCACTCTGGAGAAGAATGGAAGGGGGCACTCTGGAGAAGAATGGAAGGGGGCACTCTGAAGAAGAATGGAAGGGGGCACTCTGGAGGAGAATGTAAGGAGGCACTCTGGAGGAGAATGGAAGGAGGCACTAAGGGGGCACCCCGGAGGATGTAAGGGGGCTCTGACTAAGTACTGCCAGAGTGCCCCCTTACATCCCCCCTTACAACCTCCAGGGTGCCCCCTTAGTGCCTCCAGAGTGCCCCCTTACATCCTTCGGAGTGCCCCACCACCAAGGTGGTATAGCAGTGGCTGACTATCAGGAGGTGGTATTTCACTCCTCTTCCTCCTCTCTCCACTAACTACCCCCCCGCCATACACTCCGCACTCCTCTCATATACATACTACCCACCGCCATACACTGCACTCCTCTCCTGTACATACTACCCACCGCCATACACTTTGCACTCCTCTCCTGTACATAATACTCACCGCCATACACTTTGCACTCCTCTCCTGTACATACTACCCACCGCCATACACTTTGCACTCATCTCCTGTACATATTACCCATCACCATACACTTTGCACTCCTCTCCTGTACATACTACCCAACGCCATACACTTTGCACTCCTCTCCTGTACATATTACCCACCGCCATACACCCCGCACTCCTTTCCTGTACATATTACCCACCGCCATATATTCCGCACTTCTCTCCTGTACATATTACCCACCGCCATACATTCTGCACTCCTCTCCTGTACATACTACTTACCGCCATACATTCCGCACTTCTCTCCTGTATATACTACTCACCACCATACACTCTACATTCCTTATTTAACATTACCACATTCTGCACTATATAGGTCATCTCAGACTCTTTAACAACACCCCCTTTAAGCCACGCCCAATATTTAGCGCAATTTAAGACGTGTCCACTGTACACCTTGACGTGCTTTGCGCGCCATATTGTTGTTCTTCTTGATGCCTAGGACCCACTTTTGATCTTGCACACGGGCCCGCTGATTTCATGATACACCCCTGCCCCATAAATCAGCATTTTCTTTTGTCAAAATTCATCATTTTTTTTAAGGGGGGGGGGGTGTCCCTGAATGGCAGTTTGGAAATCTGGTCACCCTACACCACAGGTATAGAGGATGTGAACCAAACAGTCAAACAAACAAATCAATGTGGGATTGCACAGAACCAGTGTAATAATTCCGGTGATAATAGTGACACCAATTATCAAGAGGTGTGTCACGTGGCGTATTAAGTTCAGATTGATTGACCTCATATACTGTGTATAGGTCTCATGGCTTGTAAGTCAGTTGCTGTTGCTTTAAACATGAAATGCACCTTAGTACTCCGGGATGTAGTCCTAGTCCCCGGGTGAAGGCAAATAAATATTGCAAAATGCGGAGGGCCTGAGGTAAGAGAGCGAGAGCACATGGCTCTTCCCAATAAATACCCCCTTCCCAGAATGCGCAGCGTCCAGGTACCTCCTACTGGGCTGTTCTGGAAAAAGAATAATCATTACAACCTTGCTGTAATTCTCATACTGGCCTGTGGCACCAGTGACACCTACTGGAAACAGTGAGAAATGCACAACTCAGTTAAGTTTAGAGCAGAACCAAATAAACTATACAATCAGTCTGAACTGTCTACAGCTCAGCCAAAAACTAAATTTACATTATAGCCCTAATTTTAGGAACAGGCTACTACACCTGTAAAGGAAAAATGAGTATACATACCTTTTATTAAAATGGCATCTTGAAGTACTTTGTGAATGTAGCGGGTACTTGAATTTAGGGGGGAGCGTAACCCAGATGCACTGATCGTTAGGGAATTCAAGGTCCCCTTTATGGTTCTTGGAGGACTCTGGTGGTGTGAGGTTCCCTGCAGCCTACAGGTGGCAATGTCGCCCTGGGCCGGAGCTGAACCCACACCACAAGACTGTGCCTTTTTGTCCTCCCCTGGTGCTGGTACAGCGGGGCGTGGAACCTGCTGTGACGCAAAAGGGAGAGGGGATAAAGGGGGCAGGCGCCAGGGTTCCGGGGTCGTTGTTGGTTGTTGGCCGGAGCGGAGATGGAGTCCATCTCAGGCACCTTTAGCCTGGGGTGAGGTACTATGGCGGATGCCTGGGGCTCAGTACCTTCGACTGAGTTCCGCAAGGGTGGAGGAATCCGAGGGGGCCCTAACTCCTTGGGTGCCCGTGTCTGAGTTCGTGAGGACTGGTGTGCGGAACTTCTCTGAAGAGTCCGGCGCAGCATTGCTGGGGACAGAGAGGCCTCCGGTTTCTCCCTTGGACGGATTTCCTTCCCCTGACAGGGGCCGTGCTAGCGAAGGTAATTCACTTCCTACCTCACATAGTCAGTGGCAGTGACTATTTACCACTGGTGATACCACAGTGGTTAGCAACAGAAGGGAAATTATTGTGCCTCGATCTACCCCCATTACTACTAAGGAAAAGAAACTGTATGTTTGTACGCCAAGAAGAATAAAACTGTGTTGGACCTATTCACTGTGTGGAACTCTGGTTACTAGGAGCAAAGGAGTCAGGGACGAAGTACAGGACTTGACTCTAGGACACCTAGACAAGGCCCGATTGTTCTGGCCTTCACTTCTCAGCTATGGAGGACATGGGCCGTGGTGTATCTAATCCCTCTCCCCAGCACTAATACCCCTAGACGAAGAAAGACAAGCCGAGCATGCGAAGGGGAGAGAGGGGTGAGGCCTCTACATGAAGATCTTGGTATTTTTTCACTTCTAGCACTTTCTGAGCATTATGTTGTCTGTACAAATGACACACGGAAGACTTTTTGAAACTAGCTAGTGAAGCAAACAAATTAGTACAAATGCCAACACAATTGGCCCAGAAAATGTTGTTTACTGAGAAGTATTAAAATGTGTAGAACGAAAGTTCAGCAAAATAGTTATTAACCACTTAAAGACCGCTCACTGTATATGTACGTCGGCAGAATGGCACCGACAGGCACAATCACGTACAGTGTACGTGATTGCCTTTGTACAGTTGGGGGGTCCGATCGGACCCCCCTCCTATACAGTGAGCGGTCGGTATTCGTTGGGGAGCGATCCGACATGAGGGGACGGCCGTTCGATTCCGGCCACCCCCCGTGATCGCTCCCAGCGAATGGAAATGCTTCCTCTGCTGTGTAATGTAAACACAGGCAGAGGAAGCAGGAGGAAGTGATGTCATCTCTCATGCGGCGCTCACATATACCGAGCGCCGTACAAGAGAAGACACACAGGTCAGTACACTAACACTACACTGACACCAGGACACATAGGCACACAAATCGCCCCCCCAGGCCCCCCCAGATCACCCCCCCAGCCCCCAATCACAGTGTCACTGATTGCAGTGACCATTTATTTACTGATCACTGCAATCAGTGACATTTGTGACTGTAAAAGTGTCACTACATTTAGTTTTAGGTCCAGTGTAGCCCCCTAACCCCCCCTAATAAAGGTTTAACCCCCTGATCACCCCCCAGATAACCCTTTCACCCCCTAGCACCGCCGTCACTAAGCGATCTTTTTTCTGATCGCTGTCATAGCGTCGGTGATGCAGATCGGTAGCCAGTAATTTTTTTTAGGATCGCCGCAGGTTTTTATAGCGTCAGGTACCCCCATAAATTATCTAATAAAGGTTTAACCCCCTTGATCGCCCCCCTGGTAACCCTTTCACCCCCTATCACCACTGTCGCTAAGCGATCATTTTTCTGATCGCTGTCTTGGCGTCAGTGATGCAGATCGGTAGCCAGTAATTTTTTTTAGGATCGCCGCAGGTTTTTATAGCGTCAGGTACCCCCATAAATTATCTAATAAAGGTTTAACCCCCTTGATCGCCCCCCATCACCACTGTCGCTAAGCGATCATTTTTCTGATCGCTGTCTTGGCGTCAGTGATGCAGATCGGTAGCCAGTAATTTTTTTTAGGTTCGCCGCAGGTTTTTATAGCGTCAGGTACCCCCATAAATTATCTAATAAAGGTTTAACCCCCTTGATCGCCGCCCAGGTAACCCTTTCACCCCCTATCACCACTGTCGCTAAGCGATCGTTTTTCTGATCGCTGTCTTAGTGTCGGTGATGCAGATCGGTAGCCAGTAATTTTTTTTAGGTTCGCCGCAGGTTTTTATAGCGTCAGGTACCCCCATAAATTATCTAATAAAGGTTTAACCCCCTTGATCGCCCCCAGGTAACCCTTTCACCCCCTATCACCACTGTCGCCAAGCGATCATTTTTCTGATCGCTGTCTTAGTGTCAGTAATGCAGATCGGTAGCCAGTAATTTTTTTTAGGTTCGCCACAGGTTTTTATAGCGTCAGGTACCCCCATAAATTATCTAATAAAGGTTTAACCCTCTTGATCGCCCCCCAGGTAACCCTTTCACCCCCTATCACCACTGTCACTAAGCGATCATTTTTCTGATCGCTGTCTTAGTGTCGGTGATGCGGATCGGTAGCCAGTAATTTTTTTTAGGTTCGCCGCAGGTTTTTATAGCGTCAGGTACCCCCATATATTATCTAATAAAGGTTTAACCCCCTAATTGCCCCTAGTTAACCCTTTCACCAGAGATCACCATATAAGTGTTACGGGTGACGCTGGTTAGTTAGTTCGCTTTTTATAGTGTCAGGGCACCCGCCGTATAAATAACCCAATAAAGGTTTAACCCCCTGATCGCCCGGCGGGTGATATCAATTAGGTTTTAGCGTCAGAGAGGGTCTGCCTCACACCCCAGGCAGCGTCAGGTTAGTGCCAGTAACGCCAACACCCACGCATGAAGCATACACCCCCATTAGTGGTATAGTATCTGAACAGATCAATATCTGATCTGATCTGATCAGATCTATACTAGCGTCCCCAGCAGTTTAGGGTTCCCAAAAACACAGTGTTAGCGGGATCAGCCCAGATACCTGCTGGCACCTGCGTTTTGCCCCTCCGTCCAGCCCAGGCCACCCAAGTGCAGTATCGATCGATCACTGTCACTTACAAAACACAACACACATAACTGCAGCGTTCGCAGAGACAGGCCTGATGCCTGCGACTCCAGTGCTGTAGGAGGTGATTTCACCACCACAGTTAAAAAAAAAAGCATATATGCCGAAGCATTGGGGCATCAGGGGCGGAGGAGCGGAGGAGCGATTTTGCTCCTAATGCCGCGTACATACGGTCGAAATTCCGACGGAGGCTTGCCCGTGGAAAAGTCCGACCATGTGTGTGCGGCATAACTTTTTTGCGGGAGGATGCCCCCATGCTTCGGCATATATAAAGGGTGCATGTATGCCCATCATTAGAAGTGGGTGGATGAAGGGCGGTATTCTAATGGTGGGCATACCCACCGATCAATCTCTTTTTTCGTTCAGCCAACTGGCTGCATGAAAAAAAAAGATTACAATACATGTCCAACAAGGACCAGCAACGTATTGGTATGTTGCTGGACTTTGAATGTTTATACCAGAATGATGCCTGCGGGTTTAGGTATCATCTTGGTATCATTCTTTTCAGCCAGCGGCCGGCTTTCATGTAAAAGCAATCCTAGTGGCTAATTAGCCTCTGGACTGCTTTTACAAGCAGTGGGAGGAAATGTCCCCCCCGGATATAAAAAGCGCCATTGGGAAATTGGGAAAGCATTTTATCACACCGATCTTGGTGTGGTCAGATGCTTTGAGGGCAGAGGAAAGATCTAGGGTCTATAAGACCCCAGTTTTTTCAAAAAAAGAGTACCTGTCACTACCTATTGCTATCATAGGGGATATTTACATTCCCTGAGATAACAATAAAAATGATAAAAAAAATAAATAAATATGGAAGTAACAATTAAAAAAAAAAAAAAAAAGCAAAATTAATAATAAAAAAAAAAAGAAAAAAAAAGCACCCCTGTCCTGCCCTGCTCTTGCCCAATGGCGAACGCAAGCGTCGGTCTGGCGTCATATGTAAACAGCAATTGCACCATGCATGTGAGGTATCACCGCGAAGGTCATGACTAATGTATAACAGATGTACTTACTGCTTACCCCCTGTTTGCTCCAACTTCTTACCCATAATCCTAAATTAACGAGACCACACCGAAATTGGAGTAAAACATAGGCCGTAGCAGCCTTATTTATTAAATAAATATATTTCCAAAATAATATCAAAATCCTAGCGTTGGTCTTTTGCGGGAACCTCCATAACCATCTGATAAAATATTGCACTGCGGTACCTCTCATATGCTTATAGGCCTCAAGCCGACCGGCTGGCTCAGAGACAACCACGGACCGCAGTGCACCCGTTACCAACACATTTTAGCTAAACCTCCGTTAGCTGAAATCCAACCATCAGGACCCATACCAACGATAGGTCCTGAACTCATTCCTTCCAAGGTATCTTCCTTCATCCGCAAAGACCAACACCCGCTACTGCCACGACATCCAGAACACCATACCTGTTAATAGAAAGAACAACAACACAAACCTGACCATACGGACATAACCAGAGGAGGGTGGGCGGGAACTTTCCTTCACACTGTGGTGACCTGGGGGAGGGGACAACTCCTTTTCCTACTTACTCCCCCTCCCACTAAACTTCCTACCCAATCCTAATACTTCTAACATCCTGTACCCTGTTTCCCTAGTCATGCCAGCCCTCCGCTCATTTCTTTTCTCTCATTTTTTGCTCCGGGCTTTTCTTGACTAATGTATAACAGATGTACTTACTGCTTACCCCCTGTTTGCTCCAACTTCTTACCCATAATCCTAAATTAACGAGACCACACCGAAATTGGAGTAAAACATAGGCCGTAGCAGCCTTATTTATTAAATAAATATATTTCCAAAATAATATCAAAATCCTAGCGTTGGTCTTTTGCGGGAACCTCCATAACCATCTGATAAAATATTGCACTGCGGTACCTCTCATATGCTTATAGGCCTCAAGCCAACCGGCTGGCTCAGAGACAACCACGGACCGCAGTGCACCCGTTACCAACACATTTTAGCTAAACCTCCGTTAGCTGAAATCCAACCATCAGGACCCATACCAACGATAGGTCCTGAACTCATTCCTTCCAAGGTATCTTCCTTCATCCGCAAAGACCAACACCCGCCACAGCACCCAAGGGGAAAACCTTACCCTTGGGGGCCCCCCACACCCCAGAGCTCACTGTATGCCATATTGCATTCCCAATGCCCATAAGTCACACCCCACAGCAGTGAGGTGCACACCATTGCCCCGCAGGTACCTCCAGACATCCACCACCAACTCCATGTGCCTTACCACCAACCCTTCATTCCTCACTACAAATCTACTCACTTCCCAATTAAGCTTCGTACGGGCCCTGTAGATACCCTCTAAAGACCAAGCCCCATTCCATGCGGTCCGAGTGACAATGTCCAACCACCCAATGACCATGTCCGGGAATGCCATCGACCTTACCCCTAAATCATTACCACCTACGTGCAGGACCAAAACGTCAGGCGGCCTATACAGACGTGCAAAGCTGTACCTCTGGAGCCCCTCCACTCCATAGCATTCCCGGAACTCCCAGCCATCTAGCACAAACCTCCTGGCTTGGAAACCCCACCTGCTGACCCTCTGGCCCCACATCCGCCCCTCATTACCCCTTTTTTATTTTATTTTTTATTTTATGTATTTAAATAAATAAATACAGGCCAGGGCCTGTACCGAACCTGCAAGAAGAGAAAGAAACAAGCCACCAAGACCTCAGCAAGCCCAAAATCATCACAGCCCCATACACTCTCTCCACCCAGCCCACCACTATTCGAATCCCACCAGCTGATGGGGGCGAATGTATAGCACAAATCTACAAGACTCCCACCTACCAAAGCGCTTAACCGCCTCAGCATCCATCCCACCTTAGCCACCTCGGTCGCAGCCCCAACCCTGAAAGAAACGAGAAGAACATGCCCTCTCATCCAAGCCCCAACCCGGCAGCACTTCCTGGAAACTGAAACCCTGTGAAACCTGAACAACAAAGGGGGACCCGTCCGTGTGCATTAAGAAGGACCCGACTGCCCCGGGACGCACCTCCCAAATAAAAACCCCCGTCACGGCCCCCTCCGGACACCACTGCTAGCCAGGCGGAGCCAAGCCCGCACCAACTGACCCCTGCCTACCTGCTCCATCTTGTATATCAGTAACACCAACGACACCCCCTCCTTCTTGCACCTAATCTCATAAACCCACATTCCCCCTTTGACGGACTTGGAAAGGCTGGCCAGCTCCCCAAACCAAAAAGGCCCCAAATGTATTTATTATTATTATTCCTTTTTTTTTTTTTTTTTTTTTTGGAAAACGAGAATAAACTTGCCAACGAAAACAACTCCCTCTAACTAGGGAAACCTCATATGCTGCTGCCCAAACCCTGCAGCTGCCCAAACATTTTATTATTATTATTATTTATTTTATTTTTTTTATGATATAACCAGGAGACACCCAAAATTCTTCCGTAAATTCCGGGCAACCCAGCCTTTGACCAGAAACGTCAAACCTGCTAGTTCTTTTTTTTTTTTAACGCGAGCCCGGCCACCCCATTGGTCCTATTTCTAGAAATAAAGTATAACGTCAACAGTCTAACCCCCTCGCCCCACCGAATCCACTTCACTCATGTGAACTACCACCTGCCACTACTGCCTAGCCTTCCGAGAAGTGGACGACTCCGATGGAATCTCACACCTCCAGACAGGACGGGACACCCCACGTTACCCCGCCACCAGCTCCACCACCCGGAAACTATCCCCACTGAAAAGCGAGGAAACGCTCCAGCTATGACGTTCTCCACTGGCGTTAGATGCACCAAGTAAATGACACATGCACTTGCAGGCATAACCACACCGAGTGTGGCAACAGCTGAAACAACCGGGGGAGACGACACAGCGACTTTTGATCACTCGTACCATACCCAGGTTATACCCGTGGAACCAAACCTTCATCTCCCTTACTGAGGCGCCCCACCATACCACTGGAAATGACTCCAGCAGCACCAGATCTTGTGTGAAAACCCCTGTCAATCCAAGACCGAAGGCCCACTACACCCGCCTTGAAAGAATGCCCCCAAACCTGTCGAGCCACCCGACACTGTGTACCACCCCCACTCAAAGTTCTTAACCGCACCAAACCCCCCCAGTCCCCTCCTGGGAAACCCGCCCAGTAATGAGGCACACCCGCAAATCCTCCCTGTGAGTCCACCCAACGCACAAAATGCTTAGGCGATCTGATCCTTGCGACGTGCTCCAATGTAGACAGGAGAACCCCGAAGATAGTTGGCGACGCCAGGCCTACGCACAGAAAATTGTCCAAATACTGGCTGATGGGCGATACTCCTGACACATCCCTCATCACACCTTCCCCCAATGAGTTGAACTGCTAAACAGTGCCCCGGAGACAGAGCAACCAATCTGCAGACCCATATCGACATAAAAAACCCCAGTACCCCACCAACCCCACAACTGGAAGCTGTCCGGGCGGCCCTGACCAATCCGACAAGCCCAATACAGTGCCGCATCCAAGGAAGCGTAACTCACTGTGTGTCCTCCCGTGTCAATGGCATTGTTGACCAACCCCCCTTTTGGGAAGAAAGGTGGTGCATCAGCCCAAATTTGTTGAGCTCCTACTTTGGCACTACACCCCAAAGGGGAACCCCCAAATCAACAAAAGATTGGGAAGGGAAAGAGCCGCCTATGCGTCCTAATGCTACTTTCCCTGGGCAGTTTCTCAGAAACTACATTGGGACGCAGCATGGCCGAACATAAATCACACGGCATGTGAAACCCCACTGAAAAGAAAAAACCTTAGTCTAACAGCTATGCTGCTGTACCATCCGTATACCTACCAAGAAACGGCCGCCGCCGTCCCCCCATCACCGGCGTCCTTTCTTTCCCGTGTTTGAAGCATACCGACAGGGTGTGATCCCAACCCCCCCCCAAACCCAGAACCTTAGTGCTTGTACCGACACACTCCACCGAATTTACCCGTGCCCTACGTGTACCGCTAACAGGCCTACTTACTCCAGCCGGACTGTTATACTGTGGGGGGGGGGGTGGGTTGGGTGGAGTAACACCCGCCCCCACCAGGAAACAACTGCCCTTGGGGCCTAGCAGATGTCACAAGGCGCATTCCCAGCCTGATGTCGTTGTGATCCCACCGTAGTGCCGGATGTATCCCCTCCTACGCCAAACTGCTCCCAGACCGCATCCAAACCGCACCTCCGTGAACCCTGTAAGCATCCCCTACCGAATTTGGGTAACAAAAGAGCTCCGACAGGGTTCAGGGTTCTTCCCCCCAATCACCCTAATGTCAAATGCTTGCAACTTATTTCCGATAGTACATGTAATCAACCAATACCTCCCCTTCTCACCACCTCCCATTGTTGGAATACCCTGGCGTAACCCCAAATTTTAATTTTTATTTTTTATTTTATTTAACAGCAGGAGTGAACAACATCTCTACGTACTCACCCTTTTAGATCTTATCCCGGACCTCAGGCTTTAAGTAAGCACCCAGCGGACCCTAAAACCAACTGTACCTGTGGCTAAATCAGCCAAACGTATGACATCCCGTTTTCCAGCGGCGTCCCCTGCTACCACAAACTTCAAAACCCTCTGCTCCACTTGCACCCCACTATCAGCTGTCATGCGCAGACTCCCACACAGCCGGCACCGCTACGGGTGATGAGGATATACTATCCCTCCCTGCAAGCGGGACCACACGGCCCGACCACCTTCTCAAATCCACCAACCAAAATCTTTGAGCCCCACCAATAAAAAACCCTGCGAGCCTGAAGCTCCCCCCAAGTGCAGCCCCATCCATTGTGTCCACCCGGGGAGAATCACCCTGCGAGCCCCCCCCCGTTACCGATGCCTCCCCAGCACCTGCAGTAGCCCCCCCGTTACCAATGTCTCCCCAGCACCTGCAGTAGGACCACCCCCCACTGACCCACTATACTATCCCCTATATGGCAAAGAAAAATTATTTTTTTTTTTTTTTTTTACTTACCGGGCTGCCTAGGAAAAATTCCCACCAGCCGACCGTCTCGCCTCTATCGCTGCCGATCATCTCAGGGGAAACCAATCGTCTTCCGAAGCCGTCAGCTCGCCCTGCGACCATCTGATGAAAGCCCTCCAGGAGCAGCGTCTCTGGATGCCGAGGATCTGGCAGCCCTCCGGCCCCGCCACTGAGCTCCAGACCCGCCCATGGACTTCTCTGTCGCTTTTCGCGAGCCGGGGGGGGACGACTTCCCCCCCCGCCCTGCCGAGAGACATCAGGCGCGTTGTCACCCTCCCCTGGTGATCCATCATCACCTGGGGGTCACCTGGCCGAGGCTGCAGAGGGCACAGTGACCGCGACCGACGATCTCCCCCGCTGAGGCTCCACCCCCCGCTACCGTCCCATCAGAGGTGAGGCCCGCACTCTTCTGGTCCATGTGTCGAGCGAGCTGCCTGGCCACCCCGAACCGCCGGTGCGGCCGCCCGCCGGGCCCTGACTATGAGGGGGATGATTCCCGGGACCCCCCCTTGTGAGCAATGTGAACGCTCAGCGGGGAGGGGCCCGAATGGGGCCAAGGGGAGACTAATTGGCTGGCGCTGGGCTCTAGGGGATAGTCGGGTAAGAAGCGCTCTGAAGGCAGTAACCTTCAAGCTTGCGTGGACTCCCTCCCCCCCTGTACCTGCCCCCACCACCCTTCAAGCAAGCATTGGCCCCAGGGTCTCCTGTAACCAACCTGCGCTCCCTGGTGCCGCTTCCGACCGCAGCTAGGCCCGAAACAGCTCCCCCTCTGCCATAGCTCTGTCTCCCTGAACTTTCCTTCACACTGTGGTGACCTGGGGGAGGGGACAACTCCTTTTCCTACTTACTCCCCCTCCCACTAAACTTCCTACCCAATCCTAATACTTCTAACATCCTGTTCCCTGTTTCCCTAGTCATGCCAGCCCTCCGCTCATTTCTTTTCTCTAATTTTTTTGCTCCGGGCTTTTCTGATCAAGGGCAGTAATTTTAGCAGTAGACCTCCTCTGTAAATCTAACGGGGTAACCTGTAAAGGCTTTTAAAAATGTATGTAGTTTGTCGCCAATGCGCGTTTGTGCGAAATTTTAAAGCATGTCGTGTTTGGTATCTATGTACTCGGCCTAAGATCATCTTTTTTATTTCATCAAACATTTGGGCAATATAGTGTGTTTTAGTGCATTAAAATTAAAAAAAGTGTATTTTTTTCCCAAAAAATGCGTTTGAAAAATCGCTGCGCAAATACTGTGTAGAAAAAAAAAATGCAACACCCACCATTTTAATCTGTAGGGCCTTTGCTTTAAAAATATATATAATGTTTGGGGGTTCAACATAATTTTCTTGCAAAAAAAAAAAATGTTTTCATGTAAACAAAAAGTGTCAAAAAGGGCTTTGTCTTCAAGTGGTTAGAAGAGTGGATGTAAGCTTCCTAATGTTGTGTATAAAATGCCAGAACAGTTCAAAACCCCCCCCCAAATGACCCCATTTTGGAAAGTAGACACCCCAAGCTATATACTGAGAGGCATGTCGAGTCCATGGAATATTTTATATGTTGACACAAGTTGCGGAAAAACGACAATTTTTTTTTTTTTTTTGCACAAAGTTGTCACTAAATGATATATTGCTCAAACATGCCATGGGCATATGTGGAATTACACCCCAAAATACATTCTGTTGCTTCTCCTGAGTATGGGGATACCACATGTGTGAGACTTTTTGGGAGCCTAGCCACGTACGGGACCCCAAAAACCAAGCACCGCCTTCAGGCTTTCTAAGGGTGTAAATTTTTGATTTCACTTCTCACTACCTATCACAGTTTCGGAGGCCATGGAATGCCCAGATGGTACAAAACCCCCACAAATGACCCCATTTTGGAAAGTAGACACCCCAAGCTATTTGCTGAGAGGTATTGTGAGTATTTTGCAGATCTCGCTTTTTGTCACAAAGTTTTGAAAATTGTAAAAAAAAAAAAATATATATATATATTTTCTTTCTTCATTTTCAAAAACAAATGAGAGCTGTAAAATACTCACCATGCCTCTCAGCAAATAGCTTGGGGTGTCTACTTTCCAAAATGGGGTCATTTGGGGGGGTTTTGTGCTATTTTGGCATTTTATGGCCTTCGAAACTGTGATAGGTAGTGAGGAGTGAAATCAAAAATTTGTGCCTAGAAATCCTGAAGGCGGTGCTTGGTTTTCGGGGTCCCGTAGGCGGCTAGGCTCCTAAAAAGTCCCACACATGTGGTATCCCCGTACACAGGAGAAGCAGCAAAATTTATTTTGGGGTGTAATTCCACATATAACCATGGCATGTGTGAGCAATATATCATTTAGTGACAACTTTTTGTAATTTTTTATTTATTTTTTTGTCATTATTCAATCACTTGGGACAAAAAAAAAATATTCAATGGGCTCAACAGGCCTCTCAGCAATTTCCTTGGGGTGTCTACTTTCTAAAATGGGGTCATTTGGGGGGAGGTTTTGTGCTATTTTGGCATTTTATGGCCTTCAAAACTGTGATAGGTAGTGAGGAGTGAAATCAAAAATTTGCGCCCTTAGAAATCCTGAAGGCGGTGCTTGGTTTCCGGGGGCCCGTACGCGGCTAGGCTCCCAAAAAGTCCCACACATGTGGTATCCCCGTACTCAGGAGAAGCAGCAAAATGTATTTTGGGGTGCAATTCCACATATAACCATGGCATGTGTGAGCAATATATCATTTAGTGACAACTTTTTGTAATTTTTGTACCCTAGCTTGTAAAAAATGTACCCTAGCTTGTAAACGCTATAACTTTTGCGCAAACCAATAAATATACGCTTATTGACATTTTTTTTACTAAAGACATGTGGCTGAATACATTTTGGCCTAAATGTATGACTAAAATTGAGTTTATTCGATTTTTCTTATAACAAAAATTAGAAAATATAATTTTTTTTCAAAATTTTCAGTCTTTTTCCATTTATATCGCAAAAAATAAAAATCGCAGAGGCAATCAAATACCATTAAAAGAAAGCTCTATTTGTGGGAAGAAAATGACGCAAATTTCGTTTGGGTACAACATTGCATGTCCGCACAATTTACAGTTAAAGCAGCGTAGTGCAAAATTCTGAAATCACCTCTGGTCCTTTAGCTACCAAATGGTCCGGGGCTTAAGTGGTTAAGGATACACATGTGTTATGTATAATGGTGTGTATACTATTATCTGCAGATGGCTGCTCAAAATCCTCAGTGTTGTGTGCCTTTCACAGCCGCCAGATACTGCCCTGAGCAGCTGTCTATGAGCGCTGTGAAGATTAACAGCTACAGCTCCTAATCCGAAAAGTTGCATGGCCTGCCTTCCCCCTCCGCCATTCATAAAACTCATCTTGCTGCACTCCCACGATGCATCACGTTCTGTGAATGAGTGGAGGAGATCCTGTCATTCAACTTCTCCATTAACAGAACTTGATGTATCATAGGAGTTTGGCAGGGAGGAGTGTGGCGGGGGGGGGGGGGTGTGCAAGCATGCAATTTTCCTGATTAGGAGCCGCGGCTGTTAACCTTCTTAGTTTTGGAAGATAGCTGCTCACTAGGAATGAGCTGAACACCCCCCCAGTTCGGTTCGCACCAGAACCTGCGAACGGACCGAAAGTTCGCGGAAACTTTAGAACCCTATTAAATACAATGGGACTCGAACGTTCAAAATCAAAAGTGCTAATTATCAAGGCTAATATGTAAGTTATTGTCCTAAAAAGGGTTTGGGGACCCGGTTCCTGCCCCAGGGGACATGTATCAATGCAAAAAAAAGTTTTAAAAACGGCCAGTGATTTTAATGATGCGTAAAGTGAAAAAAAAAGGGAAATATTCCTTTAAATATCGTACCTGGGGGGTGTCTATAGTATGCCTGTGAAGTGGCATGTGTTTCCTGTGTTTAGAACTGTTCCTGCACAAAATTACATTTCTAAAGGAAAAAAAGTAATTTAAAACTGCTTGCAGCTTTAATGTAATGTCTGGTCCCTATATACTCTGAACAGCAGTATACAGGCGGTGCAAATAAGACAGGGACTGTAGGCTTGTTGTTACGTAGAATCTGTTTGTAATTTTGAACTCCCTGCCTGTGGTATTAGTATGAGAACACCAGAAATTATATTGAGGTAAGCTTTTGGTGCACACTGTACAAAGGACACTAAAGCAAAATACTGCAGCTCCCTGACTGTATTTGTATCAGAACACCAACAATTGTATTGAGGTAAGCTTTTGGTGCACACTGTGCAAAGGACACTAAAGCAAAATACTGCAGCTCCCTGCCTGTATTTGTATCAGAACACCAGCAATTGTATTGAGGTCAGCATTAGGTGCACACTGTGCAAAGGACACTAAAGCAAAATACTGCAGCTCCCTGCCTGTATTTGTATCAGAACACCAGCAATTGTATTGAGGTAAGCTTTTGGTGTACACTGTGCAAAGGACACTAAAGAAAAATACTGCAGCTCCCTGCCTGTATTTGTATCAGAACACCAGCAATTGTATTGAGGTAAGCTTTTGGTGCACACTGTGCAAAGGACACTAAAGCAAAATACTGCAGCTCCCTGCCTGTATTTGTATTTTGTATCAGAACACCAGCAATTGTATTGAGGTAAGCTTTTGGTGCACACGGTGCAAAGGACACTGAAGCAAAATACTGCAGCTCCCTGCCTGTATTTGTATCAGAACACCAGCAATTGTATTCAGGTAAGCTTTTGGTGCACACTGTGCAAAGGACACTAAAGCAAAATACTGCAGCTCCCTGCCTGTATTTGTATCAGAACACCAGCAATTGTATTCAGATAAGCTTTTGGTGCACACTGTGCAAAGGACACAGTACACTAAGTGAAACACTGCAGCTAGCACAATCACCTGCCTGCCCGTCAGTATAGAGAATAACAGGAACGGATCTAGCTAAACTGAATACAGTGTTTAAATATATATACAACACCTAGGATGCATATATATCCTCTACACACTGTAACTGCAGCTAACTGACTCGCCTGCCTGCTCTATCTAACTCAAATCAAATTACACTATCTCTCTCTCTGTCTCTTTCCTTTAACCAACGCCAACACACTACACAAGGCCGCCAAGCCAGCGGCCTTATATAGTGTGGGGCGTGTACCTACTCCTCTGAGCCATGATTGGCCAAAGCCACCCTGGCTTTGGCCAATTACGGCTTTCTGTACCTACAGCGCTGTTATTGGCCAAGCATGCGGGTCATAGTGCATGCTTGGCCAATCATCAGCTAGCAATGCACTGCGATGCCGCAGTGAATTATGGGCCGTGACGCGCCACTCGAATTTGGCGCGAACGGCCCATAATGTTCGAAATTCGATGAACGGTCGAACAGCCGATGTTCGCGTCGAACATGGGTTCGACTCGAACTCGAAGCTCATCTCTACTGCTCACGGCAGTATCTGGCAGCTGTGAAGGTGATATACCACTAGGGATTTTGAGCAGAAGTAGCCATATTCAGGTAATGTGATTCACACTATTATATACTGTATACCTAATGGGTATGGTGCTGTATTGCAAAAACATTTTTTATTAAACCTCGGCTTTATAAAATATCTTCACTGGTTTGTGTTGCGTTTGTTAAAAATATGATTTTTATTATATTACTCAGACATAGGATACATGGGCCAATTTTACAATAGTGAGTTGGTCAGATTACTGTCAGTCTTTTGGTTTGAGTAGATTTCTCAAACAAATGCTGTTTTCATACAATGGGGGTTAGATACCATTGTTGTATTATAGCTACAGTAAACAAGTAAGACATTACTTGTTTGAGATTTCTTTCAGCTCTCAAACTGAAAGAATGACTGTTAGATTACTGACAGGTTTGGTTTGAGTAGACAATAGGTAGATAGCATTGTTGTATTCAACAGCTACAGTAAACAGGTATGTTTGCTGTTGTTTGGTAACTCAGCCTGACACATAAAAGCAGGCATAAGCTAGGACACAGACACACACATCATGTTGCTGTAAGATCAGAAGAAGCCACTCATGTTAGAAGAACAGAACCTGGTCTCCAAGAAGAATCATTGCCAATGGAGATCACAAATTTACAGTAACAGAAGATAAGTAAGAGAAAAAGAAGAAATGGGCTATGGGACTTTAAATGAGGCATGAATTGGCGTATAGGTATGTATAGGATATCAAAAGATGCGTGTATCTGTCACAGTCCCGTCAGGGAAATCTCTGTGGCCATAGAGAATTGCTAAATAATCTATCCATAAATAATAATAAACTCAGAGAGTCAATTGGAAAATTCATAATGTAATGATGTATCATAATATATAATACACAGATCATGCAGGCAAAGGCATAATACATATAATAGTAGTCACATTGACATATTTGATTGAATATCTAGGACATGATTAATAAAAGCAATCACCATAGATGGGCATACAGATACAATAGACATGATTATCCAATTAAATTACAATAAAGAATACATTAGAATAAAAATAAAATGACATAATTGGGCAAATTTGGCTTGGCATCCCTGAGCATGGACTCGACGCGTTTCTTGGCGTTTAAAGCCAGTCATCAGGAGTGGGGTGCGTATGTTGTAGCTAAAAAAAGGGGGGAGGATAAAAAATATATAGGTGAGTCAACTCAATGGTTAGGTCATGATTACAGAACAGCTAAGTCAGATGGTTTGATACATTACCCATAGCGAAGCCCAGAAAGGTAGCCCAAGCGTTCCAAATAATGGAATGGGATGGTGGTCCTGGATGAACTGTCTCCCCCGGGGTTGAGGCGGGAATGGGCCCTCCACACTCCAAGGACTCCCCAACCATGGGGAGAGCCAGGGAGAGGACGGCGCGGGACATCAGCCAGGGAGAATACCCCGACAGCCACAACACAGTACCCAAGGTGAGGTGGGCGTACATGAGACACAAATTCAGGTACTGGAGGAAAAGAATGAAAAGTGAATCAAATAATGGTAAATTAATGTGAACCCTGCAAGAGATGAGTATGAAAAATGTGAAAATGTTGTGAAAAAGAGAAAGGGGTGGGGTGAGAAGGTTGGTGGTGTGAGGAGGGGGAAGGGAAGAAATGATAAGGGGGGGCAAAGTGAATATTTGTGAGCAAGTATATGAGGGAGTTGGGCCAGGGAGGAAATGGGGCTGGGTGTATGAGTGGATGAGGACCACAAATGTTACTACAAAAATGATGGAAGTGTGTGTGGGAAAAACTGGGATATGTGGGAAGGATGTATGTGCTGAAAGGAAGGGAGCATGTGAGCATGGTTGTAATGTGAGTCCCGAAAAGAATACCCTTGGACTACCTGATAAGTGTGGATGGAAAAACATGGAACCCATCCTCAGAAGGAAAAATGTGAAGTGGACCTGTCAAGGCTGTCCCGGCTTAAGTACCCACGTCCTGGGGCGTGTTCCCGCCAACGTCATGTGTCATCACGTTGGCCAATAGGAGGCAAGGGACCGAACATCCGCCCGAGGTACAAGAGACCCCAGCGAAGCTCGACCCAGCCACCAAGCCGCGCGGGATGGAAGAAGAAGTGATGCACATACCGGCGTCTGAAGAGACGCCGCATGTGCGACGTGCTGGCATGACGCCAATGCGTCAAGGTATAGCTCCACCCCCGTCGTCGGAGAGGGACGGGCGGGGGAGGAGGAACTGGACGCATCGCAACCCCGGGGAAGAGAGACCAAACTAACAACAGGATCCACGATTTGCATGGGTTGGGCAGGCTGGGGTGTAAATGGCAAATCTAAAAAGCACAGTCACTGTTGTATCTCAAAAAATGGAAATTAGAGACGAAGAATTTTTGGACAATGATCACCTACTATCCTGGGGAAAAAAAAAATAATAATTTAGGAAATAAAAAATGAGTAAAACAATAATGGGATCGAAAAAGTAGGGAACAATAAGAAAAGGGATGCCAACATGTATATGGTCTTTTGGATCGTTGGCTGAGAATGAATGATGCATAAAGAAAATAGGGTCCAGCCGGTCACCAAGGGAAATGAGTGTCTTCCACTCTAGTAAACATTTTTGAAAAAGAAAGTGACCTGTTGGAAACCACATATGCCTAGAAAACATGCCTCCATCCCTGATATAATAGAAAAAGAAGAAATGGGCTATGGGACTTTAAATGAGGCATGAATTGGCGTATAGGTATGTATAGGATATCAAAAGATGCGTGTATCTGTCACAGTCCCGTCAGGGAAATCTCTGTGGCCATAGAGAATTGCTAAATAATCTATCCATAAATAATAATAAACTCAGAGAGTCAATTGGAAAATTCATAATGTAATGATGTATCATAATATATAATACACAGATCATGCAGGCAAAGGCATAATACATATAATAGTAGTCACATTGACATATTTGATGATTGAATATCTAGGACATGATTAATAAAAGCAATCACCATAGATGGGCATACAGATACAATAGACATGATTATCCAATTAAATTACAATAAAGAATACATTAGAATAAAAATAAAATGATATAATCGGGCAAATTTGGCTTGGCATCCCTGAGCATGGACTCAACGCGTTTCTTGGCGTTTAAAGCCAGTCATCAGGAGTGGGGTGCGTATGTTGTAGCTAAAAAAAGGGGGAGGATAAAAAATATGTAGGTGAGTCAACGGAGTCTCAATGGTTAGGTCATGATTACAGAACAGCTAAGTCAGATGGTTTGATACATTACCCATAGCGAATCAAGAAGATAAGTAACCTTTAAATGTATTTGTACTGTTATAGACCATAGGCTGTTCAATTGCTAGGCATTTTTGCTTGTTATAGAGATCTGTCAGTCTTGTATTGTATTCCTAATATTGTAATAGTTTTGTATGTACAGCATCTTGTATAGTAAAAGCACATTTACACACTGCAGAAGTCTCAGCTTCCTTGTTATACCACAGAGTAACCTTACTAGATAGACGCAAGCAAAACATTTGGGGGCTCGGCCGCGATCTGTGCTATAATTCAATTGAAGCAGACTTGTTTTTCTGTAGTGTGTTGTGTAGCTTGTGCTAGGTAAAATGCTGCGTAAGCTGTTTAGGAAAAGCAGGGCTGCAGAGGGTTCTGGTGACCAGAAGAAAGTGTACTTACCTATCTGGGCCAGAAATAATGAGTGGGAGCCTCTTGCTAAAGAATTTGTGAAGTATGCTTCTCCCTTGAAGCTGACTTGGGGTGATAAAGTCTCAGATCATTTTGTAGATTTTAGCCTTAAGGGGTTGGATTTAAGTAAGAAAGAGAAGAGGACAGTGTCCACAGTGGGTTGGTACTTCCTCCATGCTCTCTATACTGAATCACATAGAAGGGAGAAGGCAGAGGCAGAAGTTAAGGTATTAAAAGACCAGCTAGCAGTTGCTTCAGAGTGTGTACGTTCAACCGCTAGTCGGGCTGATGATTTGCAAGAGCGGTGTGCAGCCCTCATGACCAAATCAATTAATGCTTTAAGGAAAAGGAAGGGGCGTAAACTTGTTAGTAAAGCCAGGGTCTGTGCCATTGTCACATCCCAAAATTGGGATTGTGAGGATGTGCTCTCCTCAAATGATAGTGAGGATGAGGACATAGAGTTTGATATTTCAGATGATGATCTGCTAGTAGGAAAGAAAAAGTATGCCAGACCTCTCATTACTAAGCATAGGAAACGGCAACATGATAGAGAGGATATGGCAGATGGGGAGGTGCATTATCGCAACCCCAGAGATGTTGAAATTGAAGAAGTACGGGAGTTTACACAAACTGAATCTAATGAGCTGGCAAAACAATACAAACAAAGGTCTGGGGAGCCCCTATGGATTTGGCTCCTACGCTTATGGGATGAAGGGGTGGACAGTGTTGCTTTGTCAGATAAGGAAGCAGTGGCTATGGGAGTGTTAACCCATGATCCACAATTGCGTCAAGCAATGCGAAAAGCCAGAGAGTTTAGCGTGAATTTTTCACTGTTAGACCTTGTGAGAGATGGAATAGTCAGAGTATACGGCAGTCCTACTGACCTGGAAAATACCTACTCCTGGAGATCAATAGGAGAGGGTATTTCCAGGTTACGTGAGATGGGTTGTATAACCGGATTAAATACATTTCCAGAATGGATAGGTCCAGATATGGAATCCTTTACGTCTGCTCTGCGCTATAAGCTGTTGAAGTCTGCGCCATTTAATCTCAGGGCTCCATTATTGTCTTTGTTGGGAGGCCTGGGATTAAACAGCAAGATTCATGAAGCCACAACCCTTTTAAGCCAGTTGGGGGAGATAGAGGAGGCTAAAACAAAACCTGTCAGGGCAGTAGATAAGGTCAAGGCCAGACAGGAAGAATACAAGCAGAAAAGAACAGAGAAGAAACGGAATGGGGTAGAGAAGACAGAAGGTGAAGAGAAAACCAGGCTAGTTATTTCTAGGAAAGAAATGTGGGTGGACCTATTAAAGGCAGGAGTACCTAAAGATGAGATAGATGGCATTTCTACTGCAGAAATGCTGAAGAGGTGGAAACATTTAGTTGGGAAAACTGTCAAGCCTCGTACACACGACCGAGTTTCTCGTCCAAAACCGGCAAGAAAAGTGCCGCAAGAGCTTTTTTCTCGAGAAAACCGTTCGTGTGTATGGTTTTACGACGAGAAAATTGCCATGAATCTCGACGGGAAAATAGAGAACCTGCTCTCTATTTTCTCGTCAGGAATCCAGATTTCCTCATCGTGTTTCTCGTCGGCCTGTTTTGTGACGAGAAAATGGTTCGTGTGTATGCTTTAACGACTCTTTCAAAAGCGTGCATGCTCAGAAGCAAGTATGAGACGGAAGCGCATCTTCTGGTAAAACAAGCCTTCGTAATGGAGATAGCACATTCGTCACGCTCGAAATTATTGCATCGTTTAAATGTTGTGCATTGAAATCTTCCTTAGAATGTTACATTAATCAAAACGAAAGAACTTCTTTTTTTAACCTTTTTCATGCTGCTCTTAAGAAGATTTATGTGTATTATATCGTGCAAGTTTTTATGAATATTTAACATTTTTATATTTTTCAAACTGATGTTAATTTTAATTTCGCAATGTTTTGATAGTGATCTCCCATTGAATATTTTAATATATAGTTGTTAAATTTTACACCCTCTTTTTGGGAAATCAGATTCTTTTATTTTTTTTGGGGGTTGTTATCTGTCCCTTTTTTTGTCAGTCAAATGTATCTGCTTACTCCAAAGCTAAATTTACAATTTTTACAAATACACATAGTCAAGTATGAACTTAAACAAAAATAACATTTATTCATGTTTTGTAAAAAATAAAGAGAAGGCAGCGCTGGAGAACCTGCTGCCATTTGTGCATCCCAGGGACCCAAGAGCACACATCAACCCTGTGTGGACACTAAAATTGGGAGCTTGAGAAGGCCAACATTTCTGAGCACAATCTGATGCTGGCCTCCCAGAGGTCAGGAACAGCAGCAGGTGAGATGTATGTCCCAAGTCTGTGGTACTACAACAGGCTGCCTTCTGTCCGACCACAATGAAGCAAGGCCATCACTTCCTCGTCTTCCTGGCAACCTTCCCTGCAACCTTCCCTGAAGCCTTCCCTGCAGCCTTCCTTTTTCGTTTGGCTGGAGGCTGGGCCACTGGAGGGGTACTCCTGTCAGGAGGAGGAGGAGGTGGAGGAGAAGGGGGTGGCGCAGAAGAACAAGGTGGAGGTGGAGGTGGAGGAGAAGGGGGTGGGGCGGAAGAACAAGGTGGAGGAGGAGGTGGAGGAGAAGAGGGTGGGGTGGAAGAACAAGGTGGAGGAGGAGGTGGAGGAGAAGGGGGTGGGGTGGAAGAACAAGGTGGAGGTGGAGGAGAAGGGGGTGGGGCGGAAGAACAAGGTGGAGGAGGAGGTGGAGGAGAAGGGGGTGGGGTGGAAGAACAAGGTGGAGGTGAAGGAGAAGGGGGTGGGGCAGAAGAAGAAGAAGGTGGAGGTGGAGGAGGAGGTTGAGGTTGGGACAGTTGTGCCACCTCACAAATTGCTGTATTGGGGGTAATTTTTTCCATCACCCCCTTGTTGAGCAAGGTGATGAGCAGGGGTTCGCATAGGAGGCGTTGCTCCATGCTCATCACCTTGAACTTTGCCTCCACTAGGCCGGCAATGGCCTCTTCAGGGGATGTGGGCTCCTTGAGGGTGGCATGGGCCTCTTGAATAAGGGCCATTGCTGCCTCACTGGTGGTCCTGTCCCTCCTGCCTCTTTTGGGAATTCGGATGGGAGGCACCTGTGATCTGGTGCTTCTCCTTTGCCCTGCCACCTCCTGCCTGCCACTGGGCCCTGCCACCTCCTGGCTGCCACTGGGCCCTGCCACCTCCTGCCTTCCACTGGGCCCTGCCACCTCCTGGCTGCCACTGGGCCCTGCCTCCTCCTGCCTGACAGTTTCCAGACCCTCCTCCTGGCTGATTTCATCCTGTGTATGAAAAAGGGACATAGTTTAATATGTTGCTTTAATCTTTGCATCAAAATTTATAATCATGATTGAAGCAATTAGAATGTAAATCCTGAAATCATTTTCGAAAATTTACAACTACATCAGATTGACTATTTAGCACCCAATTAAGTGCAGACTAATGTCTAGAGATCTTGATTTCACTTGTGGAACTCTAAATAGTTTATGTTTGTCATCTTGACATATTTGTCAAACATAAAATTTATCCCAATACATTTTCATTTAATACTATACCTGGCTCCAGATGGCCAAATCAGGATCATCCAGGATGGCTGCCTCCTCTTGCTCCAGAGAAGGCTCAGGTTGGCTGCAGGGAAGTCTGGGGGGAAGAGTGGAGAGTGATGGCCTTGCCTCAATGTGGTCATCCAGGAAGGACATCCTGCTGTAGTACCACAAATTCAGGAACATAAACATCATCTGCTGCTGCTCCTGACCTCTGAGAAGACAGGACCTTAGAGCGTTCAGTCCTGTAGGTGCCTCTCAAGCTCCCAATTTTAGTGTCCACCTGTTTTGCTGTGGCTGTGGGCACCTTGGTATGCACAAATGGGAGCAGGGTCTCCAGCGCTGCTTTTCTCACCCCTCTTTTTTTGTGGATGGGGTTTTTCGTCTCCCACAGAGCGGGCAGCTCCCTTACCCGGTCTATAAATTCCGCCAGGAAATCTTTATCACTAATGAAGACATTCATATTGTATCTGCAAGTAAAATAAATAATATATAACTAATGTGAGGCAAACAGTCTAACCTCCTTAACATCGTAGTCACCATATATATCCTACAACATTCTCAAGACAGTATAGGCCAACAATTTGTCCAAGTCACAAAATCACATACCTTCGTTCACACGTCCGTCACTTGAACTCCTCTCTTCGCACACCGAACGTAGTATAGTCACATGTGTGTTTGCTATATATACACCACGCATGCGTCAAACTACGAACACGTCGCTCCGCACACGTCGCCCGCCCATGACGTTCTAACTAACATCTTTTCCCCGCCCCTTCTCTTTCGGCGCGCAGACAGATATGGCGGATTTACAGCAGGTGTCTGATAATTCCGCAACTAACGAGGAGGAGACAAGCCCGGAGACCGAAGAAACGTCACGATCAAGGAGGAGATTCAAGGCATCTAATATGTCTTTTGCGGAGATGGCGGAGATGGTGGATATCTTGCTCAAGTTGGATTATGACGCAAAACATGGGCCATATAGCAAACCAAATAGAAGGAAGGCCAAAATCCTGAAGAAAGTCGTGAAGAGTCTGAAGACGAATTTCGGGGTGAAACGCTCAAATGAGCAGCTCAGAAAGAGGTGGTCAGACCTCAAACTGAGGGAGCCAGAGCAGTTAAGGAGCATTAAGAGAATGCTAGCAAAAAGTAAGTAAAATGTACACTTTTCTGCTATTAATGTTTTTCTCAACTTACATGTTGCTCCTTTTTTTGATTTTATCATATTGGACTCCCTTCCAAAATTTTATATTTAGAACTTGGTTTGGCACAGTAATCGTTCGTTACGTTACAGACACTTCGTTCGGCCACTATCCGCTGTTTTGGCTTATTTTATAGCCACAAAAGTAATTAGACATCTGCGTGTTCCAAATTTTTAGGCTAGATGATGTGTTTGTAAAGAGAATGAAATGCAAACTTTAGTCAGTGTAAAGGAGAGGACACTCAGCAGCTGCTTCCACATCTGTACTTTGGAGCACTATAGTGTGGGCCACCAGACCCGCCTTTTTTGGGTGTCCCACACAGGTGCATCAGTGATTTTTTGTGGTGCCTCCATGTCTAAAAACTGACAGCCAAAGGTGAATACTAAACATATTATTGGTCAGAAATAATGCATTCATCTTTAACTTCCGCCCAAACACACACTTGTACCCCACTTCCAAGCAATTTAGCCTGTTTTTTATTTTCATAGAGAATTTCAGTGTGCTAAATAGACCTTTTGTTTGATTCTCATAGGGGAGAGAAGACTGGGAGGAGAACACTCCAGGGAGCACAGGAACCCCACAGCTTCAAAACAACCCCAAACTCCCAAAGACCAACAACCTAAAGATGTGGAGGAAGTTGAGGTGGAGGAAGGAGAAGTGCAGGAAGGAGAGGTGGATGACGTTGTGGAACTGGTCACCACAACAGGTCAGTATCTGTCACCACAGCTTCAGGTAAGAGATGTAGGCCTGCAGAGTTATAATACCTTTTTATTTTGTTTTTAGGGGATGTAAATGTTGTGGTGAAGGATAGTACACGTTTCTCTGCTGACAGTGCCCTCCGAATAATACAGCAAGTGATGGAATGTAGCACGGAACTGGACAGAATTAAACAAAGAATTCATGTGATGGATCAAACATTTAAAGACATTCTAGATGTTTTGGGGAGAATAGAATAAGGCAACCAAACCCCCATTTTTTTTTCAGGAATGACTGTTCATCAACCTTTTAAACTGTTTTTGACAATGCAACCAGCCAAAAATTGAATATGCACACAGTGTGTCAACATGTGCCATCTGCCATCAGGGGATATCCATGTACGTCTTTTGGGGGTGCAACTCCTTCCTCGTATCTAAAGTAGGTGAACTGAGGAAGGGGTTGCACCCCCAAAACACGTCCATTGATCACCCCTGATGGCAGATAGCACATGTTGACAATAGGGATCAGGAGTCTAAAATCCCTATTGGAAAATAATACAAAATGTGTGCATATTCAATTTTTGGCTGGGCAAGGGGTGGCAGGACCCCATATTATGACGGGCACATAGAGACATAGTTTGTGTAAGTGAATGTCTCAGATTGCTCAGAGGTATCCAATGTTGTAATTTTTGGAATGCAACTGTTGTTTTTGTATTTTCCTAAGAAAACAATTGCCGGTTTGTGGCCAGGCAAAAAAAAAACAAAAAAAAATAAACATGTGTGTGAATGTGCACAGAGTAAAATGTTTGAACACAAACAACGTGTAGCTTCTTTTTCTAATACGCTCTAACCTTATTTGGTGTTTTTTTTAAGGTTACATAGTGAAATGGTTGTTATTTACTAAAGGAAAATACACTTGGCACTACAAATGCACTAAGACAAACTAGGAGACAGGAAACAAACAAAAGTTAAAACTTTAAAACAGATTTTTATTTAACTCGTTCTCCAGGAATCTTTAGCCATAGCCTGGCATAGGAATTGCCCCCCTACTCGTGAAATATTGCATATATTTGTCCCGAACCTCACGGGCATTTTGGGGGGGCAAGCCAGGACGGGCAGATTCCAGGCCCGGCAGGGGATTAGCAGGTGAAAGTCCAGCCTCAGGCAATACTGAGGCCATATATGAATTGGATTTTCTGCTGAGAAAATTGTGTAGCACACAGCAGCATAAAACTACATAGTTTATTTTGTACTCCGCCAAGTGTATGGAAGTCAGAAAAATGCGGAACCGGCTGGCCATTATGCCGAAGGCATTTTCAACGACTCTTCAGCCCCTGGCCAGCCGGTAATTGAACACCCTCTTCTCTGGGGTCAGGGTCCTCTGAGGAAATGGCCTCATAAGATGCGGTCCGAGTCCAAAGGCTTCATCAGCCAAGAAAACAAAGGGGAGTCCTTCAACATTCCCTGCATCCGGTGGCAATGCAAGGTCGTCACTCTGGAGACGGAGGGCAAACTCCGTCTGGATGAAGGATCCCCCATTGGACATCCGGCCATTCTTCCCTACATCAACATAGAGGAATTCATACCGTGCTGACACCACCGCCATCAGCACAATGCTATGAAACCCCTTGTAGTAGAAGTAGTAGGACCCAGAACGGGGGTGGCGGCACGATGCGGACGTGCTTCCCGTCTATGGCACCACCGCAGTTGGGGAAGTCCCACCGCGTGGCAAACTCCGATGCCACAGTCTGCCATTCCTGTGGCGTGGAAGGAAGCTGGGGAGTCAAACAAGATGAAAAAAAAATAGAATTTTAAAATCTTACATTACAAGGAGATTCTAATAAAAAACATTAGAGGCCAACATCAATCAAATTCTACATTTATTAAGGTGTTTTAAATAAGTATAATGGAAGGCTCATGTTTCATATTCATCACCCCCTCTGATGGTCCATTAATAAATTATTTTGGGGGGGGTAGATGTGTTTGGCCACAGGATAGCAGTGCAGTGGCGGTGCGTCCAGAGTGGGCGCTGGAGCACTGCCCCCTCTATCCTGCGCCCGTCACTCAGAACAATACATAGGTTCATGCCTTGCATTAACTTATGTATTGTCAATGCCGCCCACTATTCAGGTGGATGGCCCCCTGTTAAGCGACCAACATATGAATAACTGCGGCATTTATGGGGTGAAAATTGCATATCAGAAACAGGGGGGCAAATAGGCTTGCACATTACAGCCTGAGGGATGTAATTGGCTTCATAAAAGTTAAATAGGGGACGCGGGGGGGGGGGCGACATTCCTTGGGTAAACACTAACAGGCTGCTCTGCCAATCATGTTCACCAAGTCTGTTTAATGTTAACATGATTGGCTGATGCAACATCAAGGGAAGGAGAAGACATCAAGGACAGAAGAAGGATGGCGCTGACCACAAGAAGGTATGTGCAGGGCTGGGGGGAAACTGGCTGCATTGGAGGGGACAAAATGGCTGCATTGGAGGGGACAAAATGGCTGCATTGGAGGGGATAAAATGGCTGCATTGGAGGGGACAAAATGGCTGCATTGGAGGGGACAAAATGGCTGCATTGGAGGGGACAAAATGGCTGCATTGGAGGGGACAAAATGGCTGCATTGGAGGGGACAACTGGGGGCGTTTAATAGGCACCTTTGCAAAAATGGAGGAAGTTTAGTTCCTAAATTGGGGTTGGACCCCCAAACATTTGTTGCAACAGGCGCCCCTGCTGGAAAGGTTAGTGAAGGGAAATATGCATGGAAGAGAAAAAAGGGTCAATCTAAAGCTTCCAGCATGCATGAGGACAAAGGGGACATTCTCAGCATATTACAATCATGGTAATTAGGGAAGGATGAAAGAAATACAATACATTATCATACATGAAATACATAAAATGTGATGTTAATGGAGAAAACTTACCCTAATATAGTCCTCCTGCAGGACTTGTATAATGGCAGAACAGGTGTCTGGGATTATGAGGCCCAGAGCCTGGGGGGAGATGCCTGTCGTGAACTTCAAGTCCTAAAGACTTCTCCCTGTCGCCAGATAACGTAACGTGGCGATGAGCCTCTGCTCAGCACTGATGGCTTCCTGCATATCGGTGTCCTGCCTGGTAATATAGGGGGACACCAAAGCCAACAGTTCCTGAAAAACGGGGTCAGACATCCGCAGAAAATTCCTGTAGTCCTCAGGATTATTCTCGACTATCTCCCGCAGCAGAGGCATGTGGCAGAATTGGTCCCGCTGGAGCAACCAATTCTTGGTCCATGAACTCCTCCTCACACCATTCATGGACTGGTCTTGGTCCAAAACAAGCAGACCAACACCAAGCGCACGCACAGCACGAACTCGACGACGAGAACGTCCAGGCGACATGGCTAGGAAACGGTCGTCTTATCAGAACATACAGAACAGAACGCACTTTAGAACAGCAAGGCCTATGAATAACGAACTGAAAAACAGAAACGAACGGGCAAGAACGCACTGTAAAACAGATACGACCTGCCTAGACGCCCTGAAAGTCAAGATACGAACCCACAAGCACAAACTGAACCTCAGAAAACGAACTGAAAAGCACGAAGACTGAAAAGCACGAATCGTCTCTTCCCAAACTTTTACTTCACACGCGGTAACACGAGATCAGCAAAAGCAGCCCAAGGGGTGGCGCCAAGAAAATCGATCTTCCCCTTTATAGTGCCGTCGTACGTGCTGGACGTGACCGCGGAGAACAACGAGGAAATTGGGAAATGTCAGTGTGTACGCATGGAAAGCTTGACGAGAAACTCGTCAAGGTTAACAAGAATCTCGTCGAAAAAAACGACGTGTTTTTAACGACGAGAAAATCGGCCGTGTGTACGAGGCTTCAGGGTTAGAAACACTACTCCTAGTGAAGATAACATCAGCCTATACTTAGAGGAAACAGAACAGACCCCTCCTGTTAGCCCCAAACCAATTCCCAAAACTGAACATGAACCCAAACCCAAATCCCTTTATCCTGGGGAGGAGTTGGAGAGAATCAGAAAAGGGGATTGGGAGGTTCCTTATCCTTTATGAAGGGAAGGTGAGTCTCCTGTAATAGCAGTGAGGGCAGTGACAGCAGGAGACCGACGCCCATATGCACCTGTCACTGTATGGTGGGGGAAGTCATCTTCTCCTACACATGTAATGGCTTTAGTTGATAGCGGAGCTGAAGTTACACTTTTGCAAGGAAATCCTTCCCATCACAAAGGAGAAATTATTTATGTAGAAGGTTTGGGAGGGCAAACTACACCAGCAGTTAGGATACGGCTGAAATTGGCTATTGGCAAGGGATCAGGATTTATGACAAATGTTTTGATATCAGAGTTACCTGAAAATATTCTTGGGATGGATGTACTTCAAGGTCAGTCAATTCAGACTGAAAGAGGTACATTCAAATTCGGGTATCCTGATAAAGCGTATCTGTTAAGGGCGGTGAAGGCTGTGGTCAGAGGTCATGCGAAATGGACCCCTGTCTACATTCCTCCACCAGAGAAGCCAGTCTGTCTCAAGCAGTACAGACTTCCTGGAGGCCACAAAGAAATTGGGGAGACTATTCAAGAACTGTTGAGAGTAGGGATCCTTAGACCTGCTGTAAGTCCTTTCTCGTCTCCGGTGTTCCCAGTAAAGAAACCTGATGGGACATATAGAATGACTGTGGATTACAGAGGTCTAAACAAAGTGGCACCTCCATTGAAGTCAGCTGTACCAGATATGATCTCAATTGTTGAAAAAATTGCTAAAGATGCAGGAGAATATGATGCTGTGATAGACCTGGCTAATGCTTTCTTTTCAATTTTGATAGACCCAGATTGTCAAGACCAGTTTGCTATGGTGTGGGACGGCCGCCAGTACACTTTCACTGTCCTTCCGCAAGGCTATCTTCATTCTCCAACGATTTGTCATGGACTGATTGCCCGAGATTTAAGTACCCTGAATTTGAAAGTCGCTGTGTTTCACTATATTGATGACATCATGATCTCTGGGACAAAAGAAGATGTAACTGAAGCACTGCACCTGCTGATACAACACTTGGAGAACAGAGGGTGGGCTATCAACAGAGACAAAGTCCAAGGACCTGCCACAGAGGTGAAATTCCTAGGAATGATGTGGACTGGGCCACAGAGGAAGATTCCAGAAACAGTTGTGCAAACTATCCAGGCGCTGTCGCCCCCTACTACCAAAAAGGAGGCACAGAAGTTCATTGGAGTTGTGGGATTCTGGAGATCGTTCATCCCACATCTTGGACTGATATTGAGGCCTATATACAATGTTACCAGAAAAAAGACTGAGTTCTCATGGGGTTCAGATCAGCGGACTGCATTCCTGGCTGCTAAAGAAGCTATTTTGCAGCATCAGGGATTGGGACCCGTGAGACAAGGAGTACCATTTCAGCTGGATGTAGTGGAGCAGAATGGTACCATATCTTGGAGTCTGTGGCAGCCAAATGAAAAGAAAGGACTGAGAGCAATACCTATTGGATTTAGGTCCAAACAACTGACAGGGGCACAGACGAGATACACGCCCCTAGAGAAGTACCTGTTTTGGGCCTACACAGCACTTCAACATGTAGAGACCATTACAGAAAAGGACACAGTCACCATCCATACTGCATTGCCAATAGCAGGATGGGTGAGAGATAATGGACTGACCACTAGGGCAGCTGTAGCCCAGAACCAGACACTGATGAAATGGAAGTGGTACCTTCAAGAAAGAGGGGGTATTGCAGCTGGGGATGTTAGAGACATTTCAAAATAGTTGGCAGGGCTTGATACTTTTACCAGCACCCGGCCAGAAGAAGAAATTCCTGTGCTGCAGTCATCCCCCATTCAAGAGACTCCACCCTTTGAGTCTCTGTCAGAAGACATGAAGGAGTCAGCGTGGTTCACTGATGGTTCAGTCATAATAACCTCGTCTGGACATTAAATGGACAGCAGCAGCCTACAACCTAAGTACAGACAACATCAAACCTTCCAAAATAAACAGCAGTGATCTTCTGGGAAATATCAGTATATTTCCTCTCCTCCCTATTGATGTTCTTTGGGAGGGTCAGAGGTGCATACAGGCAGGTGGCAAAGTATTGGTCAGATATCCAGGCAAGAAGCCATTTAGAGGAGAGATTGTAGCTGAAGGGCCAGGATCTACTGTTTATGTATTGTTACAAGGAGCAGATAATCCGCTTTGTTTTCCACTCCACAGGCTGTCTCATCCATAGGAAGACCAGAGAAAAGTGGTTACATGATGGAAAGAATGACTGAAGATCGCAAGAGCTGTGGAGAACAAGGCCTTTGATATATTTCAAGCCTGGACTTATTTCTAAAGAACTTTAGAATGGACTTTCTAATGAACTATTATCCAAAGACTGAAACACCTTCCCAGTAACAAAAATATGGGAGGGGTTGCATTTAAGGAAAATTCATGTGTAGAATGAGTTGTTAGTAATGAAGAGATTTTCTGTGTAGTCTGAGAGAAAAAAAAATCATAGGGTGGAATGTGTTGCGTTTGTTAAAAATATGATTTTTATTATATTACTCAGACATAGGATACATGGGACAATTTTACAATAGTGAGTTGGTCAGATTACTGTCAGTCTTTTGGTTTGAGTAGATTTCTCAAACAAATGCTGTTTTCATACAATGAGGGTTAGATACCATTGTTGTATTATATCTACAGTAAACAAGTAAGACATTACTTGTTTGAGATTTCTTTCAGCTCTCAAACTGAAAGAATGACTGTTAGATTACTGACAGGTTTGGTTTGAGTAGACAATAGGTAGATAGTATTGTTGTATTCAACAGCTACAGTAAACAGGTATGTTTGCTTTTGTTTGCTTTTGTTTGGTAACTCAGCCTGACACATAAAAGCAGGCATAAGCCTGGACACAGACACACACATCATGTAGAAGAAGCCACTCATGCTAGAAGAACAGAACCTGGTCTCCAAGAAGAATCATTGCCAATGGAGATCACAAATTTACGGTAACAGAAGATAAGTAACCTTTAAATGTATTTGTACTGTTATAAGACCATAGGCTGTTCATTTGCTAGGCATTTTTGCTTGTTATAGAGATCTGTCAGTCTTATATTGTATTCATAATATTGTAATAGTTTTGTATGTACAGCATCTTGTATAGTAAAAGCACATTTACACACTGCAGAAGTCTCAGCTTCCTTGTTATACCACAGAGTAACCTTGCTAGATAGACGCAAGCAAAACAGGTTGTTCCTCCTTCTAAAGATTCAAGAAATAAATCTCCCGACTCAAAGGTATATCACCATCAAAGCAGCATGTCACATAAACAAGAAGGTGTGATAAGTTCATTACATCTGTGGTGACACCCAACTGAATGGCAAAAAACTCAGTTTTCTGTACTGTATAGCAGTTGATTTTTATATATAAAAAAAAAGGTTAAACCTATAACAGTAATTTGCTATGTCTCTGGGTAAAGGAATAGAATTTATGATTTTGCACATGCATAACTAAAGCCATTTTTATGGATGATTGTAAAATAAAGGATCCTCGCATTATGTGTGGTTAATAGTTTTGCCAATTAAAAAAAGGTCCAGAGATGCTTCTCCAGAAATGCCTTCTTGTTATGTTTTCTAAGTGTTTTCTTATTTACTTACTGACAAGTTTCATGCTTTCACTTGCTTATAAAGTTTCTTAAGGGCATACCAAATATGTATAGATGGATAAATAGATACAGATGTGTACATACACATAAATATAGACAAATATTAATATTATTGATATTTTTCAAATTTACTATACATACACATACATGTGGGCTCACTTCGGGGACTGTCTGACCGCTTATTATTCTGAATTTTGGTCTGTGCAACATGCATGCACTTTACAATATTGTCCCTCTGTTATTTGCTACAGGTGCCGGTCTCCTGCCTTCATACGCTGCCTGTGTGTGTGTGTGTGTGTGGGGGGGGGGTGTTTCTCCATTAGTGTGACTCCTTGCAAGCCGCTTACGGGCTAGTTATGCCCCCGCCTGGATGTGCTGGCCGGTTGGGGCCCCTGTGGGTTCATGCAAAGGCTTTTAGAGGACCTCTGGCTATGAGACTCTTTCCAATACATCTTTGACTGGTAAATATGTGCCACGTTGTTCGCTAATACTAATAAATATTTTTAGCGAAGGATTTGAATTGTTAATTGCAATCTCTTTACAGCAAACCTATACTCTGAAGAAGACCCTGTTTGCACGGGTCGAAACGTGTCAGTAATTGTAAACATACAAATATTTTTTGATATATAAATGTTGTGTACAAAATTGTGTTTGCATTTTTTGTATTGGATTATATACTTCTTGTACCACAGCTCATATTTTAACTGTCACTATCATGTTGTTTAATACAAATACTAATTTATTTACTTGATCAATTTATGTTTGGATTTTTGAATTTATTTATTTGGTTTATTGTAAAGTTCATTAGTAATTTGCACCAATCGTGAAGGTATTTTGATTATTATTTATGGTTATCATCATTTACTAGAATTAGACTTGTGACACAGATAGGAGATTTAAACTCCCTATAGCACCTTATATCATTCAACACTTCCCTTTGGCACACCAATCACCACCATACACACATCAACCTCTAGCATATATTTAATTATATATTTGATTTAAGTGTACTCTGAGACAGAGGAACAGCGCCACACCTACACCTTTTTTCTTCATTTACCCTACTTCACCCTGGTGTTAATATCTTGTAGGGGCTGCAGATTCCTCCTTATTTTCTGTCCTGTACTTTATTCATTGGGCGGAATCACCCCCAATTTTATTTCATGCTTGCCACTGCTGCCCTCCCGCACAGGCCCATGATGAAATAATGACATGCATTGAGATGCAACCCCCAGCAATTTTCTTACACCCTCAACTGGTGTCATGACCCCTGACTTTAAGGTGCCTATAGACATCAGAGATCAGATTATTTGTGGTTGCTATAGTTAAATCAGGCAGCACTGATATATTTGCAAGCCATCCCTGACTACAATAGACATCCCAAGCTCTTTAGGTGGAATTCAGTCAGTTGGATTTCTCCTTTGGCATTCGGGGCATTGGACCCAGCACTGAGTATCCTTGAACATTTTGAAAACTTCTGATCTGCCTATCTATTTCCTTTCTGATTATAAGTGTACCATAGTTCCCTCTGCCTGAAAACAGGAAGTCAGACACCAATTATTTTAGATCACATCCAGCTTTATTAAGCAGGACAAATCACACTGCAGCCTACCTACAATGATTCACCCATTATGGGCTTTATCGCCCAGTATGACTCCCTCAGTTTGTCACTAGCTGGCCCTTTAGTCCTGGCCCTTTAGTCTGTAGCGCTTACTCCCAAAGGAGCCACTGGAAATGTGCCCAGGTTATTTCCCAGTGGATTGACTTGCAGCCAGGCACACTCTCACAGTCACTCTTCTGCTCAAAATAGCCTAGGGGTGTTGTTGTTTTTTTTATTTTTGGAGTGACTGGGATTGAGTTGAGAAAATAGAGTTGGATACTCCAAAAACAGAATTATGTACAGATTCAGGAAAATAAACTCCTTTCTGAAAATCTGAAGCAGAAGTCTTTGCTTGTAGCAACTGTTGACTTGGCTTTGTAGTAGAAACAGTTAACTTCAAATTCCTTTCTTTAGAGCAACAAGAGCAAAGTCCCACATATGATCAAATAGACTAAGCTCTTCAGGACACCAGCTGATGTCCCCTTTACACAAACACACAGCTGGCTCTCTAGCTCAAGAGGTGGCAGCAGCCCAAAAGTATCTAAGCGCTCTCACAGCAGTCTGTACTTACAAAATGTCCAGGGACAGTTAGTTGCCTCCTTCCACCTTCCAAGTGACACTTTTCTGCAGTGATATCCAGACCAGATCTTCAGCAGACAGCCCCCTGTATCTTCAGCATCCAGCTTCCAGCTGAGGGCTCACGAACAACAAGCACATGGCAGCATTGCCCTGGAGGGCAGCAGCCCCCAGTCTTGACTGATCCTCTGCAGGAAAAGACCCAAAAGCTCAGTGGATCAGAAGATTTATGTAGACTGCCAGCGGCCTTTAGAGCCCTGCTCCCTGAGATTGGCCAGGGCAGCATAAATATTTATACTGCCATCTGCATAGCTCCACATCTATGTTCCAGAGAATTCTACAACTCTCTGGAAAACAGAGGGAGCAATCAGACTAGCAGCAGCTGAGAACACTGAACTAACCTAATTAATCAGCTGCACTGGTTACAGTGAGCACAGCTAGATTTGCCTAACAAAACACACACAGCTCCACTGAACCAGTGGCATCGCTATAGGGGGGCTGAGGGTGCGGCATGTGAGCAGACGCTTCTTCACAGAGCTCTCGATTATTACCCTGATTTGATCTGGGTTTCCAGTACCGTGAGACACCCGGCTTTGGCTCTGCAACACCAGGGAACACCCGCTGAAGTTCCCAGACAAATTCACACTTGCACAGAAGCAATGCTGACCCGTTGCAACAAAGGAGACAACCCGCAGCCGGACCACCAATATGACGCCCAGACGGCCTCTACACAGAAGGCGCATGGTGGGGAGAAATCCAAAGAGGGGGTGAGTAAACAACTTAAAACCCCCAAAGACTGAACCAGGGATCCCCCTAGGGATATGCGCTACTATGCCCTGAAGATGGCAGAGAAATCTGACCTGGCTGGTCTGCCTGACTCTGATGCTGAGCCCAGTGATACTGTCACAGAGAAAGGGGGAGAGAGGACAGGGAGTGGCCGCCATGTTAGATCAGGATGATAGCCACAATGCTGAGCTGGAGGAGACAGGAGGAGCCTGGAGAGGAGGAGGGAGAACAGCCGACCTTAACAGCAATCCTAAGGGCTGTTAACAAGTGCACAGCCTCAGTTAACAACTTGCAAGAATGCTCAGGTGGCTTAAAAGAGGAAGTCAGCCTGATCAGACAGGATTTACAAAAGATAAGAGAGAAACACGGCTGCAGAGAGCAGAATCAGTGACATAGAAGACAAGCTTCCCAATATGCTCAGGGAGTCTCAGTCCACTGCACAACTCCCTAACAGAAGGCTTTGGCTACGGCGGCCCGGAGCTTTTATTAGAGGGGCTGTCACAGGACCCAGACTTTGGGAGCGATTTGGAGTGGCGTTTGGAAGAAATCTCGGAATACAGAGAACGGATGCTGAATGTCTCAGAAGTTCCCTGGGCACTGGAAGATTTGGAGTTTCTAGCCAATCGAGAATGGGAGCTGGAGATTGCCTACAGACAGCTGCTAGATTCTGCTCAGCAGCAGGTCTGGGCTCCCTTTGCCTGGGACTATCAGGAAATACCAGCTGACAACTCTGAAATCCTGGCTGAAGAGTCAGCAATGTGGCCATGTAACAGTGTGCTTTGCCAACCTGCCCCCGCAGCTATGGACGCAGAGGTTTTATGGCGAATGCAGCAAGTGCTGACTGACCTTGGTGATCTTGTTTCTGCATGGGATGATCTTGGATGGAGGAATGCGTCTAATCGTCAGCTGGATGAGGGTACGGGAGATGGAGCAGTCGGCTCATCTCTCCAGCCACAGACAACAGAATGTATGGATTTAATTGACCGTTCATCAGAGAATGTTATAGATTATGAGTCACCTGCCAAAGTGTTGGCACTGGGCTCAAGTGCAGCCAACCCATGCCCTAGATTTTCAGCAATTCCAGAGACTTGTGATTTGATTGACTTTCTGCTCAGCACCAAAAGCAGCATCTGTGGAGTTACAAGGAACTTGACTAGCTGAAGCACTGGCCACCGGACAGAGGGTCCAAGACCTCTGCCCCACATCTGTAGCAGTTCCGGAGGCTCAGGGTGAGAAGGAGGCGGTCACTTCCCAGCAGCATATCAGGATACAGGGGGAGACAGTAGAGGAGGTGTTTGTCGTCCCTCCACAACAGTTGGCCAGGATGGATGAAACAGTCTTTCCTCCCCAGCAAAGATCCGTGCACCTGGGAGACAGTATCAGAGACATGACATCTCAGCAGCCAGATGAGAGAATGGAAGAGGAAGCAGCCGGCTCACCTCCCCAATGGCAGCTACACAGTTTGGGAGTGGAGGAATCCAGCCTCCTGCCCCAACTGTTAGCCAAAGCGGATGATGTGGAGTCCCCAGCAGAAGTGCTACCAACCTCTGCCCAGCACCAGCAACAACTGTGGAGTTCCAGGGAGCCAGGGCAGTTGGCCCCTCTCCCCAGTGACAAGCGGATGTAGTGAAGCTTCTACTCCCAGCTGAATCACTGGCAACAGGGCAGAGTACCGCTGGCCTCTGCCTAGCGCCTACAGTTTCTTCTCAGCTTCAGGGAACTGGGGCAGTTGGCCCCTCTGCCCAGCAATAGGCCAAGCCATGGAATGGTAAAGACCACCCACCTGAAGCGCTGACAGCTGGACAGAGAGTCACTGACCTGTGCCCCACACCTACTAAGGTCAACTATTCCTTGCAGCCAAGAACAGAAATCATACGGACAGACTGAGTTGTGAGTTCACTTTGCCCGACTAACGCATGTCCAGACCAGGTGGAATTCTGGGACCTTGTTGGTCAACTTTTGATGGGGGAGAAATGTGACAGACTCACCCAGGACAGAGGTTTTGGAGGGGACTGAATGCTAGCCTCTTGCCTACCCACTCTGGGCCCTGGCATTTGGGGGAGCTACAAGCATTTAGGAAGATATTCTGTTACGCAATGCAAAAGGACATTATTAAGGAGGCCATGATGGTCTCTGCCAGTGTGGGACTCATATAGCAGATGTATGTGAAAGGAATGCTGATTAATGAGATCTGGAAAGCCCTGGGGCTCCTGTTGTCTACTAGTGTGGCTTCTAAGAGTCTTTCACCCATTATTGTTTGTGCTAATTAACCCTGCTATTGTATGAAGGTGTTCTGTGTTGAAATTTATGATAATGTGTATTGTATAGTTGGTGAGCTAGGAGACGTCAAGTCTACCCCAAAAGGTCATATCTCTGAGTCACCTAGTCTGGGTAGATGATTAGTGAAATCATGCTAATTAGGTTTCTGGTTATAGTTTGTATTGTCAGCCTGTCACTGACCTGTGCCCCACACCTACTAAGGTCAACTATTCCTTGCAGCCAAGAACAGAGATCATACGGACAGACTGAGTTGTGAGTTCACTCTGCCCAACTAACGCATGTCCAGACCAGGTGGAATTCTGGGACCTTGTTAGTCAACTTTTGATGGGGGAGAAATGTGACAGACTCACCCGGGACAGAGGTTTTGGAGGTGTATGTGAAAGGAATGCTGATTAATGAGATCTGGAAAGCCCTGGGGCTCCTGTTGTCTACTAGTGTGGCTTCTAAGAGTCTTTCACCCATTATTGTTTGTGCTAATTAACCCTGCTATTGTATGAAGGTGTTCTGTGTTGAAATTTATGATAATGTGTATTGTATAGTTGGTGAGCTAGGAGACGTCAAGTCTACCCCAAAAGGTCATATCTCTGAGTCACCTAGTCTGGGTAGATGATTAGTAAAATAGGTCATGCTAATTAGGTTTCTGGTTACAGTTTGTATTGTCAGCCTGCTGTATATATTTGTGTGTCATCTCAAATGAAACAGTCCATGCTCAGCAACCAAACGAGTATGATCTTGTGTTTATGGTTGTCAGCAGTTGGAATATCTGATATCTATATTCAGACTGGGACGAAGTGGTATATGACGAAAGCACTAAAGCGGAGTGTGGGACGTTTTGTTACAGAGGCTATGACCATGGGTGTCCGCTGAACTTTTTTCAGGGGGGGGGCATCATTTTAAGGTCATCCATGCTTCTTTGGGGCAGTGGAGCAGCACTGTATACACCACTCCTACACCGCCTATTGAAATAAATGGGCACCGCTGCCGAAGCGCCTGCAAAGCGCTTCGGCAGCGGCGATACACAGTTGCATTTATCCCTGTCTTTGACCGCTAGCTGGGGTTATTGCAACACAGGGGGCAAGTGTCTACACTCTGACTTCAACACTCTTACGATTCCAGGGGGGGGCAATTGACCCCGCTTGCCCTATGGAGCGGACTCCCACCATGGCTATGACAGTTATAGGGCAATTTTGAGAGTACTCTGGACTGGTAATAAATTGGACTAAGTCCTCAATAATGTTATTAGATAAGACACCTGACTCCCCTTTATTGACCATACAGGATATTTCGGTCTCCACGTCTTTTAGATTTTTGGGAATACAGGTCACCCCGTGCCCATTAGTCTATGTCAGACTAAACCTGACCACTTTGCTCAATTGCTGTCGCAATAGGGTTAAGGTATGGACTAGGCTCAAACTGTCTCCGGTGGGAAGAATAAATCTCAAAAAAATTATTTTGATGCCACAGTTGCTCTATGTTCTGCATAATTCCCCTATGGTCATTCCGTTGAAAAAGTTCAGAATTATTAATCCCTAATCTGGCACTCTGATGCCGTGTACACACGATCGATTTTCTCGACGGTGAAAACACCGTAGAGAAAATTGACGGGAAAAACGAGGAACGGCTTGTTCCCCTACACACGGCCGGTTTTCCCGTCATTTTTTTCTCTTGGTCGAGAAAAACGACTGTCTGTAGGCTCCCCGGCAGTGTTTCCCTATGGGAAAACTGCAGCGGAAAAAAATGCCGTGAATCACGACGAGAAGAATTAGAGCATGTTCTAATTTTTCTCGTCGTGATTCATGCCGTTTTTCTCGTTGGGAAAAATGATGAAAAGCCCACACACGGTCGTTTTTCTCGTCAAAGACAAAAAATTAAATTTTTCTCGACGAGAAAAATGGTCGTGTGTACGCGGCATAAGTGTCAGGGAATAGGCCGTGGAAGTACTGGCAATCTTGCTAGTAAATGAAATGGGCGCCATAGGCGCATCATGTGACAGATGGTTCCCCCTGCTGGCCTATATAAGGCTGCCTCTGTCTGACCCAAATTGCTGGATTGTCTTCAGCTTTCCCTGAGTTCCTGAACCTGGACCTGTTTCCTGTTTCCTGTTGTCTTGCTGTGACCCGGATTGTTCCTTGGCTAAGCCTGATCTTCTCCTGGCTCTGACCCGGCTTACCCTAAGGACTACTCTTCTGTAGGGATGAGCTGAACACCCCCCTGTTCAGTTCGCACCAGAACCTGTGAACAGACCTAAAGTTCACGTGAACTTTAGAACCCTATTAAATACAATGGACTCGAACGTTCGAAATCTAAAGTGCTAATTATAAAGGCTAATATGCAAGGTATTGTCCTAAAAAGGGTTTTGGGATCCGGGTCCTGCCCCAGGGGACATGTATCAATGCAAAAAAAACGTTTTAAAAACTGCAGTTTTTTCGGGAGCAGTGATTTTAATAATGCATAAAGTGAAACAATAAAAAGTGAAATATTCCTTTAAATTTCGTACCTGGGGGGTGTATAGTATGCCTGTAAAGCAGCGCTTGCTTCCCTTGCTTAGAACTGTCCCTGCACAAAATGTCATTTCTGAAGGAAAAAAAGCCATTTAAAACCACTCGCGGCTATAATGAATTGTCGGCTCCCGGCAATACAGAGAAAAGTCATTGATAAAAAAATAAATAAATGCGTGGGGGTCCCCCCAAATTCAATTACCAGGCCCTTCAGGTCTGGTATGGATATTAAGGGGAACCCTGCATCAAATAAAAAAAAAAAATGATGTGGGGTTCCCCCCAAATATCCATACTAGACCCTTCAGGTCTGGTATGGATTTTAAGGGGAACTCCACCCCAATTTTTTTTTTAAATGACGTGGAGTTCCCCCAAAAATCCATACCAGACCCTTTATCTGAGCATGCAAACTGGCAGGCCGCAGGAAAAGAGGGGGGGGGACGAGAGAGCGCCCCCCCCCTCCTGAACCGTACCAGGCCACATGCCCTCAACATGGGGAGGGTGTCCCCATGTTGATGGGGACAAGGACCTTATCCCCACAACCCTTGCCCGGTGGTTGTGGGGGTCTGCGGGCAGGAGGCTTATCGGAATCTGGAAGACCCCTTTAACAAAGGGGACCCCCAGATCCCGGCCCCCCCATGTGAATTGGTAAGGGGTACATTGTACCCCTACTATTTCAAAAAGAAAGTGTAAAAAAAATGTAAAAAAACCACACAGACACCTTGGAAAAGTCCTTTATTAAAAATAAAAAATAAAAAACACATTCCAGCGATGTAATCCAATGTCCCGCGGCGATCCGATGTCCAGCGCTGCGGTCTCCATTCGAAACGCCATTGGCTGAGCAGACCTACACTGCAGAGGAAGTTCCCCATCAGGTCCACTCAGCCAATGATGTAGGCGGGGTCTGAGGTACGAGGGGGCGGGGGCGCCCTCGTATCTCAGACCCCGCCTACGTCTTGGCTGAGCGGACCTGATGGGGAACTTCCTCTTCAGTGTAAAAAAATGAATAGCCCCGCCCCTTCTCACGTTCCCCATCAGGTCCGCTCCTTTTTTTTGCATTTTGTTTGCATTGATACATGTCTTCTGGGGCAAGACCCGGGTCCCCAAACACTTTTTATGACAATAACTTGCATATAAGTGTAGCGCTACCCCCAGTTAAGAGAGCCACTGGTTTGATTTTGGGCCCTGTATACAGCACCGCCAACCCCCGGCAATCTTACTTGACCCACTCTGGCACAGTTAGTCTAGGGTTATACTTATCACATTCAATAGTATTGCAAGGGGTAATCTCTTTAGACTAAGACAACACACTGAGGCGAGAGATCAAATATAACAGTTTTACTTTTATATCAAAGGCATAGGCAGAACAAAACACGTGCAACTTGCTTACAGAGCCCTGCAGCAATAGGTGTAGCACACAACAATGGCGCAGCGCGGTAACCCACCGCGCGCAGCTTCTATGGTGTACACGCCCTGTGGTGCACTAAACAATATTCTATCTCCCCTCCCTGGTCAGGCCTGACATAAAAGAAATCTCAGTCCTTTCACTTAGGATTTCTTCGCATGCAAACTTTCGATGGTGCACTTGATGAAACAGTATTTGTAATCCACAAGTAGGCAGTCCCAAAGAACACTACACTGGAGACCCACTAACTTTGTCCTGCTACTGGTCTCCTAGTGGAACAACAAGCGAACAATCGATGGGCCAAGGCAGTCTATAGGCCTAAACACGGTAAAGTCTATTGGACTGAGCAAGTGCTCGCTCACCACTCTGGACGCGATCCCAGTCCGGGACTTCCACCTGCTGTGTCTCCGCACACAGCGTCTGCAACGATCGGGTCCCCGATCCAACTAACATCCTCACTCGACCAGTCTGGTGCCACCCAGGCTTCGCAGCGGGGTGGAAGGCTCTTCGGAAGTTGCGCAAGGCCCCAGGCTTCAGGCCTTGTACTGCAGCAGATCTGCACAGGAAGAAACTGTTGCTTGCAGCGCAGTGTCCAAAGAGGCCGAGCTCCGCCTCGCCTCCTTCTTAAATAGCCCCTCCAGTGAGTCTCTGCGGTGGCCAATTGCACTCTGGGTGCCGAACGGGGTTCTGGGTAACGTAGTCCCGGGGCCTTAAAGGAGACCCCGCTACACAAGTATTTAAAATTAGCACTTTAGATTTCTCCCATAGACTTTTACAGGGTGTTCCACGGCTTTTCAAATTTGCCGCGAACACCCCAAATTGTTCGCTGTTCGGCGAACATGCGAACAGGCAATGTTCGAGTCGAGCAGGAGTTTGACTCAAACTCGAAGCTCATCCCTACTCTTCTGCCTAATCAGCCTGCTTGCCTGTGTATGACCCCCAGCTTACCGAAGGACTACTTTTCTGCCTAACCTGCCTGCTTGTCTGTGTATGACCTCAGCCTGTTTAAAGGACTTGTTTCTATCTGAATACCTCTGCTATTTGTGTGTGACCTGGCCGGCCTTAGAGACTTTGCTACTTCCAACACCAGTCTACCTACCCGTGTATGATCACCGGTGTTGGATCCTCGGCCAGGGCTTTGCTGACTTCACTGGATGCCCTACGCCCTGTATCCTGTCTAAACTCCTTAAGGACTGCTTCCAGCACCTCCTCAAGTTGATTGCAAGTGATCATCTGCTCAAGTCCTGCACACCCTGCTGGTAACCCGTGCTTCACCACCTGCCCCTTTCTCTTCTCCTGCTTCCAAATGTGAACCCATGCAACTTGGTCTGGTCCATTCTCCCTTGACCTTTGATGAGAAGCAACGCTGCCGTCAGGCCAATCTTTGCCTGTATTGCGGAGGAGCCGGCCACTTTCTATTAAATTGCCTGAGGCCCAGTAAGTCTCGTCGACAGTACATGGTAAATTGTCAGGTGGCCAGTCCTATCTCTTCTCATCTGGTCCTCCCAGTCTCCCTGCAGATGGCGGAAGAGGAGATTCGATCCCAAGCCATCGTTGACTCAGGGGCATGTAGCTGCTTCCTGGACTCCTCCTTGGCAAAGAGACTTTGTATTCCACTCCACTAGATAAAGCAGAGCCTCAAAATACACCTAGCAGATGGCTCTCTACCCTTCTCTGGACCCGGTACCCAGGAAACCAGGCCCATTCTCACCACTACAGATTCCGGCCACCAAGAATTTATCCGTTTTGACATCATCTGTTCACCTATGTTTCCTATTATTCTAGGATTTCCGTGGCTACAGGCCCATAATCCACACATAGATTGGGGCACGAAAGAGATATCATTCCCTTCTGCTTATTGTTCCCAACATTGTCTTCTCCCAAGGACTTTCAAATCAGCCAATTGCCTGACAATTCAACCTACTTCTAATGAACATCAGAATGTCCCTCCAGCATACCAAGAGTTTATGGACATTTTTGATAAAAAGAAAGCAGACAAACTCCCTCCACTTTGGCCTTATGATTGTCCAATTGAATTATTACCCGGAGCTGAAATCCCGTTTGGCCGAATATTCCCCAGAGAGAGGTCGAGTTAAAAGCTTTACGGACTTATATAGACGAAAACCTCAAGAAGGGTTTCATTCCCCGGCTGGAGCTGGAATATTCTTTGTTGAGAAGAAGGACGGCACCTTGAGACCCTGTGTAGATTATAGAGCTCTCAACAAGATTACCATCAAAAATCGCTACCCGCTCCCCCTCATTCCTGAACTTTTCCAGAGGTTCCGAACTGCCCGCATTTTTACTGAACTGGACCTACGGGGAGCCTATAATCTTGTATGAATCCGGGAGGGGGACGAGTGGAAGACAGCTTTCAGATCTCGATTTGGCCATTTTGAGTACCTCGTCATGCCATTTGGACTCTGTAACGCTCCGGCTACTTTCCAACATTTGGTAAATGACATCTTTAGGGAATATCTTGATAACTTTATGATTGTCTATCTTGATGACATCCTCATCTTCTCTGCCACATTGGAACTTCACAAAAACCATGTAAAGAAAGTACTTTCAACTCTCCGGGAACATGGACTTTATGTAAAAGCAGAGAAGTGCGATTTCGAAAGACCAGTTGTTCAGTTTTTAGGATTTGTCATCTCCACCGTGGGAATTGCAATGGATCCACAAAAGGTCAAGGCAATTCTGGAGTGGCCAGCCCCTGTAGATAAAAAGGGTGTCCAACGATTTATTGGTTTTGCCAATTTCTATCGAAGGTTTGTGAAGGGATAATAGCACCCATTACCCAGTTGACTCGCCAGCAGGTTCGATTTCAGTGGCCCCAAGAAGCCCAAGTGTCCTTCGATAAATTGAAGAAGTTGTTAATTTCCGCTCCAGTACTGCAACATCCTGATCCGGCTCTACCTTATGTGCTGGAGGTAGACGCCTCAGAAATAGCCACAGGGGCGATCTTGTCCCAACGTCAAGGGCCTAAGTCACTCCTTCACCCTGTAGCCTTTGCCTCACTGAAGTTGAGTCCACCAGAGAAGAACTATGACGTGGGCGATCGGGAACTATTGGCTATCAACTTTGCTTTAGAAGAATGGCGGTAACTACTGGAGGGAGCTGCTCACCCTATTATGATTTTTACGGATCACAAGAACCTGGAGCATCTTAGAACAGCCAGACGTTTAAGACCTCATCAAGCTCGGTGGGCATTGTTCTTCTCCAGGTTCAACTTCCACATTTCCTGCCGTCCTGGCTCTAAGAACGGGAAAGCCGATGCTTTGTCTAGAATGTTCCCAGATGTTCCTGAAACAGTTGAACCAGGTACCATCCTGTCTGCGCAAATTTTTTTGCTTATACAACCAGGGCCGGATTCCCCACAAGGCCACTGAGGCCAAGCCTCGGGGCGGCAGTGGATGCAGGGGCGGCACCCCCCCCTTCTTCCCCGCTGCAGAGGAGAGAGGTGGAGGGAGAGGTGAGATCATGTCAGTCCGTGGAGCTGCTCTGTATTTCCACTCACCGTCGCTGGGTGTCCCTTGAACACTCCTCCCTTGTGTCTGTACTCACTGAAGAAAGAGGGACACTCCCCCCTCAGTCTCAGCTCAGCCACACCCCCTTCCCTGTGTGTAGCAGAGAATAACCAGAGTCTGCATGGAAGTTCAGCAGGTCTATTTCCATGTGTGGTTATGCAAATGCCTAATGTGAAGGGGGAGAGGAGGGGTGGCTGCATGGAAATGTCTGGGGATCTGTATTGCTATGTGTCTGCATAGGTGTAGTTTTGTGGCATTATTGCAGTGATACACATCATCCCCCTTCTGTATACAGACTCCACAGTGATACAGCGTCTTAGCCCCCATCAATGTGGTCAGCTTTGAATGGAAGACTGCAGGGAGAGGAGGATCTGACACCAACAATCGGATTTACTTTAGTTACAACTTACAGCAATGATGTTTTTTTTTTGTTACTGATGTAGGCAGGGCTTTTTTTTCAGTGGGAACGTGGGGGAATGCAGTTCCGGCACCTCCTGGACTGACTGTATGTAATGTTAAGGGGTGCTAGGGTGTGCTGCAGGTTATCGATGCCTACTGCTGGCGGATCTATTTTCGCTGGAGGGGATCTATTTTTGCAGGGGGGTCTATTGTTGCTGAGGAGGTCTAGTGTTGCTGGTGGGGGACCTATTGTTGCTGGGGGGGTCAGTTGTTGCTGAAGGAGATCTACTGTTGGGGGAGGGGTCTATTGTTGATGGCTGCCAGAGAGTCTATTAATGCTGGCCGGAGATCTGTTGATACTGCCGGGAGTCTATTGTTGCTGGGGGGGAAATTTTGTTGTGGGTGGTACATTGTTAGGGGGATCTATTGTTGCTGGCTGAATGTGAAACCAAATTCCATACAAATTACTTAGCACAACAAAATGATACTTGGTTCTGTATTGTCTAAAAGGGGTGGTACTGGGAGGTGGGCAGGGGATGGAACCAAGGGACGTTGCTCGGAGGTGGGTAGGGGCGGAGAAAACAAGTGACTCGGAAAAGGGGAGTTCCTGCACCTATTGTCTGAGAAAAAAAGCCCTGGATGTAGGACATATTTTACTCTGACAACAGTCACTGGGCTCACTATAGGTGCAAACTGACTGAAATGGGCAACAAACTGTAATGGAAGTTTTTCAAGCTCACAGGTCAGGACAATGGCTACTTTCACACCGAGGTGTTGGGGGGTCGGTGGTAAAGCGCCGCTATTGTTAGCAGCACTTTACTTTCTTTTTTGCAGCGCTTTTCAACCACTAGCAGGGAGCTTTTAACCCCGCTAGCAGCTGAAAAAGGGTTAAAATCGCCCACAAATCGCCACTTTGCCAGCGGTTCGGCGGCACTGCCCATTGATTTCAATGGGCAGGGGCACTTTAGGAGCAGTTTATACACCGCTCCTACAGCGCCTCAAACATGTGGCTTGCAGGACTTTTTTTACCATCCTGCCAGCGCACCACTCCAGTGTGAAAGCTCTCGGACTTTCAAATTGGAATGAGAGGAGAGGCTCTTTACAGTCTTTCTTATTAGCGCTATAGTGCCTGCAAAGCGCCTCAGTGTGAAAGCAGCCTTAAGGTGACCATACACTACACAATCTTGTTGTACAATCAGCTTTTGATCTGCCAACAATTATATAGTGTAAGGGCCTGCATATTTTATTTAAAGATTGTACAATCAGATTGTGTAGTGTATGGCCACTTTAAGCCCCTGTCGGGGAGAAGCACATTAAAGGAGTAGGAGAGGGTCTGTTCCTACATTCTGGCTTTGTGAGTTTGCACTACTTGCAAAAAAGCTTGTTGAATATTAAAGCAGACTTTCAGCTTCCTCTTCCCCCCTTCTCTTACAAATGCAAATTAGCTTTTGGGTTGCAAAAAAGTATGTTACATTGTGTTTTTTAAATAGTTGTTTGTCCCAAAGTTTGTGTGTCTTAAAGTGGAACAAAAGTTCTGTCATTACATGCTGCGAGCAGGCGGTCTTTTTTTTTTGCAGAAGAGATATGCAATTTCTCTGCTACAATAAAATACACCTACCTGCTTGCTCACAGCAATCCATGGAATGTAAGCTGAGCTGCACATTCAGACTCTGATGTAAGAGGGGGCCTCTGTGCAGACTCTGATGTAAGAGGGGGCCTCTGTGCAGACTCTGATGTAAGAGGGGGCCTCTGTGCAGACTCTGATGTAAGAGGGGGCCTCTGTGCAGACTCTGATGTAAGAGGGGGCCTCTGTGCAGACTCTGATGTAAGAGGGGGCCTCTGTGCAGACTCTGATGTAAGAGGGGGCCTCTGTGCAGACTCTGATGTAAGGGGGGCCTCTGTGCAGACTCTGATGTAAGGGGGGCCTCTGTGCAGACTCTGATGTAAGGGGGGCCTCTGTGCAGACTCTGATGTAAGGGGGGCCTCTGTGCAGACTCTGATGTAAGGGGGGCCTCTGTGCAGACTCTGATGTAAGGGGGGCCTCTGTGCAGACGCTGATGTAAGGGGGGCCTCTGTGCAGACGCTGATGTAAGGGGGGCCTCTGTGCAGACTCTGATGTAAGGGGGGCCTCTGTGCAGACTCTGATGTAAGGGGGGCCTCTGTGCAGACTCTGATGTAAGGGAGGGCTCTGTGCAGACTCTGATGTAAGGGAGGGCTCTGTGCAGACTCTGATGTAAGGGGGGCCTCTGTGCAGACTCTGATGCTTACATAATAATGTACATAACATAATGTAACAAAACATGCCAGTCAGCCCCTGCCAGGGGCTCTGGAGGGCCACATTGTCCTCCCCCCACTCTTGTGATTATGAAAAATCTTAGACTGTTTTCCTCGATCCATCACTTTCCCATTGCCACTTGACTGGACTTTCCCCCAGGCCTAAGGCAGCACCCCCCCTCAACCTCCGCTGCAGAGGAGGAGGGAGAGGTGAGATGTCAGGACTTTCGGTAGCATCCCCCCCTGCTTCTCAAACTGCGGCATTGGGGTGGCAAAGGGAGGACCCGCCATTGGGGCGGCAAAGGGAGTAAATCCGGGCCTGTATACAACCTGACCTAAAGACAGCAATTAGGCAAGCTTCCAGGCAGTGTACTGAACCAGAGGTACCTTTTCTGGCAAATCAGGAAGGATTACTTTGGTTTTGAGGCAAGATATTCGTCCCTCAACAAGTGAGACTCCAAGTCTTAAGGACTTTCCACGACCATAAGCTCGCTGATCATTTTGGGGTTCAGAAAACCTCGGAGCTTATGCAGCGCTCCTTCTGGTGGCCAAGCTGGAGGCAAGATTGTAAAGACTATGTCAGGTCGTGTACCATTTGTCAACCTAATAAAGGGGCCAATACCAACTCTTGGGGCCTGTTGAGACCTTTGCCCATCCCAGAACAGCCCATGAGAAAGATTTTGATGGACTTCATCGCAGACTTGCCCCCTTCCGAAGGTTTCACCACTATTTTGGTAGTGGTGGATCGTCTTTCAAAAATGGCACATTTCTTACCTATGTTGACACAGCGAATATTTTCATTAAAGAAATTGTCAGGTTACATGGATTACCAGATAGCATTGTGTCTGATAGAGGAGTACAATTTACTTCTAAATTCTGGAAGGATCTCTGTAAATCTTTAGCAATTGAAGTATGCCTTTTATCTGCCTATCATCCACAGAGCAACGGCCAGACTGAAAGGACAATTCAGACGCTAGAACAATATCTTCGCTGTTTCTGCACCTGTTCTCAAGACGACTGGTCCTTTCTTTTCCCTTGTGTGGAATTCGCCTACAATAACTCTTTACATACTACCACTAATCAAACTCCCTTCTGGGCCAATTATGGCTTTCACCCATCATTCTTACCCAATTCCATTCCAGAAACATCCGTACCTGCAGTCCAGGACAGGATAAAATTCATCCAATCCAATTATCAACAACTTCGGGAAGCTATGCAAGAGGCGCAAGATAGTTACAAGAAATATCATGACAGAGGGAGAAAAGACAGCCCTACTTTTAAGGTAGGAGATGAAGTTTGGCTATCCCCAATAAACCTCAAACTCTCATGTCCATCACGAAAACTGGGACCAAGGTTTATTGGTCCTTTTAAGATCAAGAAGGTGGTAAATCCAGTAGCCTTTGAATTGGCATTGCCCAGTTCCTACAAAATTCACCCGGTATTTCATGCTTCACTGTTGAAACCAACAGTTCCCAGTCCCTTCCCGGAGAGAGAAGAATTACCACCACCTCCAGTCCTAGTAGGAGGTGAGACCGAATTTGAGGTAGAGACCATCTTGGATTGCAGGAAAAGAGGGTGACAAGTACAGTACCTCATAAAGTAGAAGGGGTACCCTCCAGAGGATAATTCCTGGGAGCCCTCAAGCAATATACATGCCCCTCAACTAGTACAAGCCTTTCACAGCAGACACTCTGAGAGAATGGCTAGATTGGGCATCCAGAGGCTGCTCCTTAGGGGGGGGCACTGTCAGGGAATAGGCCGTGGAAGTACTGGCAATCTTGCTAGTAAATGAAATGGGCGCCATAGGCGCATCATGTGACAGGTGGTTCTCCCTGCTGGCCTATATAAGGCTGACTCTGTATGACTAAAATTGCTGGATTGTCTTCAGCTCTCCCCGAGTTCCTGAACCTGCACCTGTTTCCTGTTGTCTTGCTGTGATCCGGATTGTTCCTTGGCTTACCCTGATCTTCTCCTGGCTCTGACCCGGTTTACCCTAAGGACTAGAAAAAAACAGAAAATATTGGAGCAAAGGAATGCTCCAATGGAAGGTCAATGAAGTGAATCAGCTACACCTGTTGGATAATTTCAAAAGGAGAGACTTTATTGGTGAAATCAATACAAGGTGAAAAAGGTCAAAGCAGCTCCTGGCAGGGGGCTGGGCTTCCAGGTAATCTGAATCAAATTAAATACAGTAAAAAGTACAACGTTGTGGTAAAAAAACAGGTATAAAAGACATGCCGCTGCGACTACCTTGAAAATTATTGCTAATGTATCCTGACATTTACAGTATATTACTGGTGTAATCTGGAAAAAATATCTCCCTTAATGATGCAGGAAATATAGGAATTCATGCATAACTGAGTCCAACAGACCAATGGGATTGAAGGATTCAAATATAATAATAGAAAAAACGCTAATGATGGCAACAGCTTCAGTCATATGAACAAGCACAGGGATCTGTGTGCAATGGATTACACGGGCAATCCAGCAATTTTAGAATTGTGACCCAGTACAGGTGGCTTTAGAATAGCGCTACAAGAGCTTCCTATCAATAGAAATCCTGTCACGGTGAGTTGGAGCAAAAACAGTTCACTTGAGCCCAAGGAAACCCACCTATTAGGTATTGAGAGCATGGAAGTTCATAGATATTTGAATCCAACAAAAATGTAAACAGAAAATTCAAAAAATAGAATAGAGACATCAAGTAGTACAACTGCAAACAGATGACTTGACAGAAACACCTGTTGTAATGAATCACATAGGCAGTCCTGCAATTTTAAACCAATGATTCAACACAGGTAGCTTATCATCAGCGCAGTAAGCTTTCTTGATTGGATTCTGTCACATAAGTTGAGGAAAGCACTTCACTTGAACTAAAGTAGCTTGTGGTTATAGATAGTCATCTATCATTTATTCAGCATACAGGTCCTTCTCAAAAAATTAGCATATTGTGATAAAGTTCATTATTTTCTGTAATGTACTGATAAACATTAGACTTTCATATATTTTAGATTCATTACACACAACTGAAGTAGTTCAAGCCTTTTCTTGTTTTAATATTGATGATTTTGGCATACAGCTCATGAAAACCCAAAAATCCTATCTCAAAAAATTAGCATATCATGAAAAGGTTCTCTAAACGAGCTATTAACCTAATCATCTGAATCAACTAATTAACTCTAAACACCTGCAAAAGATTCCTGAGGCTTTTAAAAACTCCCAGCCTGGTTCATTACTCAAAACCGCAATCATGGGTAAGACTGCCGACCTGACTGCTGTCCAGAAGGCCATCATTGACACCCTCAAGCAAGAGGGTAAGACACAGAAAGAAATTTCTGAACGAATAGGCTGTTCCCAGAGTGCTGTATCAAGGCACCTCAGTGGGAAGTCTGTGGGAAGGAAAAAGTGTGGCAGAAAACGCTGCACAACGAGAAGAGGTGACCGGACCCTGAAGAAGATTGTGGAGAAGGACCGATTCCAGACCTTGGAGGACCTGCGGAAGCAGTGGACTGAGTCTGGAGTAGAAACATCCAGAGCCACCGTGAACAGGCATGTGCAGGAAATGGGCTACAGGTGCCGCATTCCCCAGGTCAAGCCACTTTTGAACCAGAAACAGCGGCAGAAGCGCCTGACCTGGGCTACAGAGAAGCAGCACTGGACTGTTGCTCAGTGGTCCAAAGTACATTCGGAAATCAAGGTGCCAGAGTCTGGAGAAAGACTGGGGAGAGGGAAATGCCAAAATGCCTGAAGTCCAGTGTCAAGTACCCACAGTCAGTGATGGTCTGGGGTGCCATGTCAGCTGCTGGTGTTGGTCCACTGTGTTTTATTAAGGGCAGGGTCAATGCAGCTAGCTATCAGGAGATTTTGGAGCACTTCATGCTTCCATCTGCTGAAAAGCTTTATGGAGATGAAGATTTCATTTTTCAGCACGACCTGGCACCTGCTCACAGTGCCAAAACCACTGGTAAATGGTTTACTGACCATGGTATTACTGTGCTCAATTGGCCTGCCAACTCTCCTGACCTGAACCCCATAGAGAATCTGTGGGATATTGGGAAGAGAAAGTTGAGAGACGCAAGACCCAACACTCTGGATGAGCTTAAGGCCGCTATCGAAGCATCCTGGGCCTCCATAACACCTCAGCAGTGCCACAGGCTGGTTGCCTCCATGCCACGCCGCATTGAAGCAGTCATTTCTGCAAAAGGATTCCCGACCAAGTATTGAGTGCATAACTGAACATAATTATTTGAAGGTTGACTTTTTTTGTATTAAAAACACTTTTCTTTTATTGGTCGGATGAAATATGCTAATTTTTTGAGATAGGATTTTTGGGTTTTCATGAGCTGTATGCCAAAATCATCAATATTAAAACAAGAAAAGGCTTGAACTACTTCAGTTGTGTGTAATGAATCTAAAATATATGAAAGTCTAATGTTTATCAGTACATTACAGAAAATAATGAACTTTATCACAATATGCTAATTTTTTGAGAAGGACCTGTATAGTTCATTCAATGTATGAGAATGTAAAGCCGCTTTGCTTAGTCAAGTGAAAGTTCTGTTTACCATACCATAATACCGCTGTACCTTCATCCTCCACAGTATTAATCTGTTTTAGAAAATATGTCTCTTACCTCATAGACACTAAGATGTGTACTTATAAGTAGAGGGTGTGTACTCACATGTAGAGGGAGACAGTAAAATTCAGATCTGCTCTTCCCAATCAAAGCTATCCTGCAAGCATGGAGGAGACACTGGATGGATGAGCTGCCTTGGATCTAGCAAGGACCCGCGCCTGCAGATCTTGTTAGCTGTTTAGCATGCCGGGTCACGTTATCACATCCGTCTGGGTCAAACAAAGTTCACAGCAGCACAGTTCACATTGTACTTTTTACTGTATTTAATTTGATTCAGATTACCTGGAGGCCCAGCCCCCTGCCAGGAGCTGTTTTGAACTTTTTCACCTTGTATTGATTTCACCAATAAAGTCTCTCCTTTTGAAATTATCCAACAGGTGTAGCTGATTCACTTCATTGACCTTCCATTGGAGCATTCCTTTGCTCCAATATTTTCTGTTTTTTTCTAGTGTCACTTTTGGTCACATGAAGCGGAACCCGTCCATTTGGACGAATCACATTGTTGGTCCAGTTTAAATTTCGCAGTATCGGATTCAGTTAATTTTATTTTTTTACTATACCCTAAGGACTACTCTTCTGCCTAATCAGCCTGCTTGCCTGTGTATGACCCCCAGCTTATCCTAAGGACTACTCTTCTGCCTAACCTGCCTGCTTGTCTGTGTATGACCTCAGCCTGTTTTAAGGACTTGTTTCAATCTGAATACCTCTGCTATTTGTGTGTGACCCTGGCCGGCCTTAGAGACTTTGCTACTTCCAACACCAGTCTACCTACCCGTGTATGATCACTGGTGTTGGATCCTCGGCCAGGCCTTTGCTGACTTCACTGGATGCCTTACGCCCTGTATCCTGTCTACACTCCTTAAGGACTGCTTCCAGCACCTCCTCAAGTTGCTTGCAAGTGATCATCTGCTCAAGTCCTGCACACCCTGCTGGCAACCCGTGCTTCTTACCCGCTGTGCCAACTTCAGGGGTATACTGCGCTCAGCCGTAAGGGGAGCCGCTCTCAGCATCTCGGCCTCAGAAAGGTAACCTGACACTAAGCCTGCTAGAATAAAACTGGAGCAACTGCAGCATCCGAAAGAAGCTGGAGGATTGGCGTTGCCCAATCCATGGCTTTATTACTTAGCCTCACAACTGCATCACATAGTGAGAGTCGTACGCCCACCACAGGACTTGCAGCTGAACTTACTAGGCTCCCCTAAGCTACTTCGTTTTACGACTGGCAGGGGGATGGCTGATGGATTGGAAGCCTTACATTTCAACAAATCTAACAAACTCTACCCTAGGTACGCCCTTATGCAGAAGATTTGGAACAAGGTTAGGATGATGCAAGGTGTCAATGGGTTTATTAGATATTACCCCATCTGGGATAATAACTATTTTCAGGAAATAGTGAAACTGCAATATTGCGCGAAGGGGAAACAGTTTGGCATCCCCCATATGTACCACATTTTTCGAGATGGAAAATTAAGGTCTTTCTCGGAGCTCCAAGAGAACTTTAGGCTCCCTTCATCTATGCACTTCTATTACTTGCAACTCCAACATGCAGTCAGCGCCCAGGGGGGAGTGGATCAATGGTCTTTAGATTCTACTTCTGTCTTCAATTACCTGTTTGAGGTCACCACATATAAAGGGTTTATATCTTGCTGTTATGCTGTGTTACTTAATTTTTTTTCCTACAGGACTCGCCTTTCAAGGTGGAGTCTCAATGGGAGCAAGATGTTGGAGCATTTGAGGAGGAGCAATGGGAGGAAGCCCTATAGGCAGTTCCCCAGTGCTCTTTGAATGTGGCTTAGCGCCTATCCCAGCTCTATATAATCCTGAAAGTTCATTATACACTGGCCAGGTTGGACCGCATGGGGGTGAGATCTGATTCCACCTATACTAGATGCTGTAGAGTTCATGGGGATTATATTGGAAACTTAATAGGGTTTTCCAGGTCCAGATTCCACTGGACCCCAAACATTGCTTACTGGGTTTCCTCGACATTCTCTCAATAGAGGATATTCCTAGACAGGTTATGACTCTAGCTCTCTTTCAGGCCCGTGAAATGATTTTGAGGCATTGGAAATCCACAGAACCTCCCACGGTGCAAGAATGGATTACTCAAATGGGTGAGACCCTCTGCCTAGAAAAGCTTATTTATCAACACAGGGGTACAAGGGGCAAATTTGACAAATTATGGTCCCCCTGGTTAGATGTCCCAGGCTTAGCCCCTGTGGACCTGGTTTATGACCATATTTTTTAGAAGGCATATTATTCCTGCAGTTTATGTATTTCACAGTTGATGATTGTATGGGTGTACCTTAAGAGGCTGAGTAATGTCTTATTTGAATACATAGGTAAGAGATTTAGCTTTATGTGAACAGTGGTGTATAATGTATTGATTCCTTGTGAGTTGTACTCTGAAGGTCTTGTGTAATCCTTTTGCTCTGGAACATGTATATCTTATTTCTTATGCTCAATAAAACCTTTTTTGTTCGAGAAAAAAAAAACAAGCAGGGCGTACTGACAGGCACCGCTCTAGCTTTTTCGTCAGCCGCTATTCAGTCACCATCGGCATCCTCGGCCGGCCCCTCTCTCCTGCCCCATAGAATGCTGCTCAGTATAGTGTCTTCCCCAGTCCTAGGACCTGCCAAGTCACTTCCGTTTATGCCCTGTACACACGACCGGTTTTCCCGTCGGAATAAACTTGCATGGTTTTTCTGACGGAATTCAGACGGAATTCCGCTCAAGCTGTCTTGCATACACCCGGTCACACCAAATTCCCACTGTCAAAAACGCAGTGACGTACAACACGTACGATGGCAGTATAAAAGGGAACTTAAATTCCAATGGCACCACCCTTTGTGCTGCTTTTGCTGATCTCTCGTGTTAGTAAAAGTTTGGTGAGAGACGATTCGCGCTTTTCAGTCTTCGTGCTTTCAGATAGTTTTCTGCTGTTCGGTTGGTGCTTGTGGGTTCGTATCTGTCTTTCAGTGGGTGTAGTGAGTTCGTATCTGTTTTTCAGTGCGTTCTTGTCCACTCATTTCTGATTTTCAGGTTGTTCTTCATAGGCCTTTCTGTTCTTCAGTGCGTTCTGTTTAGTTCGTTCTGACCAGCCGACCGTTTTCTAACTATGTTGCGGGTACGTAACAAGGTTGACTTCTCATGCTTTACCCCCTCACAATTGGCTATGTCTCGTATTGATTTGATTCTCCTCTCACCTACCCTGTTGCCCGACCTCCTGGATGTGGGGTTTGGCACCAGGGTACTCTCGGATCATTCCCCCTACTGGCTGACTCTCAGGCTCCCCTCCGGCCCTCCTCCCCGCATCTGGCGGCTCAACCCGTTCTGGCTCACAGTTCTCCCGGAGCTGGAGGCCGTGCAGCGGGAGTGGGTCCACTTCTTCCGCACTAATCTGGGTTCGGCGCCTGTCGGATCGGTCTGGGAAGCTTTTAAGCTCCGCGCCCGATTGGTCCTCTCCACCCGCATCAATAGACATAAGACCGCTTCCAAACTGATCCTCCAACAGTCCGAGGAGCACCTGAGCTTTCTTGAGCAGATATTCCTCGCAGACCCCACGGCTGCGAACGCCTTTCTCATCCGCCTGCAGCCTAGATTAACTAACCATTTACATTATGAAAAGGCTAAGCAGGGCATCTTCTTTAGCAAACAACGCGTATTTGAGCATGAAGAACGCGCAGGCAAATTATTGGCCTACATGGCCCATCTGGATCGCAGTCCCACCGGTTGTGGTCCAACTCCGGACCGCAGCTGTGACTGACATCTGACGCAGACCTGGTAGCTGAAGAGTTTAAGCAATTTTATTCTGCCCTCTATACGTCCGCAGCGAGCCACACACAAGCAGAACTTTCCCAGTTCCTGGCCCTCATAGAGTTCCCCACCCTCACCCAGACCCAATGTTCCCTCCTGGAGGCTCCCATCACCTCGGAATGCGTCGCGGAGGCCCTAGCCCAGTTCCCCCCTTCAAAAGGCACCGGGCTCGGATGGTCTCCCCCTTGAGTTTTATACACAGTTTCAAGAGGTTCTCGCCCCCCAAGCTGCAGGCCCTGTATGCCCATATTTTTGAAACCTCGACCCTCCCCTCAACCATAGGAGAGGCTCAAATCGTCCTTATCCCCAAACCCGGCAAAGATCCCTTATACCCGGAATCCTACTGCCCCATCTCGCTCCTCCAATTAGACGTCAAAATCCTAGCCAAAATTCTCGCCTTGCGCCTTAATAAAGTGATACTTAATCTAATTCACCCAGATCAAACAGGGTTCATGCCCAACAAAAATACTGCGTTCAATCTCCGTCGGTTGTTCATGAATCTACAGTCCACTCATGATAATACCGGGTCCAGGGTGGTGGTGAGCCTCGATGCTGCAAAGGCATTCGACTCCGTGGAATGGTGCTACCTATGGGAATGCTTGGCCAGATTCGGCTTCGGCCCTAAATTTATAAAATGGCTACAGCTCCTGTATCAGGCTCCCACTGCTCGGATCCAGGTTAATGGTAGGATTTCCACTCCACTCCCACTCACCAGGGGTACCCGCCAGGGCTGTCCCATATCCCCCCTGTTGTATGCTTTGGCAATTGCCATCAGGAACCACCCACACATTAGAGGCCTCCGTGCGGGTCACCTGACGGAGACTCTGAGTCTATACGCGGATGACATGCTACTTTATCTGGAGGACTCGGGCCCTTCACTCACGGCGGCCCTACGATTGATAGAGCAGTTCGGGGAGTTCTCCGGCCTCCGCATTAACTGCTCCAAATCTCAGATTCTCCCGCTCGACTTGGATGTTCCATCTGCGGCTCAGGCGGCGCTTCCACTTGTTTGAGCTAGTCAGTTCAAGTACTTGGGAGTGCAATGCTCCAGAACGCTGCTTGACTACAATACTCTTAATATTGAACCTTTATTTACCTTCTTAAAAGCCAAGACTCAAGTGTGGTCCCGACTCCCCTTAGGGGTCATGGGCCGTATAAATCTGATCAAGATGATCCTACTCCCCAAGCTGCTCTATTTGTTCTGGCATGCCCCCCTCAGTATCCCCCCTAGAGTTTTCAAATCTATGGAGGCTATTCTCAACACCTTTGTATGGGGTGCATCCGGCCACAAGCTTTCATGGCGTGTTCTGAAGTGCCCCGTCCACCTAGGGGGCACTGCCCTGTCGGACCTTACCCTGTACTACATCGCCTCCCAATTGTCGCACTTCTACTACTTTAATCAGATGTATAGGGACCGTTACGAAACTTTGGTCTGCTCCCCACGTGTTGGTCGGGTCGCGCATCCGTTTCAAGTCCTCCTATGCGGCACTCACGGACCCCTCAGGGCAAAGGCTACAATGCTAACTCACCACTGCAAGATATGGCAGTGAGCCATGGCTGTTACCGGGGCCCCTGCACTGCATGCCCACACCCCCCTTTGGGATAACTCCCAACTCCCCGAACTGCGTACCGTTCCAGACCAAGCACAATGGATAGTCTTTGGTATTCTTTTTCTCTCCCAGGTCCTTGACAACGGGATGATTAGATCATTCCAGGCCCTCAAAGACGAGTTTGACCTTCCTAATCGCATGCTGTTTCGCTATCTCCAGCTCCGACACGCCCTCGCCTCCCAATTTGGAGATCATACCCCTAGACTAGTATCGCTGCCGCTTGTGACCGTGATCCTCAGCAGCAACCCTAAGGGGATGATTTTTTTTTTATAATCACCTATTAATGCCGTCAGCCACTTCGTTGGCTTACCGGCTCAAATCCAGATGGGAGGCGGATCTTGGGGCTGTGGAGGACGGGGATTGGGAAGATGCATTGGCCACCTCCAAGCTAGCCTACCCCAAGTTGTCGGATAGACTCACTCACCTATACATTCTGCACAGGTCCTATCTTACCCCTGCCAGCTTGTCTAAATTTAAACCAGGTTACTGCTCGGCCTGCCCCAAGTGCGGCGACTCGTCGGGCACCTTCTATCATTTGCTGTGATCATGCCCCAAACTCCAGGAATACTGGTCCCAGGTGGTGAAGTTCCTCCATGATCGCATGGGCTCCCCACTTTCCCTCTGCCCCCGACAATGCCTCCTCGGCATCCTCCCTTTGCCAGAAGAAGAAAAATATCTCATTATCTTTTTACAGGAAACGCTATTTCTGGCCAGAATGCAAGTTGCCCGCACCTGGATCAAGCCTACACCCCCCACCATACAACAGTGGAGGGGAGCGATTAATGCCACCCTCCCCTACAAAAAAGTCCTCTACAAATATAGGGGCTGCCCGACTAAATTCAATAAGATCTGGGACAGGTGGGAGGAGGACCCATTAACTTGCACAGCCTGATGCAATCCCCTACCGTGCTCTCAGCCCCCCCTTAGCCCCGCCCCACGATTGTTCACCTCCCCTCATCACGACCCGCTGACCGAGTTATATGACTGAACCTTTCATCCGGGCTGTCTCGTTGCTCCCTGCACCCTAGCCCTTAGTTGGTCCCGGATGTTCAATTTGTCATGTATGTGTCCTGTATGTGGTAGCAATGTCATATACGTTATCCTTGTATTTGGTACATGTTGCACCTCTTATGTGATTATGTAATCTTTTCTATTATGCTCAATAAACGTTTTCTTGATTAAAATAAAATGTTGCGGGTACGTACTCGTCGTAGAGTTTGTGCTGTGCATGGGCTTGGTGTTGGGGTTCTTGCTTTAACCCAAGCTCAGTCCATGAACAGGGTAAGGAGGAGTTCATGGACGAAGAATTGGTTGCTCCAGCATGACCAATTCTGTCACATGCCTTTGCTGCGGGAGATCCAGGAGAATAATCCTGATGATTTTACGAATTATCTCTGGATGACAGATCCCGTTTTTCACCGTCTGTTGGCTTTGCTGTCCCCTTATATCACGAAGCAGGACACCTGCATGCGGCAAGCCATTGCTCCCGAGCAGAGGCTAGTCGCCACGTTGCGATACTTGGCGACTGGGAGAAGTCTGCAGGACCTTAAGTTTACGGCAGGCATCTCCCCCCAGGCTCTGGGGATCATTATCCCAGAGACCTGTTCTGCCATCATCCAAGCCCTGCAGAAGGACTATATTAAGGTAAGTTTTCTCCTTTAACATCATATTCTATATGTATTGAATTGTATGCTAATGTAATGTATTTCTTTCATCATTCCCTAATTACCATGATTGTAATATGCTGTGAATGTCCCCTTTGTCCTCATGCATGCTGTAAGCTTTTAATGCTCCTTTTTTGGCCTACATGCATATTTGCTTTTACTAACCTTTCCAACATGCTATCCTGGGCCCATACACACCTAGCTTAGTCACTTACCAATGTATTTTGTCAGCTCCATTGTAGTGCTTTACCCTAAACACCCCCTAAAATGTGTACAAATGTTTTTGTTCTCATTAAATTCAGACAGAGTGGCAGAGGCTTTTTTTTTGGGTCCCAAACTCAGCTAGAACCCCCCCCCCTAAAATGTGTACAGATGTTTTTTTCTCATTAAATTCAGTGTGGAAGAGGCTTTTTTTTGGAGTCCCAAACTCAGCTAGAACCCCCCCCCCTAAAATGTTTACAATGGGCCATCAGAGGGGGTGAGGAATCTGATAAGTGGGCCTTATATTTTTGTCTTTAAATACTCCTTTAAATAAATGTTATACTGATGTTGGTCAAGAATGTTTTTGTGTAATTTGCTTGCAATGTTATGTGCAAAAGTACTAATATTTTTATTTCTGGTTTGACTCCACAGTTTCCTTCAACGCCACAGGAATAGCAGACTGTGGTCTCCCATTTTGCCCAGAGGTGGGACTTTCCTAACTGTGGAGGGGCTATAGATGGGAAGCATGTCCACATCGTGCCACCACCCCATTCGGGGTCTTACTATTACAACTATAAGGGGTTTAATATTATAGTGTTGATGGCGGTGGTGTCGGCACAATATGGGTTTCTCTATGTGGACGTGGGGAAGAATGGCTGGATGTCGGAGTCTTCGCCCAGACGGAGTTTTTCCGACATCTCCAGAGGGGTGGCCTGGCTTTGCCACCTGATGAAGACAATGTTGAAGGACTACCGTTCGTCTTTTTGTTGATGAAGCATTCGGTCTGGGCGATCACCTGATGAGGCCATTCCCCCAGAGGATCCTCACCCCGGAGAGGCTGGCCAGAGCCCGAAGAGTCATTGAGAATGCCTTTGGGATAATGGCCAGCCGGTTCTGCCTGTTTCTGACAGCAATACATATGGCGGACTACAAACTTAACCACATCATATTATCCTGATGCATATTGCACAATTTTTTACGGCAAGATGCCCAAAATTATCTTGCCTCAGTTGTGCCTTCCTGCTAATCCCCTGACGGGCCTGGATACTGTCCATCCTGGCTTGCCCCCACAAAGCGCCCGTGAAGTTCGCCAGAAATCTGTCGATTATTTTACGGGTAGGGGGGCCATTGCTATGCCAAACAATGTCTAAATAATTTTTTAAGAAGAAAATAATAATTATCTGATAAAATCTTGAATTTTCTTTATTGCTTGTGTTTCTTTTAGCTGTCTCCTAGGTTCTCCTAGTGCACTTGTAGTTCCAAGTGGATTTTCCTTTAGTAAATAACCCCCATTGTCACTGTGAACACAAAATTACTTCAAAAACTGGTATTGAGCATTGAAAGAAGAAGCCACACATTGTTGATTAGAAAACTTCTTACTCTGTGCACATTCACATGGGCGTTCTAAAAATTTGGGGTAAATTAAAACATATTTTTTTCTCAAGTTTTACAATATATATTGTGAGGGGGTTAGCTCGGCAGCGGGTGTGTGTGACCCCCGAGATGGGCTCCCCACACAAAAACAGGCCCAGCAAACGGAGGTTGTGGTTTTCAAAATCAAAAAGGTGCGGTTTATTTTCTATTTACAGTGACAAAACACAGCAAAGCAAAAGAAACATAAACAAAATAAATCCTGGTCAACTTGACCTCTGACTAAACATACAGGTTTCCTAACTAACAACTGGGATCAGCCTAGTGCTGTCCTAGTCCCTAAGTCCCTGGTTTTAAATGTCCAAGCAAATAGCCACACAGGCTTTGTCTCACCGCACAGGGGTTCACTCTCCCTAGACAGTCCACACAGGTCTGGGTCCAGGCATGAGCTAACATCTAATGAAGCTGGGAGTTCTTATAGAGGCCTAAATGAGCTGACAAGCTTCAGCTGGTCTCATCAACTCCCTGTCTGCACGACGCCCCACACTCTCCCTAGAGGTATGAGTCATCCATGAGCCCACTAGCCTCAGCTGGGCTTATACAACTCTCCACCTAGTTGTATAAGTCGGCGTAAAGCCTGAATCTGGGCGAAATATATCTACCCCCCTGGATGCAACCAGGTGACTTTACCTTCCTGCTGTCACATACCCCCCCCCTCTTGTTTTAACCTCGGGGTTGGAACACCAGCAATCAGGCATTCATGTACTCGAGACAAAGCATCCACATTCCCCATTTGAACGCCAGGGCGATGCTTTACTGTGAAGTTGAATTCCTGGAGGGCCAGGAACCACCTATTCACTCTTCTATTTGTTTCCTTGTTTTGAGCCATCCACTTTAACGGAGCGTGATCCGTAACCATGTCAAAGTGCCTACCTAGCAGGTAGTACCGAAGGGAATCTAGAGCCCACTTCACCGCTAAACACTCCTTTTCAACGGTGGCGTAATTTACCTCATGGGACTTCAACTTCCTGCTGAGGTAAATGACTGGGTGCTCTTCCCCGTTCCAGACCTGGGACAATACTGCTCCTAACCCCACATCTGACGCATCACTTTGTACGACAAAGTCTTTAGAGAAGTCGGGTGAGTACAACACTGGCTGGCTACATAAGGCTTGTTTCAAGAATTGGAATGCTGCCTCAGCCTCGGGGGTCCATTTAATCATGACCGACCCTTTCCCCTTCGTCAGGTTGGTTAGGGGCACAGCCTTAGAAGCAAAGTGGGGAATGAATCGCCGATAATACCCAGCGATTCCCAGAAAGGCTCGTACCTGCTTCTTGCTGTTGGGACGTGGCCAACTCTGGATGGCCTCGACTTTGTTGAGTTGGGGTTTTATTACTCCCCTCCCAATGGTGTACCCAAGATATTTGGCCTCCTCCTGCCCAATGGTACACTTCTTGGGGTTAGCCGTAAACCCCGCTTCCCGAACAGAGTCCAGGACTGCTTGCACTTTTGGCAGATGTGAGGCCCAATCTGTGCTATGGACAATTATGTCATCCAGGTAAGCCGCAGCATACTTCCGATGGGGCCTCAGCATCTGGTCCATTTTCCGCTGGAATGTGGCCGGCGCATTCTGTAACCCGAACGGCATTCTTTTATATTGGAACGCCCCGTCTGGGGTTACAAATGCGGTTTTCTCTTTGGCCGACTTGGCCAGGGGGATTTGCCAATACCCTTTTGTGAGGCCAAGAGTCGTCATGTATCGGGCTGTTCCCAGCCGGTCGATCAACTCATCTATACGTGGCATGGGGTAGGTGTCAAATTTTGTAACTTTGTTCAACTGACGAAAATCGTTACAAAATCGCCAGCTCCCATCCGGTTTAGGCACCAACACAATGGGACTAGACCAATCACTTTGGGACTCCTCTATCACCCCTAAGTTCAGCATTTTCTGTACTTCCTCCCGTATTGCCTCCCGTCGGGCCTCTGGGATCCGATAGGGTTTTAACTTCACCCTTTCACCGGGCGGGGTAATGATGTCATGCTCTACCCCAGATGTTTGTCCCGGCAGCTCAGAGAATACCTCCTTGTTGCGAAGCACAAACTCCTTAACCTCCTGTTGTTGGGGTTGTGACAAGGTGGCTGCTATTCCAACCTCAGGAATCACGCAACCAGTTTGAGCTGGTGACCAAGTGTCTGCGACTAGGGACTCTCTATCCCTCCAGGCTTTCAACAGATTAACGTGATAGATCTGTTCGGGCTTTCGCCTTCTTGGTTGTCTGACCTTGTAATTCACTTCGCTCACTTTTTCCATTATCTCGTAGGGGCCTTGCCATTTGGCAAGGAATTTACTTTCAACTGTAGGGACAAGTACCAGTATCCTATCCCCCGGGGAAAAGGTACGGGTCTTGGCTCCACGGTTGTACACTCTCTGCTGTGCTAACTGCGCTTGGGCCAAATGTTCCTTCACGATGGGCATTACCTGTGCAATTCGGTCTTGCATCAGGGCGACATGCTCAATCACACTCCTGTGGGGAGAACTCTCACTTTCCCAAGTTTCCTTGGCAATATCCAACAGCCCTCTTGGGTGTCTCCCATACAGTAACTCAAAGGGGGAGAATCCCGTAGAGGATTGGGGCACCTCCCTAATAGCAAACATCAGATAAGGAAGTAGACAGTCCCAATCCTTTCCATCTCTATCCACCACTTTCTTCAACATTTGTTTTAGGGTTTTGTTGAACCTTTCAACCAGCCCATCGGTTTGGGGGTGATACACAGATGTACGTAATTGCGTCACTTTGAACAATTTACACAGCTCCTTCATAACCCGGGACATAAAGGGTGTACCTTGGTCCGTAAGCAGTTCTTTACAAATACCCACCCGGCTAAACACAAGAGATAGCTCTTTGGCTATGGTTTTGGCCGAGGTATTTCGGAGAGGGATCGCTTCTGGATAACGGGTGGCATAGTCCATTATAACTAATATGTACTGGTGCCCCCTAGCGGACTTGATTATAGGACCTACCAAATCCATGGCGATCCTCTCAAACGGGACCTCAATGATGGGTAGAGGGACCAGCGGGCTACGGAAATGTGGCATCGGGGCCGACCTCTGACACACAGGGCAGGAGGAACAATAATTTTCTATGTCCTTCATCACCCCCGGCCAATAGAATCTCTGTAATACCCTCTCTCTGGTTTTCTCTGTCCCCAGATGACCTCCAAGAATGTGCCCATGGGCCAACTCCAACACCAACTTCCTGTAAGGTTTGGGCACCACAAGCTGCTCAACGGTTTCTTCTGCCCTTTTTGCCACCCGATACAGTAGGTCCTTCTCTACGCTGAAGTATGGGTAAGTGCAGGTATTATCTGGGTTCACTAACTCGCCATCTATTTTCACTACGTTTTCCCGTGCCTTTATTAGGGCGGGGTCTTTCAACTGTTCTGTGGCAAAGTTTTCCCTGTGAACCTCAAGATCAGAAAACTCCACAGACGGTAGGTTTTCGTCTGAGGAGGTGGGCTCCTCTCCAGTTTCTTGAGTCTCCCCTGCCAATACTGATAAGGGAAATTCCGGAGAGTCCTCACCACTCTCAGGGGAGTTCTGGCTATCACATTCCTGGTACATAGGGGCACCAGTGGGGGGCTCAGGATCATCCCACAGTTCCCAGAACTTCGGAAAATCCCTTCCCACAATGGCGTCATGCGGTAACTGAGATACTAAGCCCACTGGATGAGAGAGGGTACCTTTGGGGGTCTCGAAACACACTGTAGTCACTGGATACTCTCGGGTGTCCCCATGCACACAAATAACAGCTACCTTGCTATTCCCAGAGACCTCTGTTTTAACTAACTCAGCCTTTATCAGGGTCACAAGGCTACCTGAATCCAGCAATACCACAACATTTCTACCATTAACACACATTTTGCATAAATGTTTCTCAGTTCCTCGAATGGCAGTGCATGCGACTGTCGCACACAGCGACTGACGTCTGCCCGTCAGAAAGTCACACTGCATGGGTTCCTCCACAACCGGGCAATTGGCTGCAATATGTCCCGCTTGCCGGCAGCGGTAGCAAACGATCCTTCTTGCGGCCTCTTGAGCCGCTGATTTCCCAGGCTGTTCTCGCCAAACTTGGGGTAGAGCTCCCACCCTCTCACTCTCTCCACCCTCACCCCTTGGAATCCTCTTATCCGCCCCTGGGGATGGTCTGGTCTTAGGGTGGAAAGTCCGAGTGTCTCTGGAAGAGGCCGTCAGGTTCTCTGTAGCCAAGTATTTCTCCACACGATCCACAAGACCATCGGCCGTCTCTGGGTCTCCATGGCTTACCCACTTTTGGATGGCAGTAGGAAGAGCTCTCAAAAACCGATCCATTACAACACGTTCCACAATCTTTGGTGCGGACAAAGTCTCTGGCTGTAGCCACTTTCTGCTCAGGTGAATGAGATCATACATTTGAGACCTGGGGGGTTTTCCAAGCTGGAAAGTCCAGTTATGCACACGCTGAGCCCGGACAGCCTGGGTGACACCCAGCCTTGCCAATATTTCAGCTTTTAGCATCACATAGTCTTTTGCTTGGTTAGGCTCTAGGTCATAGTAAGCTTTCTGCGATTCACCAGTTAACAGAGGAGCCACCAGTCCAGCCCACTGCTCCTCAGGCCACTTTTCTCTTTCAGCGGTCCTTTCAAATGTGGTCAAAAATACCTCTGGATCATCCTCTCCAGTCATTTTTGTCAATAAACGACTCACCCCAAAGGACGCGGTATTAGTGGGACGGCTTTCCTCACTGGTCTGCGGACGTTGCTGCATTGCTGCTTCCATCTGTTGTTGTAGTCTCTGCTCTTGCTTCTGCAACAGGTCTATGAAGCGGGCCTCAGATTGCAGCTGGGCTTGTTGCTGAGCCTCCAGACTCTGTTGCAAAGTTGCGTTTGTCTGCTGCTGGGCTGCAAGGCTCTGTTGATGAGCTTGCTGCTGGGCTGCGAAGTTCTGTTGTTGAGCTGCAAGGCTCTTTTGCAAACCTGCATTTGTCTGCTGTTGATTGGCATTTGCTAGAGCCAGCTGCTTCAGTATCTCCTCCATGCTGGCTTAAAAAAAAACTGCCACTGGTTCTCCACCAACTGTGAGGGGGTTAGCTCGGCAGCGGGTGTGTGTGACCCCCGAGATGGGCTCCCCACACAAAAACAGGCCCAGCAAACGGAGGTTGTGGTTTTCAAAATCAAAAAGGTGCGGTTTATTTTCTATTTACAGTGACAAAACACAGCAAAGCAAAAGAAACATAAACAAAATAAATCCTGGTCAACTTGACCTCTGACTAAACATACAGGTTTCCTAACTAACAACTGGGATCAGCCTAGTGCTGTCCTAGTCCCTAAGTCCCTGGTTTTAAATGTCCAAGCAAATAGCCACACAGGCTTTGTCTCACCGCACAGGGGTTCACTCTCCCTAGACAGTCCACACAGGTCTGGGTCCAGGCATGAGCTAACATCTAATGAAGCTGGGAGTTCTTATAGAGGCCTAAATGAGCTGACAAGCTTCAGCTGGTCTCATCAACTCCCTGTCTGCACGACGCCCCACACTCTCCCTAGAGGTATGAGTCATCCATGAGCCCACGAGCCTCAGCTGGGCTTATACAACTCTCCACCTAGTTGTATAAGTCGGCGTAAAGCCTGAATCTGGGCGAAATATATCTACCCCCCTGGATGCAACCAGGTGACTTTACCTTCCTGCTGTCACAATATATATATATATATTGTGAGGGGGTTAACTCGGTAGCGGGTGTGTGTGACCCCCTGGTTGGGCTCCCCACACAAAAACCGGGCCAGCAGACTGAGGTTGTGGTTTTCAAAATCAAAAGGTGCGGTTTATTTCTCTATGTACAGTGACAAAACACAGCAAAGCCAAAAAGAAACAAACAAAATAAATCCTGGTCAGTTTGACCTCTGACTAAACATGCAGGTTTCCTAAACTAACAACTGGGATCAGCCTGGTGCTGTCCTAGTCCCTAAGTCCCTGGTTTAGTAAAAGTCCAAACAAAGGGATTTTTATAACAGCTTACCTGTAAAATCCTTTTCTTGGAGTACATCACGGGACACAGAGCGACTTAGTCATTACTAATGGGTTATATAGTTTACCTTCAGGTGTTGGCACTGGCCAATTCCAAACCGGAAGTACCCTCCCCTATATAAGCCCCTCCCACCCGGGAGCACCTCAGTTTTGTAGCCAAGCAATAAGTGTCCCAAAAAGAGGGGTGGGAGCTCTGTGTCCCGTGATGTACTCCAAGAAAAGGATTTTACAGGTAAGCTGTTATAAAAATCCCTTTTTCTTTTTCGTACATCACGGGACACAGAGCGACTTAGTCATTACTAATGGGACGTCCCAAAGCAATGCCAAATGAGGGGGGGGTACATAAGCTGGGCGCCATCAGGCATGAGGATCTTTTGCGGCCTGCAACACACTGCGCCCAAAGGCGACATCCTCCTGACTTCTAACGTCTACCTGATAGAATCTAGTAAACGTGTGTACCGAAGACCATGTTGCGGCCTTACATACTTGAGCCAGGGAGGCCTGGTGATGCACTGCCCATGAAGTTCCAACCGCTCTTGTGGAGTGCGCCCTAACTTTGAACGGAGGCGGTCTCTTTCTCAAGCCATAGGCTTGTATTATGACCTGTCGAATCCACTTGGCTAAAGTAGATTTTGATGCTGCCTGACCCCTTCTGGGGCCTTCCGGCAGAACAAACAAAGAATCCGTTCTGCGAATCTGAGCAGTGGCTTTTAGATAAGCTTTAACTGCTCTTACCACATCCAAAGAATGTAATAACTTTTCCTCTACTGAGCTAGGTTTGGGGAAAAAAGAAGGAAGAACCACATCTTGGTTCAAATGAAACCTCGATACCACCTTAGGAAGAAAGGCTGGATGAGGACGTAATACTACTCTGTCCTTATGGATAACCAGATATGGCTCCTTACAGGACATAGCTGCTAATTCCGACACTCTTTTAGCCGAACAAATGGCTACTAAGAAAACCAATTTCCTGGTGAGAAGAACCAAGGAAATGTGTTGTAATGGTTCAAACGGTTGTTTCTGTAGAACCGACAGAACCAGGTTTAAGTCCCAAGGACATATGGGAATACTAACCGGAGGGCTAATACGCATCACTCCTTGTATAAAGGCTTTGACTAGTGAATGCGAAGCCAAGGGCCTTTGAAAAAATATTGACAAGGCCGAAATCTGACCCTTGATAGTACTCAAGGCCAGCTTCCTATCTACAGCCCACTGTAGGAAGTCCAGAATCCTCCCTATCATGTACTTACGTGGATGCCATTTCTTGGTCTCACACCACGTAATGTACGCTTTCCAGATCCTATAATAGATCTGCCTGGATACCGGTTTCCTGGCATTGATCATGGTAGATACCACAGAATTAGAGAGCCCTCTCTTTTTCAGAATGTGGGCTTCAATAGCCAGGCCGTCAAACCTAGGGCTGGTAAGGAAGGGTGGTATATCGGTCCTTGCGACAGCAGGTCCGGACGAAGTGGGAGGGTCCACGGACTCCTCACTGACATTTTTACAATCTCCGCGTACCATGCCCTTCGGGGCCACGCTGGAGCCACCAGAATCACTGGTTTCTTTTCTACCCTGATTCTGCGGAGTAATCGCGGTAACAATTGTGGCGGTGGGAATGCATATATCAGCTTGAACCGATCCCAAGGGAACACTAGGGCATCCGAGCCGCAAGCTAGGGGATCCCTTGTGCGAGACACAAACCTGTCCACCTTTGCGTTGAATCTGGATGCTAGCAGATCTACATCCGGTGTTCCCCACCGCTGGCATATTGCCTGGAAAACCTCGGGGTGAAGAGACCATTCCCCCGGGCATAATTGTTGGCGACTTAGAAAGTCCGCTCTCCAATTTTCCACTCCTGGGATGAAAACCGCGGATATGGCTGGGACATATCTTTCTGCCCACTCCAGGATGCAATTTGCTTCCTTCTGGGCTGCACGACTTTTGGTGCCACCCTGATGATTGATATATGCCACTGCCGTGGCATTGTCTGATTGAATTCTGACAGGGGACCCCTGGAGTTTGGATGTCCATGCTACTAGGGCATACCGGGCTGCTCGTATCTCTAAGAGATTGATGGGCAGGGCCTTTTCTGCTTCTGACCACCTGCCCTGGAGAGACCATTGCTCCAGCACTGCCCCCCAGCCGATGAGGCTGGCATCTGTAGTGACCACCTTCCAAGAAACCGGACTGAAGGGTTTCCCTCTTTCCAGATTCTGGGGCACCAACCACCAATGGAGGCTCTTGCGAACGGAAGGGGACAGGGACATTGGTAAGTCTAAAGCCTGAACTTTTTTGTTCCAGGCTGACAGTATGGCCCTTTGCAAATTCCTTGAATGGAATTGACCGTAGGGTACCGCTTCGAATGAAGCCACTATCTTTCCCAGCAGCCTCATGCAGAGACGTATGGATGGTTTTCTTTTTGTACCCACTAAGTGGGTCAAATTTCTTAAAGACGACACCTTCTCTGGAGGTAAGAAAATCTTTCTCTGATTTGAATCCAGCCTTAGCCCTAAGTATTCCAGACTTTTGACTGGTCTTAGAGCTGACTTGTCCCGGTTGATAATCCAACCGTGATATTCCAGATACTCGATTGTCTTGTGAATAGCTACTTCCAGCTTTTCCACTGAGTGGTCTATTAGTAGCAGGTCGTCTAGATATGCCATTATCGTTACACCCTGTGTTCTTAGATTGGCCAATAATGGGGCCAGAATTTTTGTGAACACTCGTGGTGCTGTGGCCAGACCGAAAGGTAAGGCTCTGAACTGAAAATGGCGCCCTTCTACTGCAAAGCGTAGAAATTTCTGATGGGCCGGAAAGATGGGAATATGCAGATAAGCATCCCTTATGTCGATCGAGGCTAGCCATTCCTGCCCTTGTAGGGCGGTGGCCACTGATCGGATCGACTCCATCCGAAAAGTCCTGATATTTAGGAACTTGTTTAGCCCTTTTAGATTTAATATGGGCCTCACGTCCCCATTTGGTTTGGGGACTGTGAAAAGGTTCGAGTAAAACCCGAATCCGCTTTCTTCCAGGGGAACCTTCATGATTACCCCTTGGAGCAATAGTTGTTCTAGTGCCAGAAGGAGGGATCCTCTCTTTTGGGGATCTCTTGGCACGTTTGACCTCATAAATTGGGCAGGAGGAGTGCCTTTTAACTCCAGCTTGTATCCCAGACTTACTGCGGAGAGCACCCATCTGTCTCTGATGGTGTCCCGCCAGGTCTCTGTGAACAACTGAAGTCTTCCCCCCACCCGATTGAGCGGGGGCAATACTTCATGCCTTAGGGGGAGGTTTTGTACCTCTTTTGATCCAGGGCTTCTTGTTACCCTGTGATTGTCCCTGATTTCTGCCCCCTGAATTTGACCGCGGAGGCCGTCGGAACTGCTTCACAGCCGATGTGCCCGGGACTGGAGAGGTAGGCCTCTTAAAAGAAGGACTTCTACCCTTGTTCTTAACCGGTAAGAGTGAACTTTTACCGGCAGAAATTTTCTGGATATATTTGTCCAGATCTTCTCCAAATAAGCGTTCTCCATGAAATGGGAAGCTAACCAGCAGTTTTTTACAGGGAGCTTCAGCAGACCAGTTTTTGAGCCACAGAAGCCTACGCATATGTACTATAGACAGCGTAAAGCGGGAGGCCTGTTGGATTGTATCCTTTATGGCGTCCACCGCAAAACACAAGGCTCTAGGCAGGTCAGCTAGGGCATGAGCCTGCTGATCTGGTAAGTCCCTTAAGACTTGTTTCAACTGATCTTTCACTGCTTGGCAGACTCCAATCGCTGCTACCGCAGGTTGTGTCACCATACTTGCTGTAGAGAAAGCAGATTTTAGTAAAGACTCCAATTTTTTATCTATTGGGTCTTTGAACATTGGAACATTATCTACTGGACATGTCAGTGATTTGTTAACAGAAGAGATGGCTGCGTCCACTATAGGGACCCTCCATTTTCTTATGAACTTATCCTCCATGGGATAGATCACCGGAAATCTCTTGGGGGGAGCAAATATTTTATCAGGATGCTCCCAATCCTGGTAAATAAGCCCTTCTAATAAAGGGTGGATTGGGAAGGAACAGACCGCCTGGGGAGCTTTTAGCGACCCCAGCGAGGAAACCGTAGTGGATGGTGGTTCCGCCAGAGGCATTTTAAATGCTGATCGGACCATGTTAGTCAGAGACTGAACCCATAATCTTTCAGCCTGAGAAGCTGAGAAAGGTTCTTCCACTGTTGATTCCTCTATAAGTGAATCAACCTCATCCTGATCCCCTTCAGGTAGGTCGATCTCTGTGTGGGGCTGTTCCTCCACTAACAGGCACTCTGAAGGAGGAGACGGAGATCGGACGCGCTTTCCCTGAGATAGGGAAGCAGCGATCAATGCTGTTAATCTCTCTTCTAATCCTCCCAGAGTTGAGGATAAAACCTCCTCTGTTATATATACAGGAGCAGGTGGACTGGGGACAGCCGCAGCACCAGGCATTCCTGCGGGGTTTCTACGGCTACTGACCTCTGCATTCTCAGGGGAGATTGGTGCAGTGCAAGCATGCCCAATATCCTCAGAGCCCGATGGAGACCCCTTTGGCTTCCTGGAAGATTTATTTCCGGAGCGTCTGGACGACATATCCTTTAAGCACAAAGCTGAGGTATTCCCGTCGTCATACACCAATTTTTGCTGGTAATAGTCTAACACAGGTGCTGCTATATACCAGCTGGTGTCCACTAAAGTGCCTTTCTATGGGGATGCCTGCATCAACCGCCTCTGTGTGCCACTGTTTGTTGCTAGCTCTGTTTGCATGCAGCTGACACTTGTACTGTGTCTTTTAACCATGCTGGGACGCCCGCACATGCGCAGAAGCGCCGCGGCGCGCATCGAGCGTCATCCACCCGCCCCGCCCCTTTTTTTTTCATAGGAGGCGCGTGCACGCGCCCGCGCGCGCGCCCGTGCGCCAATGGCGCCCTTTTCGAAAACCAACAGAGGACTAGGAGCCAGGGCCCTTTTTGCCGGAGGGCCTGTGCGGTGGATGAACGCAGCAACAGGGCAGAGGAAGTGGATTCCCACAGAGAAACTTACCAGCTGCCTGGACCTTTTGAGTTGAGAAAACCAAAGATCCACATTACAAGAAAAATGGACTACAGCGGCCTCTAGTGGTTTAACACAGGTACCGCGGTCCCTGTTTTTTTTTTTTTTTTTTCTTGACTACTATTAAAATTTTACATTTTCAGTAGTTATAGGCAAACACAGATATTTAGCGGGAATACCGTTAGGTAACAGACAGAAAGACAAATTAGGCTTGGGGGTCCCCCAATAGAACAAAGTTCCTGGGGGCCCCCACTTACCTGATCCCCGCCGCAGGACTTTGTTTGGTCCACAAAAGTCCAAACTTCACCTATCACGGCAGGCATTGTAATTAAACCTTCAGGGACCGGGTTCCCAAGGATTCCACTCCCCTGGACCTGTATAGCACCCTGCACAGACAGCGTCTTGGTCGTGGGTATGACCAGAGCTCTGGATCCCAGGGTCCAGCCCTCCTAAGAGAAGCATTACAGGCAAAACCTTGCTCTTCTGCTGCAAGGCCCGGGTACCGACCGTTTAGCTATGAAGCTTTTTTGGTGGGATCCGGAACAGCTTACTAAGGCCCAAAAGAACCTGTACGCAAGCCCAGTGAAAACACATGTTACTCTTTGGCCAACACCTTAGACACTGGCAAAAAACTGAGGTGCTCCCGGGTGGGAGGGGCTTATATAGGGGAGGGTACTTCCGGTTTGGAATTGGCCAGTGCCAACACCTGAAGGTAAACTATATAACCCATTAGTAATGACTAAGTCGCTCTGTGTCCCGTGATGTACGAAAAAGAAAAATAGCCACACAGGCTTTGCCTCACCGCACAGGGGTTCACTCTCCCTAGACAGTCCACACAGGTCTTGTTCCAGGCATGAGCTAACACCTAATGAATCTGGGAGTTTTTATAGAGGCCTAAATGAGCTGACAAGGTTCAGCTGGTCTCCTCATCTCTGTCTGCACGACGCCCCACACTCTCCCTAGAGGTATGAGTCATCCATGAGCCCACTAGCCTTATACAACTCTCCACCTAGTTGTATAAGTCAGCATAAAGCCTGAATCTGGGAGAAATATATCTACCCCCCTGGATGCAACCAGGTGACTTTACCTTCCTGCTGTCACATACCCCCCCCTCTTGTTTTAACCTTGGGGTTGGAACACCAGCAATCAGGCATTCATGTACTCGAGACAAAGCATCCACATTCCCCATTTGAACGCCAGGGCGATGCTTTACTGTGAAGTTGAATTCCTGTAGGGCCAGGAACCACCTATTCACTCTTCTATTTGTCTCCTTGTTTTGAGCCATCCACTTTAACGGAGCGTGATCCGTAACCATGTCAAAGTGCCTACCTAGCAGATAGTACCGAAGGGAATCTAGAGCCCACTTCACCGCTAAACACTCCTTTTCAACCGTGGCGTAATTTACCTCATGGGACTTCAACTTCCTGCTGAGGTAAATGACTGGGTGCTCTTCCCCGTTCCAGACCTGGGACAATACTGCTCCTAACCCCACATCTGACGCATCACTTTGTACGACAAAGTCTTTAGAGAAGTCGGGTGAGTACAACACTGGCTGGCTACATAAGGCTTGTTTCAAGAATTGGAATGCTGCCTCAGCCTCGGGGGTCCATTTAATCATGACCGACCCTTTCCCTTTCGTCAGGTTGGTTAGGGGCACAGCCTTAGAAGCAAAGTGGGGAATGAAGCGCCGATAATAACCCGCGATTCCCAGAAAGGCCCGTACCTGCTTCTTGCTGTTGGGACGTGGCCAACTCTGGATGGCCTCGACTTTGTTGAGTTGGGGTTTTATCACTCCCCTGCCAATGGTGTACCCAAGATATTTGGCCTCCTCCTGCCCAATGGTACACTTCTTGGGGTTAGCCGTAAACCCCGCTTCCCGGATAGAGTCTAGGACTGCTTGCACTTTTGGCAGATGTGAGGCCCAATCTGGGCTATGGACAATTACGTCATCCAGGTAAGCCGCAGCATACTTCCGATGGGGCCTCAGTATCTGGTCCATTTTCCGCTGGAATGTGGCCGGCGCATTCTGTAACCCGAACGGCATTCTCTTATATTGGAACGCCCCGTCTGGGGTTACAAATGCGGTTTTCTCTTTGGCCGACTTGGCCAGGGGAATTTGCCAATACCCTTTTGTGAGGTCAAGAGTCGTCATGTATCGGGCTGTTCCCAGCCGGTCGATCAACTCATCTATACGTGGCATGGGGTAGGTGTCAAATTTTGTAACTTTGTTCAACTGACGAAAATCGTTACAAAATCGCCAGCTCCCATCCGGTTTAGGCACCAACACAATGGGACTAGACCAATCACTTTGGGACTCCTCTATCACCCCTAAGTTCAGCATTTTCTGTACTTCCTCCCGTATTGCCTCCCGTCGGGCCTCTGGGATCCGATAGGGTTTTAACTTCACCCTTTCACCGGGCGGGGTAATAATATCATGCTCTACCCCAGATGTTTGTCCCGGCAGCTCAGAGAATACCTCCTTGTTGCGAAGCACAAACTCCTTAACCTCCTGTTGTTGGGGTTGTGACAAGGTGGCTGCTATTCCAACCTCCGGAATCACGCAACCAGTTTGAGCTGGTGACCAAGTTTCTGCGACTAGGGACTCTCTATCCCTCCAGGCTTTCAACAGATTAACGTGATATATCTGTTCGGGCTTTCGCCTTCCTGGTTGTCTGACCTTGTAATTCACTTCGCTCACTTTTTCCATTATCTCGTAGGGGCCTTGCCATTTGGCAAGGAATTTACTTTCAACCGTAGGGACAAGTACCAATATCCTATCCCCCGGGGAAAAGGTACGGGTCTTTGCTCCACGGTTGTACACTCTCTGCTGTGCCAACTGCGCTTGGGCCAAATGTTCCTTCACGATGGGCATTACCTGTGCAATTCGATCTTGCATCAGGGCGACATGCTCAATCACACTCCTGTGGGGAGAACTCTCACTTTCCCAAGTTTCCTTGGCAATATCCAACAGCCCTCTTGGGTGTCTCCCATACAGTAACTCAAAGGGGGAGAATCCCGTAGAGGATTGGGGCACCTCCCTAATAGCAAACATCAAATAAGGAAGTAGACAGTCCCAATCCTTTCCATCTCTATCCACCACTTTCTTCAACATTTGTTTTAGGGTTTTGTTGAATCTTTCAACCAGCCCATCGGTTTGGGGGTGATACACAGATGTACGCAATTGCGTCACTTTGAACAATTTACACAGCTCTTTCATAACCCGGGACATAAAGGGTGTACCTTGGTCCGTAAGCAGTTCTTTACAAATACCCACCCGGCTAAAAACAAGAGATAGCTCTTTGGCTATGGTTTTGGCCGAGGTATTTCTGAGAGGGATCGCTTCTGGATAACGGGTGGCATAGTCCATTATAACCAATATGTACTGGTGCCCCCTAGCGGACTTGATTATAGGACCTACCAAATCCATTGCGATTCTCTCAAACGGGACCTCAATGATGGGTAGAGGGACCAGCGGGCTACGGAAATGTGGCATCGGGGCCGACCTCTGACACACAGGGCAGGAGGAACAATAATTTTCTATGTCCTTCATCACCCCAGGCCAATAGAATCTCTGTAATACCCTCTCTCGGGTTTTCTCTGTCCCCAGATGACCTCCAAGAATGTGCCCATGGGCCAACTCCAACACCAACTTCCTGTAAGGTTTGGGCACCACAAGCTGCTCAACGGTTTCTTCTGCCCTTTTTGCCACCCGATACAGTAGGTCCTTCTCTACGCTGAAGTATGGGTAAGTGCAGGTATTATCTGGGTTCACTAACTCGCCATCTATTTCCACTACGTTTTCCCGTGCCTTTATTAGGGCGGGGTCTTTTAACTGTTCTGTGGCAAAATTTTCCCTGTGAACCTCCAGATCAGAAAACTCCACAGACGGTAGGTTTTCGTCTGAGGAGGTGGGCTCCTCTCCAGTTTCTTGAGTCTCCCCTGCCAATACTGACAAGGGAAATTCTGGAGAGTCCTCACCACTCTCAGAGGAGTTCTGGCTATCACATTCCTGGTACATAGGGGCACCAGTGGGGGGCTCAGGATCATCCCACAGTTCCCAGAACTTCGGAAAATCTCTTCCCACAATGGCATCATGCGGTAATTGAGATACTAACCCCACTGGATGAGAGAGGGTACCTTTGGGGGTCTCGAAACACACTGTAGTCACTGGATACTCTCGGGTGTCCCCATGCACACAAATAACAGCTACCTTGCTATTCCCAGAGACCTCTGTTTTAACTAATTCAGCCTTTATCAGGGTCACAAGGCTACCTGAATCCAGTAATACCACAACATTTCTACCATTAATACACATTTTGCATAAATGTTTCTCAGTTCCTCGAATGGCAGTGCATGCGACTGTCGCACACAGCGACTGACGTCTGTCCGTCAGAAAGTCACATTGCATGGGTTCCTCCACAACCGGGCAATTTGCTGCAATATGTCCCGCTTGCCGGCAGCGGTAGCAAACAATCCTTTTTGCCGCCTCTTGAGCCGCTGATTTCCCAGGCTGTTCTCGCCAAACTTGGGGTAGAGCTCCCACCCTCTCACTCTCTCCACCCTCACCCCTTGGAATCCTCTTATCCGCCCCTGGGGATGGTCTGGTCTTAGGGTGGAAAGTCCGAGAGTCTCTGGAAGAGGCTGTCAGGTTCTCTGTAGCCAAGTATTTCTCTACACGATCCACAAGACCACTGGCCGTCTCTGGGTCTCCATGGCTTACCCACTTTTGGATGGCAGTAGGAAGAGCTCTCAAAAACCGATCCATTACAACACGTTCCACAATCTCTGGTGCGGACAAAGTCTCTGGCTGTAGCCACTTCCTGCTCAGGTGAATGAGATCATACATTTGAGACCTGGGGGGTTTTCCAAGCTGGAAAGTCCAGTTATGCACACGCTGAGCCCGGACAGCCTGGGTGACACCCAGCCTTGCCAAAATTTCAGCTTTTAGCATCACATAGTCTTTTGCTTGGTTAGGCTCTAGGTCATAGTAAGCCTTCTGCGATTCACCAGTTAACAGAGGAGCCACCAGTCCAGCCCACTGCTCCTCAGGCCACTTTTCTCTTTCAGCAGTCCTTTCAAATGTGGTCAAAAATACCTCTGGATCATCCTCTCCAGTCATTTTTGTCAATAAACGACTCACCCCAAAGGACGCGGTATTAGTGGGACGGCTTTCCTCACTGGTCTGCGGACGTTGCTGCATTACTGCTTCCATTTGTTGTAGTCTCTGCTCTTGCTTCTGTAACAGGTCTATGAAGCGGGCCTCAGATTGCTGCTGGGCTTGTTGATGAGCTTGCTGCTGGGCTGCAAGGCTCCTTTGCAAACCTGCATTTGTCTGCTGTTGATTGGCATTTGCTAGAGCCAGCTGTTTCAGTATCTCCTCCATGCTGGCTTAAAAAAAACTGCCACTGGTTCTCCACCAACTGTGAGGGGGTTAACTCGGTAGCGGGTGTGTGTGACCCCCTGGTTGGGCTCCCCACACAAAAACCGGGCCAGCAGACTGAGGTTGTGGTTTTCAAAATCAAAAGGTGCGGTTTATTTCTCTATGTACAGTGACAAAACACAGCAAAGCCAAAAAGAAACAAACAAAATAAATCCTGGTCAGTTTGACCTCTGACTAAACATGCAGGTTTCCTAAACTAACAACTGGGATCAGCCTGGTGCTGTCCTAGTCCCTAAGTCCCTGGTTTAGTAAAAGTCCAAACAAATAGCCACACAGGCTTTGCCTCACCGCACAGGGGTTCACTCTCCCTAGACAGTCCACACAGGTCTTGTTCCAGGCATGAGCTAACACCTAATGAATCTGGGAGTTTTTATAGAGGCCTAAATGAGCTGACAAGGTTCAGCTGGTCTCCTCATCTCTGTCTGCACGACGCCCCACACTCTCCCTAGAGGTATGAGTCATCCATGAGCCCACTAGCCTTATACAACTCTCCACCTAGTTGTATAAGTCAGCATAAAGCCTGAATCTGGGAGAAATATATCTACCCCCCTGGATGCAACCAGGTGACTTTACCTTCCTGCTGTCACAATATATATATATTGTATAAACAGGCATGTTTCAAACCATAACATACACAACTCTGGAACTTACAAAGTTCAACGTAGAAAAACTGAAGGCAATATCAGACATTATAGTGTGTCAAAACTGTGTTGATCTGGCCTTCATGAGATGGGGTGATGTCACCCCTGTAAAAGCCAAATTTTGAAGATGCACACAAATTGGGAGTCAAAATGGGTATTTCCTTCCTGATCCCATGCCTAATGTCAACATGTGCTATCTGCCATCATGGGGGATCAATGGACGTGTTTTGGGGGTGCAACCCCTTCCTCTCACCTACTTGAGTTGTGAGGAAGTGGTTGCACCCACAAAACACGTACATTGAGATCCCGTGATGGAAGAAAGCACATGTTGACACACTGTGTGCATCTTCAAAATGTTGCTTTTAAAATGTCCAAAAATTTTTTTCATTCAGTCCAAAAAAAGTTAAAATGGTGGCATTTTGAAGATATTTAGATTCTCCCCAACACATCAATCATGTTCTTCATTTGTTGTTCAAGATCATTGAGTTTATTCCTTATGATGTCTATTTCCCAATTCCATACCATGATGTCCTGGATTAGGATTTGTGCACTAGCACTTGTGAAATGTTGAGCTTGCTCTTCCACAACCAGCACATCACATAATTTTTTTTTTTAAAACCATGTATTATAAATATGTCAGACACTGACCTGTTGTGATGACAATTCCGCCCACTCCCTCCACTTCTCCTTCCTCCACATCCTCGGGGTGTAGTGTTGTGCTGAGTTCCCCTTCTTTCATTCTGAGGTGTGGGGTTCCTGGTGTCCTCTGAGTGGTGTCCTCCGAGTCTTTGCTCCCCTATGAGAATGAAACAAAAGGTATACTTAGCACACAGATATTTGAGGCCAGAAATAGGAATATGAAACAATGCTTGGAAGTGGGGTACAATTGTCTGTTTTGGCAGAGTTCCAAGCTGAATACCTGATTTTTTCACTTTCCAAAGTCTGAATACTGACCTTTTTGTGACAATTTTCACACATGGAGACACCCCAAGTATCCACTGGAGCGCCTGTGTGGGATACCCTAAAAAGGTTGTTCTGGTGTCCCACACTAGTGCTCCTGAGTCCAGATGTGTAAAAAGCTGCTGAGTGTCCTCTACTTTACACGGAATCAAGCTTGCATTTCATTCTAGTTACAAACACATCTAGACAACAATGTACTAAACTTCTTTTTATACAAATAGGCAAGACCAAATGTATTTAACCTGTATCTGCCCAAAACATCGTATTTAGTGGGCGAACGATGTTTACTACGACTGATTACTGTGCCCACTAACCTGAAAGTTGCCATTTTAAAATGCCCAACAGTAAATAAAAGCACATGGAGCAACATGCAAGTAATAATAATAAGAAGAACACAGAAGAAATACTTACTTTTTAGAAGCAGTTTCTTGATCCTCCTGTACTGATTCTGCTCCATCAGTTTCAGGTCTGACCAACGTTTCCTCAATTGCTCCTTGGATCGTCGTACCCCAAAATTCCTGTGCAGACTTCTCACAACTTTAGACATGATCTTGGCCTTTCTCACATTAGGGTTGGTGTACGGTCCATGCTTCCCATTATAGTCGGTCCTCCTCAAGATGTCCATCATCTCCGCCATCTCTAAAAAGGACATAATTGAGGCCTTATATCTCCTCCTGGATCGTGACGTTTCTGGCTCCGGGCTTTCCTCCTCGTTACTGGAATTAACACGCACCTGCTGTGTCTCCGCCATGTCACTCCTAAAGAGAAAGGGAGGGGAATATACCAGAAAGAATGTCAGGGGCGGGCGACGTGGGCGGAGTTTCACGCATGCGCAGTGTATATAAAGTTAACACGCATGTGTCGTACCTACGTTCTGTGTGCAGAGGAAGGAGGGACGGAAGTGGTGAGCGTCCTAAACCAAGGTAAAATTTAAACTTGGGGCATCAGTGGCCTATACTGCTTCAAGATTGAGGCCTATATTGGGATAAGATTATGAGAGTTTAGGCTGACATTAGTGTTTTTGTCTTGTGTTTTGTCTTGCAGCAAATATGAATCACTTTAAAGACCCTGAATTCATGGCCAGTTTCATAGACAGATACAGGGGGCCGAGGAATTTGTGAGAGGTAAAACACACCTTATATTATAATAGACCAGCTAGGAGGGCAACGCTGGAGAAACTGCTGGTATTTGTGAAGACTCGGGTCCCCGAGGCAACTATCGAGTTAGTGGACAAGAAAATTGGTACCTTGTGGAACATGCATAAGAAGAAGCATAATAAAATCCATAAATCCCTCAGTTCAGGAGCAGCAGCAGCGCAAGTGTATGTACCCAGGCTGTGGTACTTCAACAGACTGCAATTTCTGGATGACCAGCTTGAAGCCAGGGAATCACTTTCTACCCTTCCCTGCAGCCTTCCCTCCACCCTTCCCTCCTCCACCACCCCAGCAGAGGCTTCAGAGGACCAACCCGGGCCTTACATCCTGGAAGAAGTGGATGCGCCCCGCTGGAGCCAGGTATAGTAGTTTTATACATATTTATTGTCCTAATATTAATGATGTTAACTAGATTAATTATTAAGTTGTTATCAATATGTAGCGCTACCCCCAGTTAAGAGAGCCGCTGGATTTGTTTCGAGCCCTGAATACAGCACCGCCAACCCCTGGCAATCTACTCGACCCACTCTGGCACAGTTAGTCTAAGGGTTTTTATCTTATCACAATCTATCAATGTATGCACAATGATAACACACTGAGGGCGAAGTGTTAAAGTATAACTAGTTTACTTCTGTGCAAAAGGCATAGGTTAACACATAACACATATATTGTCTGCAGAGCCCTGCAACGGTAAATATAGTACACACTGAGGATGCTGGCGATTACACGCCAAGTGCAGCTATTCCTATCTATGCGTCCTTATGGCGCAGCAACAAAAAGTTCTAACTCCTGGTCAGGCCTGACTCAGATATAACTTAGTCTCTTGGGGAACAATTTCTTTGCATGCAGCTTGAACGGTGGTGCACATATAGAAAGAAACAGTATTTGTAATCCACACGATAGGTAATAGAAGAACACTTCACCGGAGACTACACGACCCAGTTCTGCTACTAGTCTCTGGTGGAACAACAGATAAAACTTGGTGGGCCAAGGCAGTCTCTAGGCCTAATCAGAGTAAAGTATTTTTTTGGATTGAGCAGGTGCTCGCTCACCACTCCGGACGCGATCCCAGTCCGGGACTTCCACGACTGTGTCTCCGCACACAGCGTCTGCAACGGCCTGGTCCCTGGTCCAACTGATGTCAGCAACTTGGAGAAGTCGGATGCCACCCAGGCTCACAGTGGGGTGGAAGGCTCTCTGGAAGTTGTGCAAGGCCCTGGCTTCAGGCCCTGCACTGCAGCAGATCCGCACGGGAAGACATGTTGATAGCAGTGCGGTGTCCAAAGAGGCCGAGCTCAGCCTCGCCCTCCTCTTATATAGTCCCACCCATGAGTCTCTGCGTGGCAAAAATGCACCCTGGGTGCTAAACGGGGTTATGGGTAATGTAGTCCCGGGGCCTTAAAGAGACCCCGCTACAAATAATAACAACAAAACGTGATTTACATATCAATAGACAGTAGTGGCCAAAAATGATTGGGACAAGAATGAAAAATGCTGGCGTCAGAATAATAGTTTTAGTTTTTGGTTCATCAAGAAAAGACTATGTTTCTTTTTTATACACAGGATGAGCTCAGCCAGTCTGGAAAGTGGCAGGCAGGAGGAGGCAGGGGTAAGTGTCAGCCAGGAGGTGGCCAGGCCCAGTGTCAGCCAGGAGGTGGCCGGGCCCAGTGTCAGCCAGGAGGTGGCCGGGCCCAGTGTCAGCCAGGAGGTGGCCAGGCCCAGTGTCAGCCAGGAGGTGGCCGGGCCCAGTGTCAGCCAGGAGGTGGCCGGGCCCAGTGTCAGCCAGGAGGTGGCCAGGTCCAGTGGCCTTACCCAATCCCAGGTTGCTTCCCTCCGCCTTTCAACAAAAATGCCCAGGAAGGGGAGGAACACGGATGAGGCAGCACTGGGCCTCATTAGGGAGGCAAGTAAGGTCCTCAGAAGCCCCTTTGATGCTGAAGAGGCCTATGGCTGCTATCTAGCCACTAGATTTCAGAAATTGGAGGAGGGCCAACACCTCCTCCATGAGGAAATTTTTGCTCAGGCCCTTCAGAAGGGGTTGAGGGGCCAGCTGACTGAGAACAGCCACGTATGTGAGCTCGCCCATCCTCCTCCCCCTCCTGCCACAAGTCCACCACCAGAGCCACAGCCTCCAAGGAAGCATGCAGCGAAGGCTGCACGGAAGGCTGCAGTGAAGGCTGCAGAGAAGAATTCAGGGAAGGCTTCAAGGAAGACAAGGAAGTGATGCCCTGGGTTCAGTCTGGTCTGACAGAAGATGCAGGCTGTTGTAGTACCACAGACTGGGGACATATATGTCATCTGCTGCTGTTCCTGATCTCTGGGAGTTCTGGACCAGATTGGGCTCCCAATTATATGGACTCCTCAAGCTACCAATTTTCTTTTCCACAGACTTGATGTCTGCCATGGGGTCCAAAGGCTTCGCAAATGCCACCAGTTTCTCCAGCGTTGCCTTCCTTCTTTTTGAGAGAAAATACTTGCCTCGTGTGTTTTTCCTAAAAAGGACAGTTTGGGTGTGAGTAGGCAGGTACATTTCAAAAATACAATGTCAAATTAACAAGGGACACCAATAACAATCAACCTCCTTGAGGTAAAAAAAATACAAGATAATAATGTTATTGTGGTAACTTGACAAAAAAAAATAAAAAAAATATGGAGATCACTAGAAAATATTTTCCAAAAAAAAAAAGAAGGAGATCTTGATTAAAACCGGAAAAAAATAAAATGACTATAAAACATAATTCTAAACATTATTATGGAGATCTGGCTTTAAAAAAAAAAAGATTCTTCATGAGATCACGAGAAAATATAAAGAAATACGTTTGTCAGAACTCTGTGTGAATATCAGCAGCAAAACAACTTCATTATTCTAGCATTATAAAGAACAAAGGAATGCGCTGCATTAAAAGATCCCAGAATTTGCAGCGTGAGGAATGTGCTATCTCCATTACGAACGCTAGTTTTACCAGACCGAGTGCTCCAGTCTCGTACTTGATTCTGAGCATGCGTGGTTTTTAGTGCGTTGGAATTGCATACAGACGAACGGATTTCCGATAGAATATTTTTTCGTCTGAAAAATTGAGAACATGTTCTCTATCTAAGTCCGTCGGAATTTCCGACGGAAAAAGTCCGATGGGGCATTACACATGGTTAGAATATCCGATGAAAAGCTCTCATTGGACTTTTTCCATTGTGCACAGGGCATTAGGGTTGCCACCTCATCCATTTAAAACCGAACACATATTAATTACACAGGTTCTGTGGCTAATTAAGGTGGTAATTAAACTCACTTGGTGCCTTACCTGCATTAAATTAGCCTCAGAACCTGTGTAATTTATATGAGTTTGGGATTAAAGACAGAGCCCTCCTGTGCCGGACAAACTTCCAGCACACTGGTGCAGCCCAGTGTGAGCAGGCTTACCGGAGGACATCACAGGCTTGTCTCCCAGTCCACCCGCCCCTTCACGCAGAGAACTCTCTCAGAGAGCCCATGGAGTGGAGATGCAGCTTTCGATGCTGATCGTCCTCTCTGTGCTGCTGGAGGGATCCGAAGTGACCATGGACAAGTGCTTGGAGGGCAGCCAGGCCATGCTGGCTGAGATCTAGTACTGCACTGCATTAACCTGACAGTGCACCACGGTCACAGTGAGTGAGACAACCCCATCTTACCCAAACACCAATCCTTACCCCACCCCATCTCCTCTGGTGGGCAGGAACCCCATGTTCCCTGGGGACAGGGACCGCCATCTCCTCTGGGGACAGGGACCGCCATCTCCTCTGGGGACAGGAACACCATCTCCTCTGGGGACAGGAACCCCATATTCCCTGGGGACAGGAACCCCATATTCCCTTGGGACTGGGACTGCTGTCTCCTCTGGACACACGAACCCCATCTTCCCTGGGGACAGGGACCACCATCTCTCCTGGGGACATGGACACATTATTTCCTGGGGACAGGGACCACCATCTCCCCTGGGGACATGGACCCCATATTTGCTGGGGAAAGGGACCACCATCTCTCCTGGGGACAGGGACCCCATATTCCCTGGCGACAGGGACCACCATCTCCTCTGGGGACAGGGACCCCATATTCCCTGGCGACAGGGACCGCCATCTCCTCTGGGGACAGGGACCCCATATTCCCTGGGGACAGGGATCCCTTCTACTTTGATACCAGACCGCAATGGTGTAACCCTCATCCTTGGCAACATGTGGATATAGGGTGCGCACCATGACCGTGCGCTGCCGGCCCAAAACAAGCCTGCCCAGCACCCTGCAGGGTAATGTGGCAGGCTAGACAGAAGAGAGCCCGATCCGCTAGCCTGCTCAGTGTCTACTGTTCTGTCCTGCTGTCACTCCGTGTCAGGTCAAAACACTGATTATTTAATTATTAAGGGGGGGGGGGGGAGTAACACCATGTCAAGTCTCTCCAGTTCATTATTTGTCTCATTTTCCCTGTCTCCTGTTATGTCTCACTGCTTGTCTTCTTATTGTTTTTTTCTCTATGTCTACCTGGCATTCTCTGATTGGGCGAGATAGAGATCATGACATTCAGGGTCTGATGTAGCATGTCTCATGTGGGGGTGCAGTAAAAAATGGGAGGTCAGCAGGGCAGTGTACATGGGGTGGGGATCAATAGGGCAGAGGATAAGGTTAGTTGTGTAGATCACCAACCCCAGACTTTACCTGCTTTTCTTCTGCTTGGCTCCTCCGCAGGAAAGAATGAGGCACACCGCACCACAAGCCCATACCCTCCTGAATAGGGAGGTTGAGTGGTGTTAGTTTCTCGGGCCTGCTTGCAGCCAGTGTTTAAAAACCTCCAGTGCTGACCTCGTTTCTGCGGTAGTCAGAAACAAGCCTTTGTTCTCCCCAGTAAGCAACTGTCCACACCAACTGAAAGGTCCAACTCTTATTTATTCTTTTTAGCACAATAAACAGTCTCTTTGAGAGCAGACAGGTTGGGACAAGACACAGGTCTGATAAGGTGGGAGGAGGTCCAGGCACAAACTCGAATTGGGGTTTCTCCTGCTCTGATTAACACGAACAGGCTTGGCGCGCGGTCTCTGCCACAGACCATGAAATTCGTCACTGTCACTGACCTTGGGTGCGTAGTGTCACTGCCACTGTGACTTAAAGAACACGCACTTCCTTCCGTTAGTAAACTAGCCCCTTATAGGACAAGAACATCCCTCCGGAGAGTTACCAGAGGCCCCATCTGTCACCATGACTCTGCGCTGGGTCTTCAGAAAGGGTCACCTCCCTGGCCTCCTTGTCCTGGATACGGGTCCCCTCGCAAGGCAGATCCCTGGGAGTCACGGTCCCCGGCGGATCCCAGCCGAAGGCTGCTGGGCTCTGGGCCTTTCTCCAAAGTACCTCACCCCAGACTGAAGGTGTCTGAGATGGAACAGCAGCTCCGTCTCTGGGCCTAGGGCACCCAGAGACAACCCGACCAGGCCTCCGGGCCTAGGTCACCCGGAGGCGACTCACACGCACCCAGGCCTAAGGTGCCTGAGCGTGGAACCAACCCCTCTGGAAGATGGCCGCCCCCTTCTATATCCTCTCCCGACAGGCACAGCAGGTTCCCCGCCCCGCCATACTTCTGCCAAGAGGGGACAAAAAAAGACACAACCTTGCACTGCGGTTCAACCCGGGCCCATGGCAACAGCGCCACCTATAGGCCCCAGGGAACTTACACACCAGTACCATCTCCCAGGGATAGAAATGGTCCATGAGACCTAACAATTAGTGCATCTGAGCCTAGTTACCACTCAGATGCTTCCCCCTAAATGTAACCACCCGCTACAGTTGTTTTTATGACAGTTTACTTAGGCTGTTAGTTTGTAGGGCAGTGTACAGGGGCCAGAAGGGCAAAGAACAGGGGGCAACAATGCAGAGGACAGGGGCAGCGAGGCAGTGTACAGGGGGTCATAGGGGTGAAGAATAAGAGGTCAGCAGGAGAGTGTACAGGAGTCGGTAGGTAAAAGGGGTTAGTAGAACAGAGGACAGGGGTTAGCAATGCAGTGTACAGGGGTTAGCAGGGTGTGTAATAGGAGTAAGCAGGGCACAGAACAGGGGTCAACAGGGTGGAAGACAGGGGTGAGCTACCTGATAAGGATTCCGCCCAAAATATCAAAACAATATTTTTGCTAAAAATACACTAAAATCATTATTAGCGGACACAAACATAACTTACAAAATTCCTGTCAAATCTCAAAGATAATACTGTATTGAGGCAATGAATAAAGCAGCATGTGTGAATGAAGTCTTGAAGCTCATTCACGTGGTAGCTGTGGCTTGTGCAGAGTGAATAATAGGATTTTTATAACAGCTTACCTGTAAAATCCTTTTCTTGGAGTACATCACGGGACACAGAGCGACATAGTCATTACTAATGGGTTATATAGTTACCGTCAGGTGCTGGCACTGGCAACTTCCAAAACCGGAAGTACCCTCCCCTATATAAGCCCCTCCCATCCGGGAGCACCTCAGTTTTGTAGCAAAGCAATAAGTGTCCCCAAAGAGGGGCGGGAGCTCTGTGTCCCGTGATGTACTCCAAGAAAAGGATTTTACAGGTAAGCTGTTATAAAAATCCTATTTTCTTTCTCGTACATCACGGGACACAGAGCGACATAGTCATTACTAATGGGATGTCCTAAAGCAATGCCAAATGAGGGGGGGGGATACACCATATATAAGCTGAGCGCTATCAGACATGAGGATCTTTTGCGGCCTGCAACACACTGCGCCCAAAGGCGACATCCTCCTGACTTCTAACGTCCACCTGGTAGAACCTAGTAAACGTGTGTACTGAAGACCATGTTGCGGCCTTACAGACTTGAGCCAGGGAGGCCTGGTGATGCACTGCCCATGAAGTTCCAACTGCTCTCGTGGAGTGCGCCCTAACTTTGAACGGAGGCGGTCTACTTCTCAAGCTATAGGCTTGTATTATGACCTGTCGAATCCACTTGGCTAAAGTAGATTTTGACGCTGCCTGACCCTTTCTGGGGCCTTCCGGCAGAATAAACAAAGTATCCGTTCTGCGAATCTGAGCAGTGGCTTTTAGATAAGCTTTAACTGCTCTTACTACATCCAAAGAATGCAATAACTTTTCCTCTACCGAAGTAGGCTTGGGGAAAAAAGAAGGAAGAACCACATCTTGGTTCAAATGAAAACTCGATACCACCTTAGGAAGAAAGGCTGGATGAGGACGTAACACTACTCTGTCCTTATGGATAACCAGATATGGCTCCTTACAGGACATAGCTGCTAATTCCGATACTCTTTTAGCCGAACAAATGGCTACTAGAAAAAACAATTTCCTGGTGAGAAGCACTAAGGAAATATGCTGTACTGGTTCAAATGGTTGTTTCTGTAGAACCGACAGAACCAAGTTTAGATCCCATGGACATATGGGAATATTAACCGGAGGACTAATACGCATCACTCCTTGTATAAAGGCTTTGACTAGTGAATGCGAAGCCAAGGGCCTTTGAAAAAATATTGACAAGGCCGAAATCTGACCTTTGATAGTACTCAAGGCAAGCTTCCTATCTACAGCCCATTGTAGGAAGTCCAGAATTCTACCTATTACGTATTTACGTGGATGCCATTTCCTGGCCTCACACCAGGCGATGTACGCCTTCCAGATTCTATAGTAGATCTGCCTGGATACCGGTTTCCTGGCATTGATCATGGTAGACACCACAGCATTAGAGAGCCCTCTCCTTTTTAGAATGTGGGCTTCAATAGCCAGGCCGTCAAACCTAGGGCTGGTAAGGAAGGGTGGTATATCGGTCCCTGCGAAAGCAGGTCCGGACGATGTGGGAGGGTCCAAGGCCTCCCCACAGACATTTTTACAATCTCCGCGTACCATGCTCTTCGGGGCCACGCTGGAGCCACCAGAATCACTGGTTTCTTTTCTACCCTGATTCTGCGGAGTAATCGAGGTAACAATTGTGGCGGTGGGAATGCATATATCAGCTTGAACTGATCCCAAGGGAACACTAGGGCATCCGAGCCGCACGCTAGGGGATCCCTTGTCCAAGAGACAAACCTGTCCACTTTCGTGTTGAACCTGGATGCTAGCAGATCTACATCCGGTGTTCCCCACCGCTGACATATTGTCCGGAAAACCTCGGGATGAAGGGACCATTCCCCTGGGCATAATTGTTGGCGACTTAGAAAGTCCGCCTTCCAATTCTCCACCCCTGGAATGAATACCGCAGATATGGCTGGGACATATCTTTCTGCCCATCTCAGGATGTAATTTACTTCCCTTTGGGCTGCACGACTCCTGGTGCCCCCCTGACGATTGATATATGCCACTGCTGTGGCATTGTCTGACTGAACTCTGACAGGGGACCCTTGGAGTTTGGATGTCCATGCTACTAGGGCATACCGGGCTGCTCGTATCTCTAAGAGATTGATGGGCAGGGCCTTTTCCGCATCCGACCATCTGCCCTGGAGAGACCATTGCTCCAGTACTGCTCCCCAGCCTAAAAGGCTGGCATCTGTAGTGACCACCTTCCAAGAAATCGGACTGAAGGATTTCCCTCTTTCCAGATTCCGGGGAACCAACCACCAACGGAGGCTTCTGCGAACGGAAGGGGACAAGGACATTGGTACGTCCAGAGCCTGAACTTTTTTGTTCCAGGCTGACAGTATGGCCCTTTGCAACTTCCTTGAATGGAATTGACCGTAGGGTACTGCTTCGAATGATGCCACCATTTTTCCCAGCAGCCTCATGCACAGGCGTATGGATGGCTGTCTTTTTGAACCCACTAAGTGGATCAAATCTCTCAAAGACGACCCCTTTTCTCGAGACAAGAAAATTTTTCTCTGGTCTGAATCCAGCCTTAGCCCCAAGTATTCCAGACTTTTGACTGGTTTTAGGGCTGACTTGTCTCGGTTGATAATCCAACCGTGATATTCCAGATACTTGATTGTCTCGTGAACAACCACTTCTAGTTTTTCCACTGAGTGGTCTATCAGCAACAAGTCGTCTAGATATGCCATTATCGTTACACCTCGTGTTCTTAGATTGGCCAATAATGGGGCCAGAATTTTTGTGAACACTCTTGGTGCTGTGGCCAGACCGAAGGGTAAGGCTCTGAACTGAAAATGGCGCCCTTCTACTGCAAAGCGTAGAAATTTTTGGTGGACTGGAAAGATGGGAATGTGCAAATAAGCATCTTTGATGTCGATCGTGGCTAACCAATCCTCCCCTTGTAGGGCAGTGGCCACCGATCGGATCGACTCCATCGGAAAGTCCTGATATACAGGAATTTGTATAGCCCTTTTAGAATTAATATGGGCCTCCCGTCCGCGTTTGCTTCGGGACTGTAAAGAGGTTTGAGTAAAACCCGAACCCTCATTCTTCCAGGGGAACCTCCATAATTACTCCTTGGAGCAATAGTTGTTCTAGTGCCAACAGGAGGGACTCTCTCTTCCGGGGATCCCTTGGCACGTTTGACCTCAAAAATGGGAAGGAGGAGAGTCTTTTAACTCCAAACTGTATCCCAAACCTACTGCGGAGAGCACCTATCTGTCTTGATCGTGTCCCGCCAGGTCTCTTGCGAACAACTGGAGTCCTCCCCCCACCCGACTGAGTGGGGGCTTCAATGAATTTAATTTTGGGGGAGGTTTTGTACCTCCCCTGACTCAGGGTTTCTCATTACCCTGCTACTGTCCCTGTTTTTTACCCCCGGGATTTGACCGAGGAGGCCGTCGGAACTGTTACACAGCCGATGCCCCAGGGACTGGAGAAGCAGGCCTCTTAAAGAGGGACCTCTAACTCTGCTTTTAACCGGCAAGAGCGTATTTTTACCGCTGGAAATTTTCTGGATATATTTGTCCAGGTTTTCCCTGAATAAGCGTTCACCATGAAATGGGACGCTAACCAGCCATTCTTTACAGGGAGCTTCAGCAGACCAGTTTCTGAGCCATAGGAGCCTACGCATATGTACTATAGACAGCGTAAGGCGGGAGGCCTGATGGACTGAATCCTCTATGGCGTCAACCGCAAAGCCTAAGGCTCTAGGTAGATCAGCTAGGGCAAAGCCTGCTGATCTGTCAAGTCCCTCAAGACCTGTTTCAACTGATCCTTCACTGCTTAGCAGACCCCAATAGCTGCTACTGCTGGTTGTATCACCAAGCAGATTTTCATAAGGACTCCAATCTTTTATCTATTGGGTTCTTGAACATTTGGACATTATCCACTGGACATGTCAGTGATTTATACATACAAGAGATGGCTGCGTCCACTGTAGGGACCTTTCCATTTTTTTTTATTTTTATTTTTTTATGAACTTATCCTCCATGGGATAGACCACCGGAAATCTCTTGGGGGAATAAATATTTTCTCAGGACGTTCCCAATCCTGGTAAATGAGCCCTTTCAGTAAAGGGTGAAGTGGAAAAGAACAAACAGTCTGGGGGCTTCTAGCGACCCCAACGAGGATACAGTAGTGGTTGATGGTTCCGCAAGGTGCATTTTTAAATGCTGATCGGACCATGTTAGTCAGAGACTGAACCCATAATCTTTCAGCTTGAGATGCTGAGAAAAGGTTCCCCCACTGTTGATTCCTCTATAACAGAATCAACCTTATCCTGATCCCCTTCAGGCAGGTCGATCCCTGTATGGGACTGTTGCTCTGCTAACAGGCACTCTGAAGGAGGAGACGGAGATCGGGCGTGCTTTCCCTGACAGGGAGGCAGCGATAAATTTTGACAATCTCTCTCTGATCCTCCCAGAGCTGAGGAAAAAACCTCCTCTGTTACATACACAGGAGCAGGTGACTGAGGACAGCCACAGTACCAAGTACCCCTGCGGGGTCTCTACGGTCACTTACCTCTGAACTTCAGGGGAGACTGGTGCAGCAGGAGTATGCCCAAGATCCTCAGAGCCCGATGAGACCCCCTTCGCTTCCTGGAAGATTCAGTTCCGGAGCTACTGGACGGCATATTCCTAAGCCTAAAGCTGAGGTATTCCAGCCGTAATACACCACTTTTACTGAGAATAGTCTAGCACAATTGCTGCTATATCACAGTTGGTGTCTACTAATGTGCCTTTCTAGGGGATGCCTGTATCAACCGCTTGCTGTATGCCTTTAAATGTTGCCAGCTCTGTCTCTGTACTTCATAGCCAGCTTACTGCAATAATGTGGCTTTTTAAAAACCTGCTGGGACGCCCGCACATGCGCAGAAGCGCTGCGGCGCGCACAGAGCGTCATCCCCCAGGCCCCGCCCCTTTTTCCGGCCACCTCTATATATAGAGGCGCGTGCACGCGCACGCGCGCGGCCACGTGCGCCTCGGCGCTAATTTTCAAACATGGAAACCAGGGACAGGAGCCAGGGCCCCCTTTGCCGCAGGCCGGGGGATAGACGAACACTGCAACCTGGCAGAGGAAACAGTTTCCTGTAGGAGAACTCACCAGCTGCCTGGACTTTGCTCTCTGAGAAGAAACTAGTCCATATGACAAGAAAAACATTCCACAGCGGCCTCTAGTGGACAAACACAGGTACCGCAGTTTAATATACTAAACATATATAAAAAAAACATTCTTTTTTTTTTTTTCTTGACCACCATTAAAAATTATTACATTTTTTTTAGTAGTTACAGGCATGCACAGATATTAGCGGGAATACCGTTAGGTAACAGACAGAAAGACAAATTAGGCTTGGGGGTCCCCCAATAGAACCAAGTTCCTGGGGGCCCCCACTTACCTGTTCCCCGCCGCAGGACTTTGTTTGGTCCACAAAAGCCCAAACTTCACCTATCACGGCAGGCATTGTAATCAAACCTTCAGGGACCGGGTTCCCAAGGATTCCACTCCCCTGGACCTGTATAGCACCCTGCACAGAAAACATCTTGGTCGTGGGTATGACCAGAGCTCTGGATCCCAGGGTCCAGCTCTCCTAAGAGAAGCATTACAGGCAGAACCTTGCTCTGAAGCTTTTTTGGTCGGATCCGGAATAGCTTACTGAGGCCCAAAAGAACCTGTACGCAAGCTCAGTGAAAAACACATGTTTCTTCTTGGCCAACACCTTAGACACTGGCAAAAAACTGAGGTGCTCCCGGATGGGAGGGGCTTATATAGGGGAGGGTACTTCCGGTTTTGGAAGTTGCCAGTGCCAGCACCTGACGGTAACTATATAACCCATTAGTAATGACTATGTCGCTCTGTGTCCCGTGATGTACGAGAAAGAAAAATGTTTTTTTTATGTGGCTGGAGCTATGTTACGCTATAGGGATGCAGTGGCTGTACAAACATTTCTCTGCAGCCTCAGCTGTACAGAGGTTCTTGGCCATTCACAAACTGAAGCATAAAAACACAATTTACTATGCTTCATTTATGAATTAACACAGAGAGTGATTGGGGAAGAGGATGGTGCAGAGGGAGGGTGATAGGGAAAGGGGGGGTGCAATCTGAATCTGTGTAGCTTTCTGCTGCAGCTGAAAGCTGGGGGGGAAGGGTGAGGAGGAGAAGCCGGCTTTCACCTGCTGCAAAGAGAGCCACATAGAGAATTGGTTCTGTAATTGCACCCCTGCTGCCCCGATCACCCTCTCTGTGCACATCTGAAATCGGCAGCCCTTTGCTGTGTGTAAGGGAATACGATTTCAGTTACAAATAGTGTGTGGGATGACAGGTGTCAAGATACTTTCTAGGTAACAAGACCCACGCCCACAGATGTGGCCCGTGGGGGACCACGGGGAGGCAGAACATATACTGGGTGGTTGCTTGGGAGGAATGGGGGTTTGGACCCCATCAGGGGACAAGATGCAGCCTTGGAGGGTGTTCGGGGGTGGGGGGGGTGCGGTGCCAGACGGAAAGGGGAGTCATAAATGGGGGGGGGGACAATGAAACCGCACCAAACTGCTCAGGACCATAAATTATTGTGGGGAATTTCTCTGGCGCGGGTTGGGGGGGGGTTGGATTATGTGGGGGAATAGTTCGTTGACAGATGTAACCTATGCATTTAAGTTAATGTTGTTTCGTTGATACCGTCTTTCTGGTTAAAGTTTTTTCTTTTTGATAACTAGAAAATGAGTAAGTATTGAATTTCCATGTCCTTGTGTTGTTTTTATATATTATAGCCTGAAACGTACAAACCACTATACGATACACCATTGAGCACGTATGCCCACACACTCTTATACAAGCAGAGGCCGGGTGGTCGGGGAGGGACCGGGAGACTCGCAGGGACCCCTGCTGACCTCACCCCCACATAGGACGACGCACGATACCCAGGACACCTGGAGAGCGTCTTTGCAAAAATTTTGCACGCACATTAGAGCACCAGCTAAATTGGTAGGCAACCGCTAGAGGCACTAGGCTTCTGGCGGGCGCATTTCATACCCTTTTAGTACTGGTTGTATATACCTATCTTTCTCTGCTACATTCTTATCTCTATTCTATACCTCTCTCTAACTCTTTACTGTACTTCCCTACCCCCCTCCCTACACCCACCCCCCCCCACGAACATGGATGACATTACTATTGTCACTTTAAATGCGAAGGGACTCAACATCCCAGAGAAAAGGAGAATGTTACTTAATGATATGCGACGCCTAAAGGCAGACATTGTTCTCTTGCAAGAGACACACTTCCGAGAAAACACACTCCCGATCCTCAGGAATAGATACTTTCCGACGGTGTATCACTCGACCTACAAGGAATCCAAATCGCGAGGAGTTTCAATATTAATTTCAGCCAAAATCCCATGGTCCCTGACAGACATACTGACAGATCCGATGGGAAGATTTCTATTCCTCAAGGGCCAAATTGGGGGCATCAAAATAACACTCGCAAACCTTTACGCCCCAAACACCCAACAAGATACGTTTCTAACAAGACACTTGATCAAACTACAAAACTTTACTGAAGGACAACTAATAGTGGGAGGAGACCTGAATATCCCCCTAATACCCGAGGAGGATACCTCAACAGGGAGTTCATCAACCCCGAGAAACACACGCAAGACCATCCATATAGCACTTCAGAGATCACAGTTAATAGACACGTGGCGCCTCTTTCACCCTGGCGAACGAGACTATACGTACTACTCGCGTCCCCACAACACATATTCGCGAATTGATTACCTGTTGATACCACACAACCAACTTCACGCCGTTAGAAACACCTCACTAGGATCAATCACTTGGTCCGATCACGCCCCAGCTATCCTGAGTTATGCCCTAACAGACTTCCAAAAAAATCAAAGGAAACCGTGGAGGCTTAATGAAAGCCTTCTGAAAGACCCAGACACACTGGCAGAGGTGACAAGGGAAATAACCAACTATTTTCAAACCAATAGCGACTCAGAAAGTGACGAAGGCCTAGTATGGGAAGCACACAAAGCGGTGATTCGCGGAATACTTATAAAACACGGCGCAAGACTAAAAAAACAAAGGACAGCCCAATTGACTTCTCTCCTCAGCAGACTTCACGCCCTAGAAATCAGACACAAGCAAACCCCGACTGACCAGATAGGGAACGAACTGGACGCATTACGCACGCAAGTCACTGACCTGTTAAATTTTAAAGCAAAGACGGCACTACAAATATCACGGAAAAGGATTTACGAGTCAGGCAACAAATGCGGCAGACTACTAGCACAGTCATTACGGGACCAGAGAACAGCGTCATACATACCCTCCATACGCTCGCCATCGGGACAGAAAAGAACCTTACCACAACATATAACACAGGAATTTAAATCCTACTATGAATCGCTCTACAACATATCCAACACGCCACCATCGGTAGAACACCTAACAGATTATATTACTACCTCCCGTATGCCCACCCTCTCCGCTGACACCCGAGATCTGTTAGAAGCCCCTATCACATTATCGGAGGTCCAACTTGCGCTGAAAAGCACTAAAATCGGAAAAGCCCCAGGGCCGGACGGACTCACGCCACACTACTACAAGACACTACTACCAGTATTAGGAGGACGCCTAGTTAATGTGCTTAACGGCCTTACTAAAGGAGGGAAACTACACGCCACCACATTACAAGCACAAATATCCGTCATCCCGAAAGAAGGCAAAGACCTGACCAACTGTGGAAGCTATAGGCCTATCTCCCTACTTAATTCGGACCTCAAACTATTCACCAAAATAATAGCGACCAGAATACAGACTCACCTGCCCCACCTAATACACTTAGACCAGGTGGGATTTGTCCCCACAAGAGAGGCAAGGGACAATACTACTAAGGTCTTGAATCTACTACATACGGTCACCCGCACCCAAACGCCCAGTGTTTTTATGAGCACGGACGCTGAGAAAGCGTTTGATCGGGTTAGTTGGGCCTTTATGTTTGCCACGTTGCGGCATGTGGGACTGGGAGACAACATGCTAAAATGGATAGCCGCAACCTATGAAAAACCATCTGCCAGAGTGAGGGCTAATGGAGTGCTCTCAGACCCTTTCCTGATTACAAACGGGACAAGGCAGGGGTGCCCGTTGTCCCCCCTTCTATTTGCCCTCACTCTGGAACCATTCCTATGCCACGTAAGACAAAACCCCAACATCTCAGGAGTGAAAGTACAACAAGCACAACATAAGGTATCGGCGTACGCCGACGACCTCATGTTTACACTTACTACCCCCTCAATCTCCCTCCCCAACCTCTTACAAGAATTTAAGATATATGGAGCCCTCTCCAACCTAAAAATTAATTTTACTAAATCCGAGGCGATGGGAGTAGGAATACAACCAGCACAACTTGCACATTTACAATCAGGTTTCCAGTTGAAATGGACGCAGACAGCCCTAAAATATTTAGGTACTTACATCCCTCGCACGCTCCCACGGTTATATGAGCTGAACTTCCCACCACTTTTGAAAACAATCAAAATATTACTTAAAAAATGGCACACCGGTCTACATTCATGGATAGGTCGCTGCAACATCCTCAAAATGATGATACTCCCAAAATTCCTCTATCTTATGCAGGCGATACCTATTCACATTCCCACACTCTACTTCAAACAAATACAAACCATGTTTACAGACTTTGTATGGGCTAAGAAAAGGCCACGACTCTCTTATAAACTCTTGGTTCTACCTAAACAACACGGGGGACTCGCGTTGCCGAACATTCGTACATACTACCAGGCAGTACACCTGGGCAGGCTTATAGACTGGTGCAGGCACCAGGAGACTAAGCTCTGGACACAACTGGAGCAACATCAAAGCGAGACTCCACTTGGAAGGGCTCCCTGGTGCTACCCGTCCCTGCCAGCGGAAATCAAGCGACACCCGCTAATAGGAACCACAACACAGGTCTGCGCACGTCTCTTCTTGACGACCCCCATATCATCCCCCAATTCACCCCTCTTCCCCATCTTGGGAAACCCCGAATTTGCACCAGGAATACAGGACGCGGAATTTAAAAGACTGAGAGACGAGGGCACTCACCAGGCCTCCCACTTTAGTACCAATGGTCGTTGGCCCACGTTAACAGAACTTTCAGACGCCACAGGCCCATTTCGGCTGGACTTTTTGAGAGCCAGCCAACTAAGCCACTTCTTACACTCACTGACAACCCACCCGACAACATCCCGTCCCCTCACAACATTAGAAGAACTCTGCAACACATTGGGTACCATAACGCACACGCTCTCACAAACCTACAGCCTGCTAAACGTACCACAAACAGACTTTACCCCACCAGGGCTGACCAAATGGGAAACGGAACTGAATTGCAACTTCAGCACAACTAAGAAACAACGAATAATTAAATACACCCACAAATCCTCGATATGCGCCAAAATCCAGGAGACTAACTATAAGCTACTGTCAAGATGGTACAGAACTCCAGACCTGCTCCACAGATTCTTCCCGACAACGCCGGACCTTTGCTGGCGGTGTCGAGCAGAAAAGGGAACACTGCTGCACATATTCTGGTCCTGTCCTTTACTACATCACTTTTGGAAAGTGGTTCGAGAAGTTATACAAAAATTTACAGACAGCCCCATACCAGTAGACCCCGCTTTCTTCCTACTCCACGCATCAGACACTCCGGAAAAAACATACAAAAAATCGGTAATCAGACACTTGCTAGATGCAGCCAAGGCCTGCATACCGATAATGTGGAAATCCACAAGCCCACCTACCATAGCATCATGGATAGCAAGAGTGGAGGAAATAAGATATATGGAGGACCTCGTCCTCACAGCCCAGCATAGACAAGAGACATTCTCCAACACCTGGCAGTTGTGGATTATCTTCATCTACTCGGCAGAGGGCCAGGCGCTGAAGGGAACCTCAACAGACACACAGAGTTGCACCCCGCCACCGCCAATCCCATCCGATACACAGGACTGAATTACTGATGTCCCATGTTCGTGGGCCCCAGTACCCCCATACCCCCCCCCCTATCCACCACCCAACCCATCTTCCCACAACAACTCCCCATCCCCTCTTCTTTTTCTCTTTTTCATATCTTTCTCTATTCTAATATTCTACCTTTAACCAATCCCATCCTAAACTGGGGGGATTTGCTTTACACTCTATTTTCCACCTTTTCTCTAATATAAACAGGAAAAACCAAGGAACTGGGCCCATGTCCCCAGTACTACACAACACGACAACCTCAAGCACAAATACCCTAACGGAGCAAAGGGAACCAACAGGCAGAACTAGACACCTAGGAAGGAACAAGTCGCTGAAACAAAATTAAAGACATCAGAGGTCACGAATAAAACTAACAATAGCTCAGACATACTAAGTGACAATACACCAGGGAGCGTAATCTCCACCAATTTGTTCACACTCATATGTTTGAACCCTGCTTTTCTTTTCCTTCCTACATCAAGACTATGTGATGTAATGTATTCTGACTGTTTTTGAATAAGTTGTTTGTCTTGATACCCGTACTACTTTGTAATGTATCGACCCGACAGGGTCCCTTTCCTTGTTATAAATAAAAAAAACAAAAAAAAAAAAAAAACAAATAGTGTGTGGAGGAGGAGCTTGACTGCTTGTGCCCAGATTGTGTGCAGTGCAGGAATGTGTTTAGCAGCTAGGCACAGCATCCGAGGTGGAGGAGGAGGGCAGGGGGCATTGAGGGGGTTTAACTCAAATCTGACTGAGCGCAGCCAACCCTAGCACCCCCCCTAGATCTGGCAATGATGATTTTCAGACCCCTTCTCTCCACCCTGTTCCTATCACCCCATTTTCTGACCTTAATGCTTTATTCCTCACCATGAAATATTCCAGTGGGGACACTAGTTCTGCTACCCCAGGATTCCCTCAATTTGGCGAGAATTCCCCTTACTTCCTGTTTTGGCCATGGGACAAGAGTAAAGAAAATATCTTCAATGGGACACTGATGACAAAAAAAACTGATATGGGTTATAATCCACCCTTCTTCTATCCCCAAAAAACGGTTTTACATTTAGTTCAGCTTTAAAGCCAGATGCCTGACATGACAACCTGTGACCCAAAATTTTAAGACAAGATTAGCAATGGGAGCCTTTAGTTCTTTTAAAGCTATTCTTTAACCCTAAATATTTAATGATTGTCTTTTTGCTTAGTTTGCCTCCTGTCAGTGTCTTGCTCAGTCCCACCTCAATGACAATTGTACCCATTCATCCAGGAAAATCATACCCTTGTCATCATGAACCTAGAAAAGGGAAAATTTCCTATCAAATACTTACCGTAAGTTTCCTTTCCTGATAGGCTCCATGGCAGCATCAGTGTGGGTTAACCCCACCTCCATAACTACCCTATAGGACACCTCTCCCATAAATCTTTGCTCTGGACTACCAACCATGTTCCGTAACTAGCCTACTCCAAGCACTGGGAGGGACTCCTGCTGCCATGGAGCCTATCAGGAAAGTAAAATTACGGTAAGTATTTGATAGGAAATTTTCAGTTTTCCTGACAGGCTCCATGGCAGCATACGTGTGGGAAATAACTCACCAAACACACCCGGGTGGGCAAATGCTGAGCAAAGAAAACAAATTTATTTAACACCGTCAACCGACAGTACTTGCAAACCAAAATTAACGGATGACAAGGCAGCTGGTTCAACACAAAAGTGACACAAAAGTATTGATAGATGACCAGGAAGCCGCTCTACAGATTACTTCAGGAGCGACATGTCGAGAAGCCGCCTAAGAGGTCGAGATACTCCGAGTTGAGTGTGCAGTCACGGCCTCTGGAGGAGCCTGGCACTTCGCTTTATAAGCCCTTTGAATGGTCTGTACGATCCTTGCAGCAATGGATCTAACCGAAGCCCGCATTCCTTTGTTTTTCCCGTGCAAAAGGATGGAAAAAAAATCAGTTTGTCTAAAAGGTGCCGTGATTTATAGGCATTGTCTTAGAGTGTGCCCCACATCGAGGGGATGGACATCTTGACCTTCTGTTGACCCAAAGGTGGGAAGCACAATATTAGAAACGCGATAAATAAATAGATAGATAGATAGATAGATAGATAGATAGATAGATAGATAGGATAGATCGCACCTATGTAGGGCCGAAACAACTAATCGATTAATCGATTATGAAATGAATCGATTACCATTTTCATAATCGATTAATCGGCCAGTAACATAATAGGGTTAAAAAAAAATGAAATTAGCCTTTATAGTACAAAAAGAGCAAACTGCTACTGTAAATATTACTTTCACTGTCCCAAAGTAAAAAAATTAACCCCTTACAGTAGCAATTATTTGCTCTTTTTGTACTAATTTTTGTTTTTTAACCCCATTATGTTACTAAACATCTCAGGCCTGGGTCACACCTCTGTGTTTTTTGGTGCTTTTTGCAGAAACACACTACAGTTTATTTACATGGATTCCTATGGGACACATTCACATACATGATTTTTTCAGCTGTAGCGTATTTGGAAAGGGCAAGGACTTTTTTTTAATGCAAAACGGTGCTATTTTGTTTTTTTGGTTCAATATACTTCAATGGAGAACCTGCAGAAAAGCATGCAATGCGTTTTTGCGGCAATTTGTGTTTTTTAATCTGCCCAACAACAAATTGGTCCAAAAAAATATGTAAAAATGCAAATCGCAGCAAAATTACCTTTTTTGAAGGTTATTAATCGATTAATCGAAACAATAATCGGCCAACTAATCGATTATGAAAATAATCGTTAGTTGCAGCCCTACACCTATGTATTAATTGTATGTGTCCCTTGTTTGCTAGTCTTACCCTTAAGAGAATTCTAGGCCTGATGGTACAATGTTATTATGAAAACAGACACAGTTGCTTAGTAAAAGAAATTACATTTATTCCCTAAAAGTAGGAACGTTACATACTAACAATCAATATCTATACAGCCTATATCAACTGTACTAATGAAAAATGATACTTATTCTCGCCTCGAGGCAAAGTCCTGCGTGCTGAGCTCCCAGATGTAATAGAGGGCTCTCTCATTCCCAAACGTCCTGTATTAAAGGGCCTCATTCATACCTCATTCAAACACTCCCCTTGCCCGCCCCTCTGCCTCTTGACCAATCGTTGTACTTTCATGATCCTCATATTGTCGTGCCATACCTGGCCTCTGGGGGCGATGTTGTCCATATAATCTCCAATAGCTTGCTGGTGCCTTTAATCATTACACTTTTGTTAACAGCTGCCCTTCCATTTGTCTTCGGAAGGTGCTAATTAACAGGATCTTCAGACATTGCGGAGTCGGTTCTAACAGATTACATTCCTTAGGGGGGGGCATCCTGTCCTCCGAGCACGACAAGCCTCAGCTTATCTGACCATTTGGAATGCAACAGAATATGTACAAAACCCAGAACTTATATTCCTTACAACATATGCCGCTTTGCGCCTAAAGGGCGCACAAATCATTCTCCAGACACGGCTCCTATTGACCAATCCATAATGTCCAGTGTTTCCAGACCAGTAGCTATAGAACAGTCTTTAGCTGCATGTGCTTCAGAAACAGCTCCTATGGAATAGCCCACAATGGTTTTACCGTGTTGCGCCTCTTAGCATAGGCCTCAGAACCAGCTCCTATGGAACAGTCCATAATGGTCTTAACGTGCTGCCTTTCCCAACACGTGCCGCTTTGCTACTGGGTGACACACCAATCTCATTCTTCCATGACGGCTTCCATATCACCATTCTGTATCTTCTGTGTCTTCTTCTTCCTGACGTCTTCATGAAGGGGTATAGCAACGGCAAGGGGTGTCCATTCGCTCACCATTCACCTGCACACACTCAGATCAACAACTCAACCATCTTTCAGATGCAGAGCCTCGAGGAGGATCTTATTTGCCCATATTATTAGCCTAAAATACACCTTTGTCACACTACACCACAACATTAATCAACCCATTACCATAATATCTACATATATACATATGACCCATCAAATTACGTATCCCGCTCCCAACCTCCTATAACTCTTCACTGTAAATACGGGTCGGGATTATGCAGGTTCGTTCACAATGGCCTTCCCTACCGCAATTCTGGCATGTCGGCGGTATTTCAGTGTTCTGAATTGGCAGCAAAGCCTCTAACCTGTATGAAGAGACCTCACCACCAATTCGTCCCTCAACTTGCATAGACAAACGCGAGACTTTCCTATATAAACGTTGCGTCCAACAACACATACCAACTTGAACCAATGACAAAACTGCAGCAATAATGAGCAATACCACAACAGGATGTATCAAATAATTCAAAATACTATTGGCCTTACTGGAATGTCCAAATACTACCTCCCACCAAGACCCTCCCGCATCGTTTTCTAGTTGATGCACTACCTCCTTTATTTCATTCTGATCGTGGTGGATGACTATAGTAGCATTAGCTCTCTCTTGCTGCAGTGTCCTCATAAGGCTCTCATCTCTATGCCAATCTGTTAACCATTCCTGTATCCTCCTTCCCATACCAAGGTTCAGGGCTCTCAGATTAACAGGGCGGTTATGGTTGATATCCACAGACAGAATGGCAATATGCGGTACCACATAATTCCATTCCTGTGTCTGGATTTCAGAGACACCGCCAAGGGTACACCATGCTCCTCTATCTAGTGTCAGGTTCACAGAACATCCTATTTCCATGACCAACGTTACATTAGTATCCTTTAGGACAAAGAAACAACCTCTCCCATGTCCCAAATAATACACCAGCGTTCCCTTCCCAGCAATGTTTTCCCCATCCAGAACACAGAGCGAGGCATCTTCCCAACATTTCTCATTCACCACTGTGTATTGACCTGGCATACATAGGATGTCATGGTCATGCTTCCGACAGAGGGAAATATCAACCTGCCTCCAGCTCCCATCCTCTCTGATCATATGTGGGTAATTTAGCCTCAGATGTAACAACGTAGAATCCCCAGTCAGCAAGCCCATTGATACCACTGAATACACAGACTGAGTCTGTACTTCTGTATATGGGATCAATGAGGAAGCATAGCATCTCTCATAATCCAAATTAGTACAGCCCATCCAGGCATTTGACCACCACTTTGGATTAGTGTAAGAGATGTGCTTTGGTAAAATCTTACTGAGCTGTGATGCTAACTCATAAGGCCACTGCCCTTCATACAGAGATTGTACAATCAGCTTGATGTTGGTTGATAGTTCCGCCTGCCCCTGCGCACACGCCAGAGCCCATGACATATTTTTGCCCTGTATCACCACACTATCTACCAACCTCTTAAAATGGCAGATAAAATCTTGAGCCACTTTTACCTGGGTATTTAGGTGACGTTGTTGAATGTTATCGAGAAAGTCATTGATCTCTCTCTGAGCAACAAAGCCCCGCTTGCTGACTGAAGCTATGGCTGAGAGTTTGTTCCTTAGGAGATCGATGTCGACTCCATTAACAACGCCCATTCCGGCTCCTATTCCACCCAATATAGTGCTGAGTACATCCCTCCTCTTCCGGTTACTCCACAGAAATAAGCGTCCTGCCTGAACCTCACTCTGTGTCCGCCCGTCTCTGGGAGCAAGCCACTGATATACTGACCGCACTTGATTCAGAGTATACTCAGCACATTTAGGGTAATAGGATTTTATCAACCACTGCGAGACGTTGAAGTGCCAGGTGGTGAAGGCATACTTTACCCTGGTAGTCAGCGTTTGGGACGAGCTTAGATCTATTTGTAGTGGTTCCCCTTTCTCTAACGGGGCATGCCCCTGTGTGTGGTCACTGGCATTACCTGTGCAGGGTTTCAACCTCTCGGGTGAGACATCAACCAGGCGTATCTCCCCCATGTCCAATTCTGGTGTCCCACATGTCCAGTAACCGAGAGCTTCTCTGTAGGACTGATAAGACTGGGATACCGCGCCCACAAGAAAATTTTCACCCCGTTGATGTGTCATCTGGAGCTCCCTAGTTTGGCCAACCGACACCTTACTATGTCTAAGTGTCAGCCTCCTGGGCCTCTGCACCCTATTACTTTGGTCCTGCCAATATATGCCACACATAAAAACATACTTCCCTTCTTTCAATTCTTCACCAAAAACCCCATATCCTACGTCCCTTGTTTCCCAAGGTTTGGATAGATTGGAATTTTTTCCTAACCAATAACCCGTTACATTCATATATATAGTTGCATCCACAAATGGCTGGAGGGATTCTGGTATGATATTTCGCAAGTCTTGTTTATACGCCAGCCCTTGAGATATTACGTTAGGATTAAATCGTCCAAAAGCAAAAGAAACTTTGTATTGCAAAACACCATGGCGACCCCATTGATATGTCTCTGGTAACTTAGGACTCTCTGATATTATCCGGACCTTTCTCCTTCTCTCAACTCCCCCCTGCCCCCACTTCTGCCCTAACAAGTCCAACATTGATGACACAGCAGAAGTGGATGCGTGATCTTCCTCAGGATTTTCACTTTCCGCATCATCCCCTGAGTGTTCGTCTGAATCAATTTGAGATGTTACATGGCTCAGATGGATCGCCAACGCGATAATTATGATCCTTCCATCCATTCTCCAGAGACTTTGCCAATCTTTGCTCCACCAGGACTCTGGAAAAACAAGAACAAGAGCGGAATCAATTCTTATCAGCAGTACCTTTTACATTGATCAGCATGAACCCAATATCTCTATCTCCCTCTTTTTCATGCCTTTTGCACCCTTATTGTCCATGAGCCTTGAGCTTTTACCTTGACTACCTTATCACTAAGGGCCATAGTGACTGTGAACGGTCCGGTCCAGTTTGCGTCCCATGAAGATTTGGAAACAAAGTTCTTTACCATAACCCTGTCTCCAATCTTCAAGCTAACAGGAGGCCTTTCAGGCTGCTCCTTCTCTTTAGGTGTCATGTTATTTGCAGCAAATTGCAAATACCCCTGTACCTGTTCTTGCAGCTGGACCAGAAATTTGTCCCTTTCAGCACTCTCTCTCATGGGGGTGCTAAGTATTGGGTCTGCTGGATGGCTGAGGTTCATCATTCTTCCCGTCATCAACTTATATGGGGTTAATGATGTACCTCTCGCTGCAGACCCTCGTACAGCCATCAGGATTGAAGGCAGATGAATCAGCCAGTTCTTTCCTGATTGCAGTACCATGCCATCTTTTTAAGTCTCTCTTTCAGCGTTCGATTCATCCTCTCAACCATCCCTGCCGATTGTGGATGGTATGGTACATGGAACCTCTGCTCTACTCCCAGCAGCTCACAAATATTTTTCATGACCCTGCCGGTAAAGTGAGTCCCCCTATCAGATTCCAGGACTTTGGGGAACCCCCATCTTGAAAAGACATCGGTCCACAAAGCTCTAGTGGTGGCAGTGGCAGAGTCCTTTCTCAGGGGTAGAGCCTCCACCCACTTTGAAAAAACATCCACAACTACCAGCAGATATCTGTATCCTCCAGTGGCACTTGGTAGTGGACCAACAAAGTCAATCTGCAGGTTTTCCCAGGGTCCATCAGCTACTGGTACCCTTGCCAAGACTGGTTTCTGTCCCTTTGGCCTAGGGTTCATTTGTGCACAGATCAAACATTCCTGCACTACCTGTGACACTGTGTTACCCATTGCCTCCCATCAGTATCTAGCTTGTACAAATTTCAAGGTACCCTGAACACCCATGTGGCCTGTTAACCTGTGATTTTCCCGGACTAAATCTTTCTGATGCTGGGAGGGTACTACAAACCGTCTTCCTTCTGAAGTCTCTCTTAACAGTAGATCGTCTTGCAATACATAATTTTGGGGAGCATCTGCCGCTTTTATTTTAAGCTGCTTTTTGATTGAGCTCAAGGCCTCATCCTTATTTTGTTCAACTGCTAAACATGGGGTAGGCATCCTTAGCACCGGCAGGAGTTCATGTGAACCTGCTTTCACCTCCTGCTCCTCAAAATTATGTTCCTCCCAGGCCTGTCTCCCTTCAGCATCATAGGGTGTCCACTTGACTCCCATCAGGGCTGCCTCCTTTGCCAGCTCATCTGCCTTGTTGTTGCCCACAGTAACCTCCTCTCCACCTCTTTGGTGAGCTCTCACCTTAATGATGGCCACTCTCTGAGGTTCCACACTTGCTCTTTCCCATATATCTCTTAGCACCGCACTATGTACCAAGTCTTTTCCAGAGGCATCACTGAAGCCCCTTGACAGCCACAAAGGCATGTATTCGGTCAGAGACCTTGTTACATAGGCGCTGTCAGAGAATATGGTTATGGAACCTGAACTGAAATGCGTGATGGCCTCTCTCACTGCCTCCAGTTCAGCTCTTTGGGCAGAAAAGCTTCGAGGGCATTTGGTCATGATTTTTTCATTGGTCTGGATGCACCACAGGGCATACCCTGTGTGAAAACTTCCTTCATCCCAGTACCTTGATCCATCCACCCAGATTTTAAGGTCTCCATCACCTGTTGCTAACCTGAATACCTCCTGTGTTCTGGTCCGATGTACCTCCCCACAGTCGTGCTGCTCCCCCTCATATTGCATCAATTGTGGGAGAGTGTAGGTGGCATTGTGGGTCACAGCCAGATTTCTGGGTGTCAAATCCACTAGCCATCTGCCTACCCTTTGGGAGGATACTCCACTGAGGGTACGTTCCAAAAGCATTTTAATTGGAGAATGGGGTGTCTGCAGAATGATTTTGCCAAAACCCACAACATGCTATGTGGCAAAAACCGCCCAGTGCACTGCCAAAAGGTTTCTGACACATTCATTGAATCCCCTCTCTACCGGGCTTAGTACCCTGGACCAGTATCCCACAGGTACCCATTTGCCCTGCCTCTCCTGCAGCAACACCGCTGTTATTGCTACTGCAGAGGCATACACTTGTAGTGCAAAGGGCAAATCGGCATTCGGATTGCTCAAGGCCGGGGCCTGCATCAGACTCACCTTTAACTTGGTGAAAGCTTGCTCATGCTCTCCCAACCAGTCTAAAGGGTATGTTTCCTTCTTGTCTCCTTTGAGAAAATCATACAGGGGTCTTGCCTTTTCTGCAAAGCCTTCAATGAAGTCCCTGCAGAAACCAACCATCCCCATGAATTGTCTCAGCATGGTTTTAGTGATTGGTCTTGGTAATTTCTGGATAGTTTCACATTTGTTTGGGTCTGGAGTCCTTCCCCCCTGTGAAACTATCACACCCAAGAAACATACTGAATCCTTCATCAATTGTGCCTTTTTTTGGGGTTTAATTTCAGACCTGCATTCTCAATTAGTGTCAGGAGCTCCTCCAGCAGAGCATAACGCTGCTCTTTTGTCTCTGTTTGAAGCAAGATGTCGTCCACATACTGAATGATGCATTCTGGCTCAGAAAATGTCTTCAGAATGTCCACCATACAGATATGGAAGTACGTAGAGCTGGATTTGAACCCCTGAGCTAATCTACAGAATTCATACTGTTTCCCCTGAAACGTAAAGGCTAGCTTGTATTAGCTATCCTCATGTACGGGAATGGAAAAATAGCCATTTGATATGTCAATTGATGAGTACACCTTTGCTGAAGGTTTCAGTGCTGTCATCATGTCTGGCATCTTAGCAACTACATTTGTAATAGATGGGGTGCATCTATTTAGCGCATGGAAATCTACAGTGGGCCTCCACCCTCCCTCCTTCTTTACTGGCCAGAGGGCTGCATTTGTTTTAGATTGGCACTCTTTAATTACATTTTGTGCAAATTCCTCACTGTGTTCTCTATGTATGGGATAGATTCGGGCGGAATTTTGTACTGACGCTGAGGTGGCGGATCAGGGCCCTCAATTTTAACAATCATGTTTGAAACTCTACCACATTGTGCTTTAGACGTTGCCCACACTTCGTTATGTTGCCCCAAGATTTTAGCCAATATTTGGTCCTCTGTTTTCAGTAGTGCCTGTGGGTCAAGGATTTCATTTGTTTTAACTGATGCAATCTCCCAGCTGTCCATGACCATGTGCACCTTGCCTTTGTATCTAGACCCTTTCCACAGTACCCAATTACATAGATCTAGAATCAGTCCATGTGCCCCCATGACATCAGAGCCCAATATAGTGCCCTCATGCTTTGGGGAAAGAAACAAACTGTGTTCCACACATAACCTCTGTATTTCTATGGGTACAGGTATTGATTGCTCAGAAGGTACTAGTTGTCCTCCGAATCCTCTAAGGAAGATTTGTTTCCCATTAGGATCCTTTTGAAGTTTGATATTCGTTACACTTACAGCAGCTCCCGTATCTAATATTACATTTGTGCGATGGCCACCTATCGCCCCTTGGATACGTGGTCCGCCGCTTTTGTCCCTCTCCAGATGACATACTAGGGACAATACCGGGGCCTGACATCCCTATGGTTTAAAATAAGGATTGGTTGGGGGTGGGGTTTTATACTCCTCCTGGTTTTCTTTAACCTCTTGCCTTATCTTCTCTAACTCTCTCAAACAGGACCATATACTGTAGCATCAGGTGCCTTGTTCGACTCCGTTGCCACCTTATATGATCCAGGTTTTTGCTGTTCCTACTTATGCCAAGGCCTCTTCTCCCCTGTGCTCCTCCTAGACAATTGACAGCCTTTCATTACATGGCCTGTATTCCCACATCTGTAACACCTGCCTGCAAATCTCACTCTACCATCGCTTTTAACTACCTCCGCCATTCTTTTGTGGGGCCTATTGTCTTGATCTGTCTCCCGAACCCAGTCCCTTAATATGTTTATAAAGGTCTGGTATGAGGTGGCATTCCTCAGTGCAATTCTGGTATGGTAATCAATACATGTGCACTAAATTAGCCATAGAGCACAGAAAACTACTGTCATCAGAAGACATATCATGACAATTGTATGTGGCTTTATAAATGGTGAAGTATTCACTGCAAAAGAGTATTGGATCAATTCCCCTCCTAAATTTTGTATTCTCTAGGGCGTCTGAACCCCTAGTATCTCTTTCTCCCATTATGCGCTGCATTTCCCTCATTCTATCTGCAGAGTTCCCCTAATTTGAGTTTAACTCGGGAGTTAGACCTCTATGATTCCCGACTGGTGGTTGCAGTTTTTCACACAGTTGCAATGGGAGCCATGCACGGAGGAGTGCGCATGCATCCCTATTGTTTAAAATGTACTGTGTCACTACAGCTTCCAGCCTGTTCGAGAGACTAATGGGTGAAGCACTCGTGTCAAATTTTCCCAAAATCTGGCACAGATTTGTGCGATCTTGTATGGAGAGTGTCGTGGATTGGGTGCTACCCTCCCTTTTTATAATTGCAGATCCTGGCCAAGTCCTTTCTGATGCAGGAGTAAAGAGAGAAGAACTCTGATCTGGGGGCTCTTCAGGACTGTCAGCTGACCATACTGGTTGCTGTTCGATCAGCATCCTTTCTCCCTGCTCCTGTGTCACACTGGAATGTGTATCCTTGTTAGCACAACAATGGCTGTGCACTTTCTCCATTGCCTGTGCTTTCAAAGATAGAATGGCATGATCTTTTTGAGCTAGCTGAGTTTTAAATTCTTGTAACTCTCTCTTAAGTATTTCTATCGCAGATTCATTGCCCGCCTCTTTCTTTTCTAAAGATGCGATACACTGTTCTCTCAACATATATATGTTTCCTTCTATTCATCCACTCCTTGCTCCAACAAACCATTCTCAGTCACCAATAATTCAATCTCATCCCTCATTTCATCACACTCACAAACATTCGTGTCAGCATTCGCAGCTATAGCTGAAATATCTTTACTCACATTTTCTATTTCCCCTAATAATTCTGTCCTATGTTTACACCACTCCAATTCTGTCTGTTCTGCGATTTCTTTCATCTTTAATAACATGCATACCACATTGGCCATTCTCTTCTTCTTGCCTCTTTTGGAAGACTTTTTAGACTTGATGGCCTCATTATGAGTATTGCATTGCTTTAATAGATCATTGAATTGGTGTACTAACGCATTCTTTTGTATATCATTAAATTGGATACACGCATTTTTTTTCAATAAACTGTTCAAGAATATCCATTGTTATGCTAATCTGCAAGTAGTTACACTGAACAGTTGATTAGACAATACACAGCGACAAACAAACAGAGACACAGACCCACAGGAAACAAAAAATAAAAACTGGTATAAAGCTATTTAAAACTTGCTACCACTTGCAGTTCTACAGAGCGCACTCTTAATCAACGCTCTCCTGTCAAATTGCAGGCCACATTGAACTTCTATTGGAACAGAGAGCTCTTTCACTCCCACATGGGTAAAAAAAAAAATACTTTAAAAAAAAAAAAAAAGTCTAAAAACTCCTTTTCAAAAAAAATAAAAACAAAACAATCTATATCTCTCCCATTTTTTTCCGCAAAGATGTGTGGTTTATCCTGTCAATCTGCAGGCTATATATCCCAGGGATATTCCAGGGATGATCAATCCCTCACTCACCAGTATAATTAACTGGCTACAGGCCTATCATGCATTAACAAAACAATAAACGTTGAACATACAAACATATATCAGCCAAAAATATTCTCACCAGGTTTGCGCGTCCGCTCGCCGACGAGATATTTAATAGGACCTTCCGGACCGTCAAAGTAGGTTTCAGAATTCGCGATCCAGCGCCAATCTTTGTCCACACTTGAGACGACTTCCAGTTCTGGGTTATTTTATTCCCTAGCTTACATGGACTCAGAACAAAAATACATTAGGGTTTGTGAATTCTGTGCATAAATAAATCTCAGTCCCATCTGCGGTGCCAAATATTAGAAACGCGATAAATTAATATATATATTGTGACAGCAGGAAGGTAAAGTCACCTGGTTGCATCCAGGGGGGTAGATATATTTCTCCCAGATTCAGGCTTTATGCTGACTTATACAACTAGGTGGAGAGTTGTATAAGGCTAGTGGGCTCATGGATGACTCATACCTCTAGGGAGAGGGCTGGGCGTCGTGCAGACAGGGAGTTGATGAGACCAGCTGAAGCTTGTCAGCTCATTTAGGCCTCTATAAGAACTCCCAGCTTCATTAGATGTTAGCTCATGCCTGGACCCAGACCTGTGTGGACTGTCTAGGGAGAGTGAACCCCTGTGCGGTGAGGCAAAGCCTGTGTGGCTATTTGTTTGGACTTTTACTAAACCAGGGACTTAGGGACTAGGACAGCACCAGGCTGATCCCAGTTGTTAGTTTAGGAAACCTGCATGTTTAGTCAGAGGTCAAACTGACCAGGATTTATTTTGTTTATGTTTCTTTTTGGCTTTGCTGTGTTTTTGTCACTGTACATAGAGAAATAAACCGCACCTTTTGATTTTGAAAACCACAACCTCCGTCTGCTGGCCCTGTTTTTGTGTGGGGAGCCCAACCAGGGGGTCACACACACCCGCTACTGAGTTAACCCCCTCACAGTTGGTGGAGAATGCGGGCAGTTTTTTTTAAGCCAGCATGGAGGAGATACTGAAACAGCTGGCTCTAGCAAATGCCAATCAACAGCAGACAAATGCAGGTTTGCAAAGGAGCCTTGCAGCCCAGCAGCAAGCTCATCAACAAGCCCAGCAGCAATCTGAGGCCCGCTTCATAGACCTGTTACAGAAGCAAGAGCAGAGACTACAACAAATGGAAGCAGTAATGCAGCAACGTCCGCAGACCAGTGAGGAAAGCCGTCCCACTAATACCGCGTCCTTTGGGGTGAGTCGTTTATTGACAAAAATGACTGGAGAGGATGATCCAGAGGTATTTTTGACCACATTTGAAAGGACTGCTGAAAGAGAAAAGTGGCCTGAGGAGCAGTGGGCTGGACTGGTGGCTCCTCTGTTAACTGGTGAATCGCAGAAGGCTTACTATGACCTAGAGCCTGACCAAGCAAAAGACTATGTGATGCTAAAAGCTGAAATATTGGCAAGGCTGGGTGTCACCCTGGCTGTCCGGGCTCAGCGTGTGCATAACTGGACTTTCCAGCTTGGAAAACCCCCCAGGTCTCAAATGTATGATCTCATTCACCTGAGCAGGAAGTGGCTACAGCCAGAGACTTTGTCCGCACCAGAGATTGTGGAACGTGTTGTAATGGATCGGTTTTTGAGAGCTCTTCCTACTGCCATCCAAAAGTGGGTAAGCCATGGAGACCCAGAGACGGCCGGTGGTCTTGTGGATCGTGTAGAGAAATACTTGGCTACAGAGAACCTGACGGCCTCTTCCAGAGACTCTCGGACTTTCCACCCTAAGACCAGACCATCCCCAGGGGCGGATAAGAGGATTCCAAGGGGTGAGGGTGGAGAGAGTGAGAGGGTGGGAGCTCTACCCAAAGTTTGGCGAGAACAGCCTGGGAAATCAGCGGCTCAAGAGGCGGCAAGAAGGATCGTTTGCTACCGCTGCCGGCAAGCGGGACATATTGCAGAAAATTGCCCGGTTGTGGAGGAACCCATGCAATGTGACTTTCTGACGGACAGACGTCAGTCGCTGTGTGCGACAGTCGCATGCACTGCCATTCGGGGAACTGAGAAACATTTATGCAAAATGTGTATTAATGGTAGAAATGTTGTGGTATTACTGGATTCAGGTAGCCTTGTGACCCTGATAAAGGCTGAATTAGTTAAAACAGAGGTCTCTGGGAATAGCAAGGTAGCTGTTATTTGTGTGCATGGGGACACCCGAGAGTATCCAGTGACTACAGTGTGTTTCGAGACCCCCAAAGGTACCCTCTCTCATCCAGTGGGGTTAGTATCTCAATTACCGCATGATGCCATTGTGGGAAGAGATTTTCCGAAGTTCTGGGAACTGTGGGATGATCCTGAGCCCCCCACTGGTGCCTCTATGTACCAGGAATGTGATAGCCAGAACTCCTCTGAGAGTGGTGAGGACTCTCCAGAATTTCCCTTGTCAGTATTGGCAGGGGAGACTCAAGAAACTGGAGAGGAGCCCACCTCCTCAGACGAAAACCTACCGTCTGTGGAGTTTTCTGATCTGGAGGTTCACAGGGAAAATTTTGCCACAGAACAGTTAAAAGACCCCGCCCTAATAAAGGCACGGGAAAACGTAGTGGAAATAGATGGCGAGTTAGTGAACCCAGATAATACCTGCACTTACCCATACTTCAGCGTAGAGAAGGACCTACTGTATCGGGTGGCAAAAAGGGCAGAAGAAACCGTTGAGCAGCTTGTGGTGCCCAAACCTTACAGGAAGTTGGTGTTGGAGTTGGCCCATGGGCACATTCTTGGAGGTCATCTGGGGACAGAGAAAACCCGAGAGAGGGTATTACAGAGATTCTATTGGCCTGGGGTGATGAAGGACATAGAAAATTATTGTTCCTCCTGCCCTGTGTGTCAGAGGTCGGCCCCGATGCCACATTTCCGTAGCCCGCTGGTCCCTCTACCCATCATTGAGGTCCTGTTTGAGAGAATCGCAATGGATTTGGTAGGTCCTATAATCAAGTCCGCTAGGGGGCACCAGTACATATTGGTTATAATGGACTATGCCACCCGTTATCCAGAAGCGATCCCTCTCCGAAATACCTCGGCCAAAACCATAGCCAAAGAGCTATCTCTTGTTTTTAGCCGGGTGGGTATTTGTAAAGAACTGCTTACGGACCAAGGTACACCCTTTATGTCCCGGGTTATGAAAGAGCTGTGTAAATTGTTCAAAGTGACGCAATTGCGTACATCTGTGTATCACCCCCAAACCGATGGGCTGGTTGAAAGATTCAACAAAACCCTAAAACAAATGTTGAAGAAAGTGGTGGATAGAGATGGAAAGGATTGGGACTGTCTACTTCCTTATTTGATGTTTGCTATTAGGGAGGTGCCCCAATCCTCTACGGGATTCTCCCCCTTTGAGTTACTGTATGGGAGACACCCAAGAGGGCTGTTGGATATTGCCAAGGAAACTTGGGAAAGTGAGAGTTCTCCCCACAGGAGTGTGATTGAGCATGTCGCCCTGATGCAAGATCGAATTGCACAGGTAATGCCCATCGTGAAGGAACATTTGGCCCAAGCGCAGTTGGCACAGCAGAGAGTGTACAACCGTGGAGCAAAGACCCGTACCTTTTCCCCGGGGGATAGGATATTGGTACTTGTCCCTACGGTTGAAAGTAAATTCCTTGCCAAATGGCAAGGCCCCTACGAGATAATGGAAAAAGTGAGCGAAGTGAATTACAAGGTCAGACAACCAGGAAGGCGAAAGCCCGAACAGATATATCACGTTAATCTGTTGAAAGCCTGGAGGGATAGAGAGTCCCTAGTCGCAGAAACTTGGTCACCAGCTCAAACTGGTTGCGTGATTCCGGAGGTTGGAATAGCAGCCACCTTGTCACAACCCCAACAACAGGAGGTTAAGGAGTTTGTGCTTCGCAACAAGGAGGTGTTCTCTGAGCTGCCGGGACAAACATCTGGGGTAGAGCATGATATTATTACCCCGCCCGGTGAAAGGGTGAAGTTAAAACCCTATCGGATCCAAGAGGCCCGACGGGAGGCAATACGGGAGGAAGTACAGAAAATGCTGAACTTAGGGGTGATAGAGGAGTCCCAAAGTGATTGGTCTAGTCCCATTGTATTGGTGCCTAAACCGGATGGGAGCTGGCGATTTTGTAACGATTTTCGTCAGTTGAACAAAGTTACAAAATTTGACACCTACCCCATGCCACGTATAGATGAGTTGATCGACCGGCTGGGAACAGCCCGATACATGACGACTCTTGACCTCACAAAAGGGTATTGGCAAATTCCCCTGGCCAAGTCGGCCAAAGAGAAAACCGCATTTGTAACCCCAGACGGGGCGTTCCAATATAAGAGAATGCCGTTCGGGTTACAGAATGCGCCGGCCACATTCCAGCGGAAAATGGACCAGATACTGAGGCCCCATCGGAAGTATGCTGCGGCTTACCGGGATGACGTAATTGTCCATAGCACAGATTGGGCCTCACATCTGCCAAAAGTGCAAGCAGTCCTAGACTCTATCCGGGAAGCGGGGTTTACGGCTAACCCCAAGAAGTGTACCATTGGGCAGGAGGAGGCCAAATATCTTGGGTACACCATTGGCAGGGGAGTGATAAAACCCCAACTCAACAAAGTCGAGGCCATCCAGAGTTGGCCACGTCCCAACAGCAAGAAGCAGGTACGGGCCTTTCTGGGAATCGCGGGTTATTATCGGCGCTTCATTCCCCACTTTGCTTCTAAGGCTGTGCCCCTAACCAACCTGACGAAAGGGAAAGGGTCGGTCATGATTAAATGGACCCCCGAGGCTGAGGCAGCATTCCAATTCTTGAAACAAGCCTTATGTAGCCAGCCAGTGTTGTACTCACCCGACTTCTCTAAAGACTTTGTCGTACAAAGTGATGCGTCAGATGTGGGGTTAGGAGCAGTATTGTCCCAGGTCTGGAACGGGGAAGAGCACCCAGTCATTTACCTCAGCAGGAAGTTGAAGTCCCATGAGGTAAATTACGCCACGGTTGAAAAGGAGTGTTTAGCGGTGAAGTGGGCTCTAGATTCCCTTCGGTACTATCTGCTAGGTAGGCACTTTGACATGGTTACGGATCACGCTCCGTTAAAGTGGATGGCTCAAAACAAGGAGACAAATAGAAGAGTGAATAGGTGGTTCCTGGCCCTACAGGAATTCAACTTCACAGTAAAGCATCGCCCTGGCGTTCAAATGGGGAATGTGGATGCTTTGTCTCGAGTACATGAATGCCTGATTGCTGGTGTTCCAACCCCAAGGTTAAAACAAGAGGGGGGGGTATGTGACAGCAGGAAGGTAAAGTCACCTGGTTGCATCCAGGGGGGTAGATATATTTCTCCCAGATTCAGGCTTTATGCTGACTTATACAACTAGGTGGAGAGTTGTATAAGGCTAGTGGGCTCATGGATGACTCATACCTCTAGGGAGAGGGCTGGGCGTCGTGCAGACAGGGAGTTGATGAGACCAGCTGAAGCTTGTCAGCTCATTTAGGCCTCTATAAGAACTCCCAGCTTCATTAGATGTTAGCTCATGCCTGGACCCAGACCTGTGTGGACTGTCTAGGGAGAGTGAACCCCTGTGCGGTGAGGCAAAGCCTGTGTGGCTATTTGTTTGGACTTTTACTAAACCAGGGACTTAGGGACTAGGACAGCACCAGGCTGATCCCAGTTGTTAGTTTAGGAAACCTGCATGTTTAGTCAGAGGTCAAACTGACCAGGATTTATTTTGTTTATGTTTCTTTTTGGCTTTGCTGTGTTTTTGTCACTGTACATAGAGAAATAAACCGCACCTTTTGATTTTGAAAACCACAACCTCCGTCTGCTGGCCCTGTTTTTGTGTGGGGAGCCCAACCAGGGGGTCACACACACCCGCTACTGAGTTAACCCCCTCACAATATATATATATCCCTAAGTCCCTGGTTTAGTAAAAGTCCAAACAAATAGCCACACAGGCTTTGCCTCACCGCACAGGGGTTCACTCTCCCTAGACAGTCCACACAGGTCTGGTTCCAGGCATGAGCTAACATCTAATGAAGCTGGGAGTTTTTATAGAGGCCTTTAAATAAGCTGACAAGCTTCAGCTGGTCTCATCAACTCCCTGCCTGCACGACGCCCAGCCCTCTCCCTAGAGGTATGAGTCATCCATGAGCCCACTAGCCTCAGCTGGGCTTCATCAACTCCCTAGTTGTATAAGTCGGCGTAAAGCCTGAATCTGGGCGAAATATATCTACCCCCCTGGATGCAACCAGGTGACTTTACCTTCCTGCTGTCACATACCCCCCCCTCTTGTTTTAACCTCGGGGTTGGAACACCAGCAATCAGGCATTCATGTACTCGAGACAAAGCATCCACATTCCCCATTTGAACGCCAGGGCGATGCTTTACTGTGAAGTTGAATTCCTGGAGGGCCAGGAACCACCTATTCACGCTTCTATTTGTTTCCTTGTTTTGAGCCATCCACTTTAACGGAGCGTGATCCGTAACCATGTCAAATTGCCTACCTAGCAGATAGTACCGAAGGGAATCTAGAGCCCACTTCACCGCTAAACACTCCTTTTCAACCGTGGCATAATTTACCTCATGGGACTTCAACTTCCTGCTGAGGTAAATGACTGGGTGCTCTTCCCCGTTCCAGACCTGGGACAATACTGCTCCTAACCCCACATCTGACGCATCACTTTGTACGACAAAGTCTTTAGAGAAGTCGGGTGAGTACAACACTGGCTGGCTACATAAGGCTTGTTTCAAGAATTGGAATGCTGCCTCAGCCTCGGGGGTCCATTTAATCATGACCGACCCTTTCCCTTTCGTCAGGTTGGTTAGGGGCACAGCCTTAGAAGCAAAGTGGGGAATGAAGCGCCGATAATAACCCGCGATTCCCAGAAAGGCCCGTACCTGCTTCTTGCTGTTGGGACGTGGCCAACTCTGGATGGCCTCGACTTTGTTGAGTTGGGGTTTTATCACTCCCCTGCCAATGGTGTACCCAAGATATTTGGCCTCCTCCTGCCCAATGGTACACTTCTTGGGGTTAGCCGTAAACCCCGCTTCCCGGATAGAGTCTAGGACTGCTTGCACTTTTGGCAGATGTGAGGCCCAATCTGTGCTATGGACAATTACGTCATCCAGGTAAGCCGCAGCATACTTCCGATGGGGCCTCAGTATCTGGTCCATTTTCCGCTGGAATGTGGCCGGCGCATTCTGTAACCCGAACGGCATTCTCTTATATTGGAACGCCCCGTCTGGGGTTACAAATGCGGTTTTCTCTTTGGCCGACTTGGCCAGGGGAATTTGCCAATACCCTTTTGTGAGGTCAAGAGTCGTCATGTATCGGGCTGTTCCCAGCCGGTCGATCAACTCATCTATACGTGGCATGGGGTAGGTGTCAAATTTTGTAACTTTGTTCAACTGACGAAAATCGTTACAAAATCGCCAGCTCCCATCCGGTTTAGGCACCAACACAATGGGACTAGACCAATCACTTTGGGACTCCTCTATCACCCCTAAGTTCAGCATTTTCTGTACTTCCTCCCGTATTGCCTCCCGTCGGGCCTCTGGGATCCGATAGGGTTTTAACTTCACCCTTTCACCGGGCGGGGTAATAATATCATACTCTACCCCAGATGTTTGTCCCGGCAGCTCAGAGAACACCTCCTTGTTGCGAAGCACAAACTCCTTAACCTCCTGTTGTTGGGGTTGTGACAAGGTGGCTGCTATTCCAACCTCCGGAATCACGCAACCAGTTTGAGCTGGTGACCAAGTTTCTGCGACTAGGGACTCTCTATCCCTCCAGGCTTTCAACAGATTAACGTGATATATCTGTTCGGGCTTTCGCCTTCCTGGTTGTCTGACCTTGTAATTCACTTCGCTCACTTTTTCCATTATCTCGTAGGGGCCTTGCCATTTGGCAAGGAATTTACTTTCAACCGTAGGGACAAGTACCAGTATCCTATCCCCCGGGGAAAAGGTACGGGTCTTGGCTCCACGGTTGTACACTCTCTGCTGTGCTAACTGCGCTTGGGCCAAATGTTCCTTCACGATGGGCATTACCTGTGCAATTCGGTCTTGCATCAGGGCGACATGCTCAATCACACTCCTGTGGGGAGAACTCTCACTTTCCCAAGTTTCCTTGGCAATATCCAACAGCCCTCTTGGGTGTCTCCCATACAGTAACTCAAAGGGGGAGAATCCCGTAGAGGATTGGGGCACCTCCCTAATAGCAAACATCAGATAAGGAAGTAGACAGTCCCAATCCTTTCCATCTCTATCCACCACTTTCTTCAACATTTGTTTTAGGGTTTTGTTGAATCTTTCAACCAGCCCATCGGTTTGGGGGTGATACACAGATGTACGTAATTGCGTCACTTTGAACAATTTACACAGCTCTTTCATAACCCGGGACATAAAGGGTGTACCTTGGTCCGTAAGCAGTTCTTTACAAATACCCACCCGGCTAAAAACAAGAGATAGCTCTTTGGCTATGGTTTTGGCCGAGGTATTTCTGAGAGGGATCGCTTCTGGATAACGGGTGGCATAGTCCATTATAACCAATATGTACTGGTGCCCCCTAGCGGACTTGATTATAGGACCTACCAAATCCATTGCGATTCTCTCAAACGGGACCTCAATGATGGGTAGAGGGACCAGCGGGCTACGGAAATGTGGCATCGGGGCCGACCTCTGACACACAGGGCAGGAGGAACAATACTTTTCTATGTCCTTCATCACCCCAGGCCAATAGAATCTCTGTAATACCCTCTCTCGGGTTTTCTCTGTCCCCAGATGACCTCCAAGAATGTGCCCATGGGCCAACTCCAACACCAACTTCCTGTAAGGTTTGGGCACCACAAGCTGCTCAACGGTTTCTTCTGCCCTTTTTGCCACCCGATACAGTAGGTCCTTCTTTACGCTGAAGTATGGGTAAGTGCAGGTATTATCTGGGTTCACTAACTCGCCATCTATTTCCACTACGTTTTCCCGTGCCTTTATTAGGGCGGGGTCTTTTAACTGTTCTGTGGCAAAATTTTCCCTGTGAACCTCCAGATCAGAAAACTCCACAGACGGTAGGTTTTCGTCTGAGGAGGTGGGCTCCTCTCCAGTTTCTTGAGTCTCCCCTGCCAATACTGACAAGGGAAATTCTGGAGAGTCCTCACCACTCTCAGAGGAGTTCTGGCTATCACATTCCTGGTACATAGGGGCACCAGTGGGGGGCTCAGGATCATCCCACAGTTCCCAGAACTTCGGAAAATCCCTTCCCACAATGGCATCATGCGGTAATTGAGATACTAACCCCACTGGATGAGAGAGGGTACCTTTGGGGGTCTCGAAACACACTGTAGTCACTGGATACTCTCGGGTGTCCCCATGCACACAAATAACAGCTACCTTGCTATTCCCAGAGACCTCTGTTTTAACTAATTCAGCCTTTATCAGGGTCACAAGGCTACCTGAATCCAGTAATACCACAACATTTCTACCATTAATACACATTTTGCATAAATGTTTCTCAGTTCCCCGAATGGCAGTGCATGCGACTGTCGCACACAGCGACTGACGTCTGTCCATCAGAAAGTCACATTGCATGGGTTCCTCCACAACCGGGCAATTTGCTGCAATATGTCCCGCTTGCCGGCAGCGGTAGCAAACAATCCATTTGGCTGCCTCTTGAGCCCCTGACTTCCCAGGCTGTTCTCGCCAAACTTTGGGTAGAGCTCCCACCCTCTCACTCTCTCCACCCTCACCCCTTGGAATCCTCTTATCCGCCCCTGGGGATGGTCTGGTCTTAGGGTGGAAAGTCCGAGAGTCTCTGGAAGAGGCCGTCAGGTTCTCTGCAGCCAAGTATCTCTCTACACGATCCACAAGTTTACCGGCCGTTTCTGGGTCTCCATGGTTCACCCACTTTTGAATGGCGGTAGGAAGAGCTCTCAAGAAACGATCCATCACAACACGTTCCACAATCTCCGGTGCGGACAAAGTCTCTGGCTGTAGCCACTTCCTGCTCAGGTGAATGAGATCATACATTTGAGACCTGGGGGGTTTTCCAAGCTGGAAAGTCCAGTTATGCACACGCTGAGCCCGGACAGCCAGGGTGACACCCAGCCTTGCCAATATTTCAGCTTTTAGCCTCACATAGTCTTTTGCTTGGTCAGGCTCTAGGTCATAGTAAGCCTTCTGCGATTCACCAGTTAACAGAGGAGCCACCAGTCCAGCCCACTGCTCCTCAGGCCACTTTTCTCTTTCAGCAGTCCTTTCAAATGTGGTCAAAAATACCTCTGGATCATCCTCTCCAGTCATTTTTGTCAATAAACGACTCACCCCAAAGGACGCGGTATTAGTGGGACGGCTTTCCTCACTGGTCTGCGGACGTTGCTGCATTACTGCTTCCATTTGTTGTAGTCTCTGCTCTTGCTTCTGTAACAGGTCTATGAAGCGGGCCTCAGATTGCTGCTGGGCTTGTTGATGAGCTTGCTGCTGGGCTGCAAGGCTCCTTTGCAAACCTGCATTTGTCTGCTGTTGATTGGCATTTGCTAGAGCCAGCTGTTTCAGTATCTCCTCCATGCTGGCTTAAAAAAAAACTGCCACTGGTTCTCCACCAACTGTGAGGGGGTTAACTCGGTAGCGGGTGTGTGTGACCCCCTGGTTGGGCTCCCCACACAAAAACAGGGCCAGCAGACGGAGGTTGTGGTTTTCAAAATCAAAAGGTGCGGTTTATTTCTCTATGTACAGTGACAAAAACACAGCAAAGCCAAAAAGAAACATAAACAAAATAAATCCTGGTCAGTTTGACCTCTGACTAAACATGCAGGTTTCCTAAACTAACAACTGGGATCAGCCTGGTGCTGTCCTAGTCCCTAAGTCCCTGGTTTAGTAAAAGTCCAAACAAATAGCCACACAGGCTTTGCCTCACCGCACAGGGGTTCACTCTCCCTAGACAGTCCACACAGGTCTGGTTCCAGGCATGAGCTAACATCTAATGAAGCTGGGAGTTTTTATAGAGGCCTTTAAATGAGCTGACAAGCTTCAGCTGGTCTCATCAACTCCCTGCCTGTACGACGCCCAGCCCTCTCCCTAGAGGTATGAGTCATCCATGAGCCCACTAGCCTCAGCTGGGCTTCATCAACTCCCTAGTTGTATAAGTCGGCGTAAAGCCTGAATCTGGGCGAAATATATCTACCCCCCTGGATGCAACCAGGTGACTTTACCTTCCTGCTGTCACAATATATATATATATATATATATATATATATATATATATATATATATACTGTGAGGGGGTTAGCTCGGCAGCGGGTGTGTGTGACCCCCGGGATGGGCTCCCCACACAAAAACAGGCCCAGCAGACGGAGGTTGTGGTTTTCAAAATCAAAAAAAGGTGCGGTTTATTTTCTATTTACAGTGACAAAACACAGCAAAGCCAAAAGAAACATAAACAAAATAAATCCTGGTCAACTTGACCTCTGACTAAACATACAGGTTTCCTAACTAACAACTGGGATCAGCCTAGTGCTGTCCTAGTCCCTAAGTCCCTGGTTTTAAATGTCCAAGCAAATAGCCACACAGGCTTTGTCTCACCGCACAGGGGTTCACTCTCCCTAGACAGTCCACACAGGTCTGGGTCCAGGCATGAGCAAACACCTAATGAATCTGGGAGTTCTTATAGAGGCCTAAATGAGCTGACAAGCTTCAGCTGGTCTCATCAACTCCCTGTCTGCACGACGCCCCACACTCTCCCTAGAGGTATGAGTCATCCATGAGCCCACTAGCCTCAGCTGGGCTTATACAACTCTCCACCTAGTTGTATAAGTCGGCGTAAAGCCTGAATCTGGGCGAAATATATCTACCCCCCTGGATGCAACCAGGTGACTTTACCTTCCTGCTGTCACATACCCCCCCTCTTGTTTTAACCTCGGGGTTGGAACACCAGCAATCAGGCATTCATGTACTCGAGACAAAGCATCCACATTCCCCATTTGAACGCCAGGGCGATGCTTTACTGTGAAGTTGAATTCCTGGAGGGCCAGGAACCACCTATTCACTCTTCTATTTGTTTCCTTGTTTTGAGCCATCCACTTTAACGGAGCGTGATCCGTAACCATGTCAAAGTGCCTACCTAGCAGGTAGTACCGAAGGGAATCTAGAGCCCACTTCACCGCTAAACACTCCTTTTCAACGGTGGCGTAATTTACCTCATGGGACTTCAACTTCCTGCTGAGGTAAATGACTGGGTGCTCTTCCCCGTTCCAGACCTGGGACAATACTGCTCCTAACCCCACATCTGACGCATCACTTTGTACGACAAAGTCTTTAGAGAAGTCGGGTGAGTACAACACTGGCTGGCTACATAAGGCTTGTTTCAAGAATTGGAATGCTGCCTCAGCCTCGGGGGTCCATTTAATCATGACCGACCCTTTCCCCTTCATTAGGTTGGTTAGGGGCACAGCCTTAGAAGCAAAGTGGGGAATGAATCGCCGATAATACCCAGCGATTCCCAGAAAGGCTCGTACCTGCTTCTTGCTGTTGGGACGTGGCCAACTCTGGATGGCCTCGACTTTGTTGAGTTGGGGTTTTATTACTCCCCTCCCAATGGTGTACCCAAGATATTTGGCCTCCTCCTGCCCAATGGTACACTTCTTGGGGTTAGCCGTAAACCCCGCTTCCCGAACAGAGTCCAGGACTGCTTGCACTTTTGGCAGATGTGAGGCCCAATCTGTGCTATGGACAATTACGTCATCCAGGTAAGCCGCAGCATACTTCCGATGGGGCCTCAGCATCTGGTCCATTTTCCGCTGGAATGTGGCCGGCGCATTCTGTAACCCGAACGGCATTCTTTTATATTGGAACGCCCCGTCTGGGGTTACAAATGCGGTTTTCTCTTTGGCCAATTTGGCCAGGGGGATTTGCCAATACCCTTTTGTGAGGTCAAGAGTCGTCATGTATCGGGCTGTTCCCAGCCGGTCGATCAACTCATCTATACGTGGCATGGGGTAGGTGTCAAATTTTGTAACTTTGTTCAACTGACGAAAATCGTTACAAAATCGCCAGCTCCCATCCGGTTTAGGCACCAACACAATGGGACTAGACCAATCACTTTGGGACTCCTCTATCACCCCTAAGATTTAGCATTTTCTGTACTTCCTCCCGTATTGCCTCCCGTCGGGCCTCTGGGATCCGATAGGGTTTTAACTTCACCCTTTCACCGGGCGGGGTAATGATGTCATGCTCTACCCCAGATGTTTGTCCCGGCAGCTCAGAGAATACCTCCTTGTTGCGAAGCACAAACTCCTTAACCTCCTGTTGTTGGGGTTGTGACAAGGTGGCTGCTATTCCAACCTCAGGAATCACGCAACCAGTTTGAGCTGGTGACCAAGTGTCTGCGACTAGGGACTCTCTATCCCTCCAGGCTTTCAACAGATTAACGTGATAGATCTGTTCGGGCTTTCGCCTTCCTGGTTGTCTGACCTTGTAATTCACTTCGCTCACTTTTTCCATTATCTCGTAGGGGCCTTGCCATTTGGCAAGGAATTTACTTTCAACCGTAGCGACAAGTACCAGTCTCCTATCCCCCGGGGAAAAGGTACGGGTCTTGGCTCCACGGTTGTACACTCTCTGCTGTGCTAACTGCGCTTGGGCCAAATGTTCCTTCACGATGGGCATTACCTGTGCAATTCGGTCTTGCATCAGGGCGACATGCTCAATCACACTCCTGTGGGGAGAACTCTCACTTTCCCAAGTTTCCTTGGCAACATCCAACAGCCCTCTTGGGTGTCTCCCATACAGCAACTCAAAGGGGGAGAATCCCGTAGAGGATTGGGGCACCTCCCTAATAGCAAACATCAAATAAGGAAGTAGACAGCCCCAATCCTTTCCATCTCTATCCACCACTTTCTTCAACATTTGTTTTAGGGTTTTGTTGAATCTTTCAACCAGCCCATCGGTTTGGGGGTGATACACAGATGTACGTAATTGCGTCACTTTGAACAATTTACACAGCTCCTTCATAACCCGGGACATAAAGGGTGTACCTTGGTCCGTAAGCAGTTCTTTACAAATACCCACCCGGCTAAACACAAGAGATAGCTCTTTGGCTATGGTTTTGGCCGAGGTATTTCGGAGAGGGATCGCTTCTGGATAACGGGTGGCATAGTCCATTATAACTAATATGTACTGGTGCCCCCTAGCGGACTTGATTATAGGACCTACCAAATCCATGGCGATCCTCTCAAACGGGACCTCAATGATGGGTAGAGGGACCAGCGGGCTACGGAAATGTGGCATCGGGGCCGACCTCTGACACACAGGGCAGGAGGAACAATAATTTTCTATGTCCTTCATCACCCCCGGCCAATAGAATCTCTGTAATACCCTCTCTCGGGTTTTCTCTGTCCCCAGATGACCTCCAAGAATGTGCCCATGGGCCAACTCCAACACCAACTTCCTGTAAGGTTTGGGCACCACAAGCTGCTCAACGGTTTCTTCTGCCCTTTTTGCCACCCGATACAGTAGGTCCTTCTCTACGCTGAAGTATGGGTAAGTGCAGGTATTATCTGGGTTCACTAACTCGCCATCTATTTTCACTACGTTTTCCCGTGCCTTTATTAGGGCGGGGTCTTTCAACTGTTCTGTGGCAAAGTTTTCCCTGTGAACCTCAAGATCAGAAAACTCCACAGACGGTAGGTTTTCGTCTGAGGAGGTGGGCTCCTCTCCAGTTTCTTGAGTCTCCCCTGCCAATACTGATAAGGGAAATTCCGGAGAGTCCTCACCACTCTCAGGGGAGTTCTGGCTATCACATTCCTGGTACATAGGGGCACCAGTGGGGGGCTCAGGATCATCACACAGTTCCCAGAACTTCGGAAAATCCCTTCCCACAATGGCGTCATGCGGTAACTGAGATACTAAGCCCACTGGATGAGAGAGGGTACCTTTGGGGGTCTCGAAACACACTGTAGTCACTGGATACTCTCGGGTGTCCCCATGCACACAAATAACAGCTACCTTGCTATTCCCAGAGACCTCTGTTTTAACTAACTCAGCCTTTATCAGGGTCACAAGGCTACCTGAATCCAGCAATACCACAACATTTCTACCATTAACACACATTTTGCATAAATGTTTCTCAGTTCCTCGAATGGCAGTGCATGCGACTGTCGCACACAGCGACTGACGTCTGCCCGTCAGAAAGTCACACTGCATGGGTTCCTCCACAACCAGGCAATTGGCTGCAATATGTCCCGCTTGCCGGCAGCGGTAGCAAACGATCCTTCTTGCCGCCTCTTGAGCCGCTGATTTCCCAGGCTGTTCTCGCCAAACTTGGGGTAGAGCTCCCACCCTCTCACTCTCTCCACCCTCACCCCTTGGAATCCTCCTATCCGCCCCTGGGGATGGTCTGGTCTTAGGGTGGAAAGTCCGAGTGTCTCTGGAAGAGGCCGTCAGGTTCTCTGTAGCCAAGTATTTCTCCACACGATCCACAAGACCATCGGCCGTCTCTGGGTCTCCATGGCTTACCCACTTTTGGATGGCAGTAGGAAGAGCTCTCAAAAACCGATCCATTACAACACGTTCCACAATCTTTGGTGCGGACAAAGTCTCTGGCTGTAGCCACTTTCTGCTCAGGTGAATGAGATCATACATTTGAGACCTGGGGGGTTTTCCAAGCTGGAAAGTCCAGTTATGCACACGCTGAGCCCGGACAGCCTGGGTGACACCCAGCCTTGCCAATATTTCAGCTTTTAGCATCACATAGTCTAAGCCTTCTGCGATTCACCAGTTAACAGAGGAGCCACCAGTCCAGCCCACTGCTCCTCAGGCCACTTTTCTCTTTCAGCAGTCCTTTCAAATGTGGTCAAAAATACCTCTGGATCATCCTCTCCAGTCATTTTTGTCAATAAACGACTCACCCCAAAGGACGCGGTATTAGTGGGACGGCTTTCCTCACTGGTCTGCGGACGTTGCTGCATTACTGCTTCCATTTGTTGTAGTCTCTGCTCTTGCTTCTGTAACAGGTCTATGAAGCGGGCCTCAGATTGCTGCTGGGCTTGTTGCTGAGCTTCCAGACTCTGTTGGTGAGCTTGCTGCTGGGCTGCAAGGCTCTGTTGATGAGCTTGCTGCTGGGCTGCGAAGTTCTGTTGTTGAGCTGCAAGGCTCTGTTGATGAGCTGCAAGGCTCTTTTGCAAACCTGCATTTGTCTGCTGTTGATTGGCATTTGCTAGAGCCAGCTGCTTCAGTATCTCCTCCATGCTGGCTTAAAAAAAAACTGCCACTGGTTCTCCACCAACTGTGAGGGGGTTAGCTCGGCAGCGGGTGTGTGTGACCCCCGGGATGGGCTCCCCACACAAAAACAGGCCCAGCAAACGGAGGTTGTGGTTTTCAAAATCAAAAAAAGGTGCGGTTTATTTTCTATTTACAGTGACAAAACACAGCAAAGCCAAAAGAAACATGAACAAAATAAATCCTGGTCAACTTGACCTCTGACTAAACATACAGGTTTCCTAACTAACAACTGGGATCAGCCTAGTGCTGTCCTAGTCCCTAAGTCCCTGGTTTTAAATGTCCAAGCAAATAGCCACACAGGCTTTGTCTCACCGCACAGGGGTTCACTCTCCCTAGACAGTCCACACAGGTCTGGGTCCAGGCATGAGCAAACACCTAATGAATCTGGGAGTTCTTATAGAGGCCTAAATGAGCTGACAAGCTTCAGCTGGTCTCATCAACTCCCTGTCTGCACGACGCCCCACACTCTCCCTAGAGGTATGAGTCATCCATGAGCCCACTAGCCTCAGCTGGGCTTATACAACTCTCCACCTAGTTGTATAAGTCGGCGCAAAGCCTGAATCTGGGCGAAATATATCTACCCCCCTGGATGCAACCAGGTGACTTTACCTTCCTGCTGTCACAATATATACAGGTCCTTCTCAAAAAATTAGCATATTGTGATAAAGTTCATTATTTTCTGTAATGTACTGATAAACATTAGACTTTCATATATTTTAGATTCATTACACACAACTGAAGTAGTTCAAGCCTTTTCTTGTTTTAATATTGATGATTTTGGCATACAGCTCATGACAACCCAAAAATCCTATCTCAAAAAATTAGCATATTTCATCCGACCAATAAAAGAAAAGTGTTTTTAATATAAAAAAAGTCAACCTTCAAATAATTATGTTCAGTTATGCACTCAATACTTGGTCGGGAATCCTTTTGCAGAAATGACTGCTTCAATGCGGCGTGGCATGGAGGCAACCAGCCTGTGGCACTGCTGAGGTGTTATGGAGGCCCAGGATGCTTCGATAGCGGCCTTAAACTCATCCAGAGTGTTGGGTCTTGCGTCTCTCAACTTTCTCTTCCCAATATCCCACAGATTCTCTATGGGGTTCAGGTCAGGAGAGCTGGCAGGCCAATTGAGCACAGTAATACCATGGTCAGTAAACCATTTACCAGTGGTTTTGGCACTGTGAGCAGGTGCCAGGTCGTGCTGAAAAATGAAATCTTCATCTCCATAAAGCTTTTCAGCAGATGGAAGCATGAAGTGCTCCAAAATCTCCTGATAGCTAGCTGCATTGACCCTGCCCTTGATAAAACACAGTGGACCAACACCAGCAGCTGACATGGCACCCCAGACCATCACTGACTGTGGGTACTTGACACTGGACTTCAGGCATTTTGGCATTTCCCTCTCCCCAGTCTTCCTCCAGACTCTGGCACCTTGATTTCCGAATGACATGCAAAATTTGCTTTCATCCGAAAAAAGTACTTTGGACCACTGAGCAACAGTCCAGTGCTGCTTCTCTGTAGCCCAGGTCAGGCACTTCTGCCGATGTTTCTGGTTCAAAAGTGGCTTGACCTGGGGAATGCGGCACCTGTAGCCCATTTCCTGCACACGCCTGTTCACGGTGGCTCTGGATGTTTCTACTCCAGACTCAGTCCACTGCTTCCGCAGGTCCTCCAAGGTCTGGAATCGGTCCTTCTCCACAATCTTCTTCAGGGTCCGGTCACCTTTTCTCATTGTGCAGCGTTTTCTGCCACACTTTTTCCTTCCCACAGACTTCCCACTGAGGTGCCTTGATACAGCACTCTGGGAACAGCCTATTCGTTCAGAAATTTCTTTCTGTGTCTTACCCTCTTGCTTGAGGGTGTCAATGATGGCCTTCTGGACAGCAGTCAGGTCGGCAGTCTTACCCATGATTGCGGTTTTGAGTAATGAACCAGGCTGGGAGTTTTTAAAAGCCTCAGGAATCTTTTGCAGGTGTTTAGAGTTAATTAGTTGATTCAGATGATTAGGTTAATAGCTCGTTTAGAGAACCTTTTCATGATATGCTAATTTTTTGAGATAGGAATTTTGGGTTGTCATGAGCTGTATGCCAAAATCATCAATATTAAAACAAGAAAAGGCTTGAACTACTTCAGTTGTGTGTAATGAATCTAAAATATATGAAAGTCTAATGTTTATCAGTACATTACAGAAAATAATGAACTTTATCACAATATGCTAATTTTTTTAGAAGGACCTGTATATATACACACACACTATTGTGATCTATCATACATATATCTATCGCACCTATGTATCAATTGTATGTGTACCTTGTTTGCTAGTCTTACCCTTAAGAGAATTCTAGGCCTGATGGTACAATGTTATTATGAAAACAGACACAGTTGCCTAGTAAAAGAAATTACATTTATTCCCTAAAAGTAGGAATGTTAGATACTAACAATCAATATCTATACAGCCTATATCAACAGTACTAATGAAAAATTATACTTATTCTCTCCTCGAGGCAAAGTCCTGCGTGCTGAGCTCCCAGATGTAATAGAGGGCTCTCTCATTCCCAAACGTCCTGTTTTAAAGGGCCTCATTCATACCTCATTCAAACCCTCCCCTTGTCCGCCCCTCTGCCTCTCGATCAATCGTTGTACTTTCATGATCCTCGTATTGTCATGTCATACCTGGCCTCTGGGGGCGATGTTGTCCATATAATTTCCATAGCTTGCTGGTGCCTTTAATTATTACACTTTTGTTAACAGCTGCCCTTCCATTTGTCTTCGGAAGGTGCTAATTAACAGGATCTTCAGACATTGCGGAGTCGTTCTAACAGATTACATTCCTTAGGGGGGCATCCTGTCCTCCGAGCACGACAAGCCTCAGCTTATCTGACCATTTGAAATGCAACAGAATATGTACAAAACCCAGAACTTATATTCCTTACAACACACAATTTCTTGATTTTCATGAAAAACTGAAGTTACTTTAGGGTTTGACCCCAGCATGGGGATTAACACTGCTCTGTCTGGAAAAAAAGTTAGAAAAGGCTCCTTTTTGAACCTAGGTTTCTGATTTTAGACACTTTTAGCTGAAGTAACCGTCACCAGGAAGGCGGTCTTGATTGTAAGATCTTTCCCTGATAGAGGCTTGTCGGGATCTGATCCGAGCGTCGAAAGGAAATCCAGGACAAGAGGAAGATCCCACTTGGGAAACCTCGGCTTCCTTTGAGGTCTAAGCCTGATAGCACCTTTGAAGAACTCGGCGAACAAGGGAGTGATTAGCCCATGAAACTCCTGTGAATGCCGAGATGGCCGATACTTTGTACCCAAAGTGAGCTCATTGCTAGGGACAGGTCTAGACCTGATTGTAGAATGCCAAGGATATCCTAAACTGCAAGGATTAGGCCTAAAAGACATGTGACCTGTGAACCTGGACCAGATACGTTCATAGACCCTATTGGTGCTTTTCCTTCTGGCATTAAGGAGGGTCGAAATGGCCACTTCTGGACAACCTAGAGCCTTGAGCCTTCCCCTCTCAAAAACCAAACCCTGAGGTGCAGGTGAGAAGGACAGGGGTGCAGAGTTGTGCCTTAGGACAGTAGATCTGGCCTGAGAGGCAGGGGAACTGAGTCTCGATAACTGAAGAGTGTTAAGAGAGGAAATCATGGCCTGTTGGGCCAGAATGGAATTACTGCTATGACTTCCACCTCCTCTGTTCTGAGCCTGCGGAGAAACTGGAGTATCACAGGTACCGGAGTAACGGCGTAAGCCTTGCTGAACCTCCACTGGTCCATGAGAGCATCTATCCCATACGCCTGAGGATCCCGGAACCTCGAGTAGTATTTGGTCAACTTGCAATTGCATGGGGATGCAAAGAGGTCTACTTTCGGAGACACTCCCAGGGTCAGGAGTCACTCGAACACCTCTTTGTGGAGTGACCAATCGTCGTTGTTCAATTGAACACGAGAGAGGAAGTCCGCCTGTACATTCTGGATCCCAGGAATGTAGACCGCTGAGATGTTGGACAAGTTCCTCTGAGCCCAGTGCCCAGTTCATGATTGAATTTACCTCCTGTAGCAGGGACCAGCTGCGGGTTCCACCTTGCTTCCTTTATGTAGGCCACCGTGGTTGTATTGTCCAACCTGAGCATCACTGATGAGTTTTTTGTTAGATGATGGAACGCAAGAAGCGTCTGAAAGGCAGCCCGTAGCTCCAGGATGTTGGACACAATCCATAGAGGAGGAGGGTTTCATCTGCTTTGTGCTACTTCCGAGTTTCTGGGATCTGAGGTTATTGTGACTCACGTGATGGGAACGATCGAGTGGCGATTGCAAAGGTTTTTCCCCTGGAGCCACCAAAGGAGGGACCCCTTCATAACTGGAGTAAGGTAGATGCACTGACTCTTGCTGTCGAGCCAACTTCAACATGGGGATAGTAGCTGCCATGGTGCCAATCACCTTCAGACACTGGAGAGATGAGACGAAGCGAGAGCTGAGCGGATTCTGTCCCGGATTACTACAATCTTCTCCTCGGGCAGCAAGATAGTGCCCTCCACCGTGTTGAAGTGGGCACCTAAAAACACGAGTGATTTAACACCGTCAACCGACAGTACTTGCAAACCAAAATTAATGGATGACAAGGCAGCTGGTTCAACACAATAGTGAGACACAAAAGTATTGATAGACGACCAGGAAGCCGCTCTACAGATTACTTCAGGAGCGACATGTCGAGAAGCCGCCTAAGAGGTCGAGATACTCTGAGTTGAGTGTGCAGTCACTGCCTCTGGAGGAGCCAGGCCCTTCGCTTTATAAGCCCTTTGAATGGTCTGTACGATCCATGCAGCAATGGATCTAACCGAAGCCCGCATTCCTTTGTTTTTCCCGTGCAAATGGATGAAAATAAAATCCGTTTGTCTAAAAGGTGCCGTGATTTCTAGGCATTGTCTTAGAGTGTGCCCCTCATCGAGGGGATGGACATCTTGACCTTCTGTTGACCAAAAGGTGGGAAGCACAATTTCTTGATGTTAATGAAAAACTGAAGTTACTTTAGGGTTTGACCCCAGCATGGGGATTAACACTGCTCTGTCTGGAAACAAGTTAGAAACGCGTAGGGCAGGATACGAGCTTTGTGCTGACGTCACCCTCCACTGCTCGACTTCCACGGACGTATGTGTGTGACTAGCGCCTTTGACCGGTCGGCGCTGTCACATTTTTAAGGCTGTTTTTTAAACTGCATTTTTGTAAGTATGTTTTCTTCTTTTAAATAAATATCCACCAAGGATTTTACACTATGTAGTGTCCTCCCTTCCTTCCATGTTCCGTATCGAGTACTGCATGATGGTATATGAGCATTTTGGCTATCAAAACAATTGAGGCTCAGCATACACTGAAGTCTGGAGTCCTACTGATTACCATTTGAGGCTGTTTGGGGTCCTCCGTCATAGGGGACCATCGCTTTTTGGTAAGCAGGAATTCTTACTGGTGGTGGTGAAAGTCACGAATATAAGAAGATTTGGAATCGTCTTTGTTTTGTTTTCTTTTGCTTTTTTCATTTTTCTTTTTTCATTTAACATGGACACTTGATCACGGGTGCTTCTTTGTATGGACTTTGGATTTGATTATTTAAGGCCCTATGCAAGCATGTATTAATATCATTAATTAAGTTTGTATTATTATTCCATATGCTTTGTTTATATATTTTTTATTTATTGTTCTTCACTGAGCACTTACATAATTCTTCACTGTGATGATTTGAAGATAATTTTTTCAATCATTCAGTGGTGGGCTTATGTTTATATTTATAAGTTAGCGCGACTATATATATTTTTTCTTGTTTGTGTGCACTGTTAGTTTTCAGAATAGTTGCTGCTTTTTTCCTTTGTTTGTTTCTGGGCATTTGATATATCTGCCTAGTTCTATATCTGTAGCGCAGTTTCTTTTTTCACTTTCCAACTCTTTACATTAACTACCATTAACTGCTGCTTAGTGAGTGGTCATTAATTTGACCACAATGGATATTTTCGACTTCCGAGCGAAACGGACAGTCAACACGACTGGGGTGTTCGACTCCACCCCGGCCTCCGGTAGCTCTGATGTCAGTGGTCTCTTTATGCGACTAAAGAATATCATGACAACTGAGATACACACTCAGTGGGACATAGCGTTCCTTGAGAATTATATTCGGAATGCCATGGTCCCAAGAAGCCTCCGTTGGGAGGTAAGCCCACAAAAAGGTGAGCCTGATTTGGAGGTTTGGGCTAAATATTTCAATGATGCTGGAGTTTCTTTTTTGCGACTTCTGGCCCAAAGAAAAAGCGAGAAGCTGCAGAGACTTGATACCGAAATTAAAACGGTTAGAGATTTGCTGACCTCTTTCAAAAATGGAGAGGAATATAGGGAGTGTTCTAACTCTCTCCAAAAAACCTTAGAGAGGGAAGAAAAGGATCAAAAAACAAAAAAGAAGAAAAAATACCTTTTTGAGGATTACCAGTCGGGCCTTGTTTTTCTGTGGCAGAAAAAGTTGGCAGCAGATGAGATAAATGAGGTAGTGATGGACACTGCCCCTCAGGGTGCGGTGCCATCCGGCCCGATTGCCAACCCTCCCATGACTGGTAGGAGAGGGGTTTCTAACCCCCCCACTCCCACTCCAGCTCAACGTAACAATAAGGTCAAGACTAAGAACGGGCCCAAACAGGGCAATTCTTCATCTAAAATGCCTAAAAATGTGAAATCATATAGGTCTGATGTACAGTTCCAGCATTATCAGGATGAATCCATGAGAGGATGGGAGCATCCCTCATTTGGACCCATCCATCATGATGCGGGACATTATCAGGGATTTCCAAGAACCAGTTTTGAGTCCAATGGTATGCGGGATTTTAACATCCCCACCCATAACCGTTTTTTTCCCTTAACAGACTCATTGGGGCCATTGGGCCGTGAACCTATGGAAAGGCGATATGGATCCAATAATCCGGACGGGAATGGCCAATTTCCTCAGTCTAATCATTTTGACAGGGGTTATGATTATTCTAGACCCTCCTATCCCCCAGGTCAATATGATTTCAGACCGAACCCCAGTTGGGGTTTTCCCACGGGCCACCAGGGCCGGTTCGGCCCATCAGAACGAAGAGAGGGGTTAGAGGGGGGAGGAGGGCCCAGTTGCTCAAAAAGAAAAAGAATCTAGGTATGGGTATTTTTAATTTGAGCCAACAGGCCTTGTCAGAGACTGAGCAGCGCTTGTTGGATAAGGGTTTGAAATTTGCTCCGCCTAGGAGCTTGAGCAAATTTCAAACCTTTATGGATGTCCACAAGTTTGCAAGGAAGCTCAATATCAAGAGGCATTTTCTGTCTAATCCTACTATGGATAGAGTGAGTCCCTTACCTGGGTACAAACATACTGGGTTGGCCAATGCTTCACTGTTTAATCCCCCTGGCTCATTGGCCCCGAGCATTAAAGTTTTCAGGGATGTGGTACTCAAGGATCTTGAAAAGATCAAGGTAAAAAAGGTCAAAATGCAAAAGAATTTGGAGAACGGGCTTGAGTCCCTTTGTTCCAATAAGTCCCTGGTCATTAGACCTGCAGACAAAGGGGGGGGGATAGTCATTCTCGATAGGTGTGACTACCTGAAAGAGTTACACAGGATCGTCGATGACACCGAAACCTATACCCCTTTGAACAGGGACCCCGTTGTCAAGTATAAAAGAGACCTCGAGATTATTGTGGATGAGGGACACCGGGAGGGCATTCTTAATGACAGGGAGAGATTGTTTTTGATACCCTGTGCCCCCCGGACTCCCGTTATATATTACCTCCCGAAGATCCACAAAAGTCTTACTTCCCCCCCGGGACGACCCATTGTAAGTGGGATAGACTCCATCACGTCCCGGGTCGGGAAGTATATTGATTTTTTCCTGCAGCCTTTGGTTCAGCAGATCCCTTCCTATGTAAGGGACACTAAACACGCTATCAATTTACTCAAAGATCTCACTCCCACAAATGGTATATGGATGGTCACGGCAGACGTGACCTCGCTCTATACCATCATCCCCCATGAGTGTGGCTTTGAGGCTGTTGAGATGTATTTGGTGAGAGGATCAGATCTACCATCGCGGCAAATTAACTTTATTATGACCCTACTGAAATATGCAGCAGGCCATAATTATTTTTGGTGTGATAATCAGTTCTTCCGCCAAGATCGAGGTGTGGCGATGGGGGCGAAGTACGCCCCTAGCCTGGCCAACTTGTTTATGGCCAAGTGGGAGGAGGACGTCGTCGATGTTTGCCGGAGACCAGAGGTTGTTCTCTGGGTCAGGTACATCGACGACGTCCTCCTCCTATGGGACGGCAGTGAACCTGATTTGCGGGATTATATGCTGTCCCTAAACGATAACAACAGAGGTATCAGATTCTCTTTTGAGGCCAGTCAGGAGTCAGTACACTATCTGGATTTGAAAATTTCAGTGGTTGATAGCAAATTTGTTACGACCACTTATTTCAAACCAACTGACAGAAACTCATATATTCCGCTTGACAGTTGTCATTATGCCCCTTGGTTGAAGGCCGTCCCTCAGGGACAATTCACCAGATTGAGACGTAATTGTACAGACTTAGAGGCTTTCAAATGCCAGGCCGAGGTTCTCTCTAAGAGATTTGTTGATAAAGGTTATCAACAGAGTGATCTGTCTCAATTGATACAATCTGTCAGTGAGATCGATCGAGGATCATTGTTGGCCGACAGGGAGAGAGTGGTAAGGGATGGTAAGTTCTCTCTTCCATTTATTACCACCTACTCCGTACAGCATCAGACCATCAAAAGTCTGATACGTAAGCACTGGCATGTGCTAACCAGTGATTTAGTGTTGGCACCGTCTCTTCCAGAGAGACCAGCTATTGTATTTAGGGGGGCATCTACACTGTCCAGCAGGGTGGCCCCAAGTGTCCAGGACCCCCCACGGGCTAATAGAACATTCCTAGAGAACCTGACAGGATATTATAAATGCAAAAAATGCCAAGTGTGCAGCCTGAATAGCTGTAGGGATAGGAAGATTAGCCATTTTTCTTCAACGAGCACGGGCCGTTCCTATGAAATCGAACCCTTTATCACTTGTTCATCTTTGGGGGTTATTTACCTCATACAATGCCCTTGCGGTCTCCAATATGTGGGGAGGACCAAAAGGGCAGTAAGGGTGAGACTTAACGAACATATAGCGAACATACGCAAAGGTTTCGATAAACACTCTGTATCCAGGCACTACGATCAAGTCCACAAGAGAGACCCATCTGGTACACTATTCATCGCTATTGACAAATACAGACCCCATTGGAGAGGCAGCTCGCTTGTGAGAGAAATCTCCAAGCAAGAAATGGCATGGGTGTACAGGTTGAGGACTTACGTTCCGCACGGACTCAATGTGGACACTGATGTTAACGCTTTTATTAACAATTCTTGAATTAATCTAGCCAATCAGTTAATTATGTTTTTATAATGGCTGTTTGGGGTGGACTATTGAACTATATTGGAGTATAGTTTTTTGGGAGATGTAGATCGTGCTGTATGTACACTCTTTCTCTTCTCCTTTTTCCTTTTTCTGTTTAAATTTAACCGTCTACTTCCGTCTCTTTTTCCCGTTTTGTAATGGACATTGACCATGTTAAGCGGGGTAGTAAGAGGGACGAGATTAGATGGTAATCGTTGTAACCTTGGTGATTTTATTATCATTTATGGATTATTAACTACTATGAGTTAATCTATCTCCGTATATTTCAAACATGTATGGCTTTAGATACTGGTATGACATTTATGTCTTATATTATATTCATGTATGTATATGTCCTCTACAGTTAGGATTTTAAATTTGGAGCAGTTCAAGTCCCATTATGTTCACCGCACATTATGGCTGCGGCGGAGGTTGTGAGTCTTACTGCCTCCTGTGACACACCTGGAGGCTCCTCCCCCCTGGGTGGCGCGCGCATTGCGGTCGTGGCCATTGTTGCCATGGACACGCGTGTGTGCGGCATACTCCCCGCCATGCTTTCGTCATCCCGTTTGGCGTGATGACGCGCACGGCATGTATTTGCAAACGAGGCTTGGCTTCCTCGTGGGGAGAGATGCGCGCGCATCCGCTGCTTTTGCTGTTTGGTGGATACGACAGCGAGGCGTGGCTACCTCGCTGCGCGAGGTGCGCGCGCGCGCCTTCCCTCGGGCTGGACCCTTGAGTTCTTGTGTTCCCTATAAAGAGGGGGTGACGCAGCCCATCGCCCGTGCCCCGAGACGACGTGAATTTTCACGAAACGCGTAGGGCAGGATACGAGCTTTGTGCTGACGTCACCCTCCACTGCTCGACTTCCACGGACGTATGTGTGTGACTAGCGCCTTTGACCGGTCGGCGCTGTCACATTTTTAAGGCTGTTTTTTAAACTGCATTTTTGTAAGTATGTTTTCTTCTTTTAAATAAATATCCACCAAGGATTTTACACTATGTAGTGTCCTCCCTTCCTTCCATGTTCCGTATCGAGTACTGCATGATGGTATATGAGCATTTTGGCTATCAAAACAATTGAGGCTCAGCATACACTGAAGTCTGGAGTCCTACTGATTACCATTTGAGGCTGTTTGGGGTCCTCCGTCATAGGGGACCATCGCTTTTTGGTAAGCAGGAATTCTTACTGGTGGTGGTGAAAGTCATGAATATAAGAAGATTTGGAATCGTCTTTGTTTTGTTTTCTTTTGCTTTTTTCATTTTTCTTTTTTCATTTAACATGGACACTTGATCACGGGTGCTTCTTTGTATGGACTTTGGATTTGATTATTTAAGGCCCTATGCAAGCATGTATTAATATCATTAATTAAGTTTGTATTATTATTCCATATGCTTTGTTTATATATTTTTTATTTATTGTTCTTCACTGAGCACTTACATAATTCTTCACTGTGATGATTTGAAGATAATTTTTTCAATCATTCAGTGGTGGGCTTATGTTTATATTTATAAGTTAGCGCGACTATATATATTTTTTCAAGTTAGAAAAGGCTCCTTTGAACCTAGGTTTCTGATTTCAGACACTTTTAGCTGAAGTAACCGTCACCAGGAAGACGGTCTTGATGAAGAAGACTTGTCTTCGAAACGCGTAAGCCAGCAGCGATCCCTGTCAATCCCTCTGTGACTCTCTGGAGTGGTTCAGTTCAGACGCATTGCTGCTTTTTGTGGAATCTTTCATCGCATATTATCCACGTATGTTTGTAAGTAGTAATCTTTTATTTACTTTTAATAAACTCCACCCAAGGATAATGCACTAGGCTGGTGCGCTCTTCTTTTTTCTTTGTCGAAGAACGAGGTTTCTGCCTGTAATGCTTCTCTCTGAGAGCTGGACCCTGGGATCCAGTGCCTTGGTCACATTCCCATACCACAGGTTTGCTCTGGCAGGGTGCTGTACAGGTCCAAGGGAGTGGACCCTATATGCAAAGGGGACCCGGTCCTTGAAGGTCTGTCATGACACAACCCGCCGTGATGGGTGAAGATTGGGTCTGTCTGTGATTACCAGCAGTATCCTGCGGCAGGAATGGTAAGAAGATCCTGAGAAATTCTTATGGACTTCTTAAATGAGTGGATGATGTCTTGCCTGTTTTTTACCACTAGAGGGTGTAAGTATAAACATACCTGGTGTCAACATTTCCATGCTTACCCGGATAGTGCTGTGTGTCAGCAGTGCTTGTGGACAGCATCTGCTTCTCACTCCGCTCCTATCAGTCTGCCTGGGAGGATTTAGGGGACTCCCCCTGCCGTATGCAGGGCACTGGGACCCCCTGCTGCAACCCCCCCTTCTGGGATTCCCGTCAGATAAGATCGCCGTGCACACACAGGAGTTACCCTCCTTTTGTAACTAGGAAAGAGAGGACATCACAGGGAGGCGGGGCTCGGCGCCACCGGTGTGCACGTGTGTCCAGCATGCACATTATTCACGGTGCAGGCGCGGGTCAGCTGGCTTTTAAAAGTCTCATGCTGTAGGGAATCTGGTGGCTGACGGTGGGACACAGATGCATATCCAGGGCACGTAAGCGCTGTGTGGGTGTTGGGTACAGGCATTTTCAAGGCACATCTACTCAGCATCTGGCTGAGCAGTGATAGCGGCATAGTTAAGCCATTGCTGGACTGAAGCTCAGCAGTAGATGCATGGTGTTGGTACCTCTGCTTTGTGCTTAGGACTATGTATTCCCGAAAGAGAGGAACAAGAACAGTGAGGAGGAGCACAAAGGAGCAGCGGTCAGGGTCTGAGGATCCTAGTCACGCTTCCACAGTATCATCCTCCCCTGAAAGACCTGAATCGGCTGGCCAGGCTGAGCCATTGAGCTTGTCAGGCATTGTAGCTACTTCCAACATTCCAGCCTCTGCATACGTCACTAAAGACGATTTGGCTACGGCATTAGCTGGTTTGGAAGGGAAGATAGTTGATTTATTCGCATCCTCCTCCAAGACTGGGAGGAAGCACGATAGGTCCCCTTCCCCTGCCCCAGGCCCCTCATCAGGGGATCAGGAGTGGGCAGGGGATACTGATATATCCTTAGGGGACCCAGTAGAAGGGCAGAAAGATGGCTCCTCTTTTGAGGATTCAGCCTCAAAAGAACCCTTCTCAGCCTCACAATCTCAAAGATTGCTAGTCCAATCACTTACGGAGGCAGTCCATTCTGGATATAAGTTACCCCTAGCAGAGACGGCTGAAGTTCCTTTCTGATCTTTGGGTTCTCTAAAGCCTCCTCAGGGCTCTCACATGCTTTCCCTATGCACCCATTGCTGGAACAGCTCATATATTCTGACTGGGATCATCCAGACAGGCATTTTCTTCCTCCCAAGAGATGTTCTCTTTATCCTATGGAGCAAAAGTTCACTAAGAAATGGAGTGTGCCGACAGTGGACGCTGCTATCCAGTGGCGGCTGGTGAAGTTTTAGGATGGGGGGCGCAAGACCACGCCCCTCCACATTTGACCCCTCCCACTTCTCATAAGCCACACCCCTTATAGAATCCACCCACTCCGTCCCCTGTATTCCACTTGCTTCCACTCATAGTGTCAGGAGTATACAGCTCAGCATCACAGGACAGAGTATACAGCCCCAGCATCACAGGACAGAGTATACAGCCCCAGCATCACAGATCATGGTATATAGCAGAGTTTTACAGATCGGCGCAAACAAACAAAAAAAATTACACTGTTAGTAAATCGCATATATCTGCATTCTGCAACCTGTAAATCGCACATATCTGAATTCTGCAACCTGTAAAAAAATCGCACATATCTGCAACCTGGATATAGCACATATCTGCATTCTGCAACCTGTAAATCACACATATCTGCAACCTGTAAATAGCACATATCTGCATTCTGCAACCTGTAAATCACACATATCTGCATTCTGCACCCTGTAAATAGCACATATCTGCACCCTGTAAATCGCACATATCTGCAACCTGTATATAGCACATATCTGCATTCTGCAACCTGTAAATAGCACAAATCTGCATTCTGCAACCTGTAAATCGCATGTATCTGCATTCTGCAACCCCCCCCCAATCAAGTCAGCTACAGTGCTACACTATATACATGGCAGGGGGGTGGTGGACACAGCAATCACCCCCCCCCCCTCAGGACCAGCACAGGGTGGCAGGGCAGACAGACACACTCCTCCAGGCGACAGCCTCTTCTTCTTACAACACTACTACAAGTCCCAGCATTGGAAAAAAAAGTCATGACCACTCATCATCCTTCGAGTTTTAAGTTATAATCTGCTAGGTCCCCAGATGATTTAGTTCCCTATGTATGTGTGGGACTACAATCCCAGCATCATAGAACTCTGGTGCATGCAATCCCCCATTATGGGACTACAAGTCCCAGCATAGCAGGGGCACCCATCCTCCTTGGAGCCCTATACTATAACCTGCCGGGACTTGTAGTTCTCCACCCTCTCCTGGAGAGATCAGGTTAACCCATTGCACGCCAGCCTGCTGAGATTTGTAGTTCTCCAGCCTCTCCCTCCTAAGACTCTGGTTCATGCAATTCTCTTAGGTAAAGGACTACAAGTCCCAGCATCGCATGGGCACTCGGCCACTTTGGAGCTCTATGCTATAACCTGCTGGGACTTGTAGTTCTTCATCCTCTGCTAGGTTCTGCAGGTTCATGCTATAGCCCATGTATAGGACTACAAGTCCCAGCATCACATGTGTACCCATCTATGTTGGAGCCCTATACTATTTCTTGCTGGGACTTGTAGTTCTCCACCCTCTCCTGGGGAGATCAGGATCATGCATTGCACACCAGCCTGCTGGGATTTGTAGTTCTCCAGCCTCTCCCTCCTAAGACACTGGTTCATGCAATTCTCTTAGGTAAAGGACTACAAGTCCCAGCATCGCATGACCACTTATCTACTTGGAGCCCTATGCTATAACCTGCTGGGACTTGTAGTTCATCTTCTGCTAGGACTCATACTGGTTCATGCAATCTCCCATGTATGGGACTACAAGTCCCTTCAGTACTAGGAAAACACCTGGACACCCATCCACCTTGGAGCCATATACTATAACCTGCTGGGATTTGTGAAAGGGTAAAGAGTGTAGTTGTGGCGCTGTTCTGGCGTATGGACCAACTTATGCCAATATTAGTGTGTGATCTTTAAGTTATGCCTCTAGGATAATAAAAGAAAAACAGAAAAAACAAAAAACAAAAAAACAAAATTTGGCTCAGCCGGGTGTTTGCTGCTCCCTGTTTTTTTTTTGAGAGTGCTATTGAGGTTGAATCCTGGTTGGAATGTGTACAAGGACATTTTTAAAATTAAAATTAAAAATAATAATAAGATTAGTGAATAATATCCAAACTTAAGTTGGTGTCTCGGCCGGGTGTTTACTGAATCCAAAATTGGCCGATGTGGTGTATTGGTGCTGGATTGCTGTAGAGTGAGATTTGAGATATAAGATCCCGAGGGAATCTCTGATCTTATGCAGTATAATACACTTTAGGTACCTATGTTATTACACATATTGTTGCTGTAATGAATCATGTTAAATAAAATAACATCAATTATTTCCAGTATTGAGTCCACAATCACTATAAAAAGTGGTGACAAGGTAAAATATTGGTGACTTGTGCTGCTGTGCTTGTCCTATGGACTCAATACTGGAAATAATTGATGTTATTTTATTTAACATGATTCATCACAGCAACAATATGTGTAATAACATAGGTACCTAAAGTGTATTATACTGCTTAAAGTGGAGCTCCACCCGATTTTTATACATGATGTTAATCAAATCACATATTATAAGTAATAGCAAAACGGACATTGATTTTTTTATTTTAGTGACAGTACCTTAGATAAAGTGAATTGTCATGCTGTTTCCTGTCTCCTCTGCTGCGGGAAATCTGCGGGAGTTTCGTCATATCCTATAGCCGCAGAGTAACCTGGGAGCCTTTGTCATTGCTCCCAGTATTCATTGCCAAGCCTTGCTGTAAGCTATCGCGTTATTTCCTAAAGAGGAAGTGACGCGATATCTGTCTCATACTGAGCTCTGCTTTAGTCTGCTTTGTTTACTGTGTCTTCTGTTGACATGACAACGGGGCGGTAACGTTCAGCGACGCCGCACGTTGTGATTGAAAACCCGGATGTTTATGTCCCTGCTCGTCGGAAAGACTGAGCGTGCGCGAGAACAAGCGGCGAATGCTGGGAGTTCAGCATTCGCCGCAACTAGGAAGTATATGCTTGTGGGCTTCTCATGCCCACAAGCAAAATGGAAATCGCCAGGAAACAAGAATATAAGTTATCCCGCAAGACGGAATCGCAATGCAGTGGATTTCATAGAGCAGAGACGTGAGTACAGATGAAATAGGCATAAAAGAGTGAAATGTCTCTAAAAAAAACAAAACGATTTGGCCGCGGGAGCTCCGCTATAAGATCAGAGATTCCCTCGGGATCTTATATCTCAAATCTCACTCTACAGCAATCCAGCACCAATACACTACATCGGCCATTTTTGGATTCAGTAAACACCCAGCCGAGACACCACTTGATTTCTGGACATCTTCACCAATTCCTTCACTCCTCCCTTATTTTATTCATTCTTTTGAAATACTCCACACCAGGAGTTATCCCAATTTCCACTAAACACTTTTCACCAATCTGGATGTAGCAAACACCCGGCTGAGCCAACATTTGGTTACACCTCTTTATAACCTTTTTACATATCACAGAGGCACAGACCTCTCAACATCTAGCACTAATATATCACATCGGCAACTTCTGTAATTGGTTCAGTAAACACCCGGCCGAGACACCAACTTAAATTTGGATATTCACTAATCTTATTATTATTTTTAATTTTAATTAAAAAAATTCCCTTGTACACATTCCAACCAGGATTCAACCTCAATAGCACTCTCAAAAAAAACCCAGGGAGCAGCAAACACCCGGCTGAGCCAAATTTTGTTTTTTCTGTTTTTCTTTTATTATCCTAGAGGCATAACTTAAAGATCACACACTAATATTGGCATAAGTTGGTCCATACGCCAGAACAGCGCCACAACTACACTCTTTACCCTTTCACATTTCTTGCTCCACCTACATAGGTGGCAGCAATAAGTAGAGGCAGCAGTTCTGCCTACTGTGCAACTTTTGAATTCCTTTGCGCGGAGTCACCCCCTCTTTTTTCTGTACTCTGCTGGGACTTGTAGTCCTCCATCTTCTCCTTGGGCTCAGGTGCATGCAATCCACCATCCAGTGTCCAGGTGTTTTTCTCTCACTGCTGGGACTTGTAGTCCCATAGATGGTGGATTGCATGCACCTGAGCCCCAGGAGAAGGTGGAGAACTACAAGTCCCAGCAGGTTATAATATAAGGCTCCGAGGTGGACGGGTGTCCAGTGGACACCCCCCCACCTTAGAGCCTTATATTATAACCTGCTGGGACTTGTAGTTCTCCATCCTTTCCTGGGGAGATCAGGTTAATGCACTGCTGAGAGTTGGGCCGAAAAGCGACAGAACACACCGTGCATACACAGAACATACACAGAACACACCATACACAGAACACACCGTACACACACATAACACACCGTGCATACACAGAACACACCGTACATAGAACACACCGTACACACACAGAACACACCGTACATAGAACACACCGTACACACACAGAACACACCGTACACACACAGAACATACAATACATTCATTACATACAGAGAACACACATTACATGCAATACATACATACAGAGAACACACATTAGATACATTACATACAGAGAACACACATTACATGCAATACATACATACAGAGAACACACATTAGATACATTACATACAGAGAACATACATTACATACAGAGAACACACATTACATACAGAGAACACAGCACACTATATACAGAGGTGGAGGGGATCCAGCAGCACATTAGTTGGCACCTGAGTCAGTGAGGATGAATTCTCCTGTAATGTGATGGAGTTGGCATGTTCCCACCTTCCCCCACAGCCCATGTTCTCTCTCTCTCCTCTCATACATTAATGTTTTGTAACTTCTTCCTGCCTGAATGTCCGTTTTGACACATTTTAAAACAACCTGTTGCTGTGAAACTCACACATCTTCTTATCACAGAGTCCCACACAGTAGCTGCCATGCCATGCAGAAGAGACAGCCGAAGCAGTCTGCCTAAAGGGGAGAGGGGGGAGCAGCGTGAGATACAGACTCTAATACTCTGTGACTGGCCTTACTGGAGATTGTTCCTGTAAATAGGGGGAAATAACAGCACTTATTGTAAGCCTTGGTATGTGGAGGAAAGACACATTCAGATCACAGCACATCACATCAGATCCTCATAGAGCCGACATCCCACCAGAACAGAAAGTGAAAGTAACACGGCTGCCCGGGAAAGCACCTCATAAGTCCTACGGCGGCTGCTAATGGTCAGATATATAGACGGACAGAAGACTGACCCAATGAGAGTGCTGGGGCTATTAGCTCTACGCCACAAAGCAACAAAAAAAACGCAAATGTAGCGTCTCACCTGCAATCACGGGATTGCATTGGGATGACGCTCCCATAGAGCACTGGGGCCGGCGCCCAAGCCCATTGAATTTAAAGAACTTTAAAAAAAAAAAAAAAATGTTTTTTTTCTAAAGGGCCCTTTTTTTTTTTTTTTTGACAATAGCTTTGGGGGGGGGGGGGGGCGGCGCCCGTGCGCCCCCTATGGACGGGCCGCCACTGCTGCTATCTCTTCTCTGAATAAGAGTCTCACTTGTTCAGTGACAATGTCCACGTGTTTAAGGATCCAGCAGATAAAAGGCTGGAATATTTGCTTAAAGCCTCTTTTTCTGTGGCTGGTGCAGTAGTACAGCCTGCAGTAGCAGCAATAGGCATTTGTCAATCCCTTAAAGACAAAGTTAAGCAGGTTGTCAAAGGGGAGGAGGTCCCGGACCTAGCTGAGCTACCAAGGGCCTTATGTTTTGCAGTTGACGCTATTAAAAATCTCTATTCAGCAGGCGTCACACCTTGCTCTCCTGTTAGTACACATGCAGAGAGTTCTGTGGCTTAAGCATTGGTCAGCTGAGTTGCCATATAAAAAGCTATTGGCTGGTTTTCCCTTTCATGGGGAATGATTGTTCGGGGATGATTTGGATAAGTACATCCAAAAAATCTCAGGTGGTAAGAGTACTCTTTTTCCAGTTAAAAGAAGGAGTAGATGTCCTTCATTTAAACGTTCTGCCTCTCCAATACCAGGGGCGACAGTATCTAGGCAGTCACAATGGCCTCTGCTGTCAGGTCCAAGAGGTAGGCCTCAAAACCAAGCTCAGGGCCAAAAAAGGCCCTGGGGGCAAAAGTCTGCAAAGCAGAGTCCCAAGGCCTCCTTATGAAGGGGCGCACCCCGCTTGATCGAGTGGGGGGAAGGCTTCTGCAGTTCATAGGAGCCTGGCGGGAAGAGATCCAGGACAGATGGGTTATCTCCACAGTATCTCTGGGATACAAGCTAGAGTTACGAGAGTTCCCACCGTCTTGCTTTCTAAGATCGAACGTTCCCAAGGACCCAGTAAAAAGATGGTCTTTATTTCAGGTGCTAGACCGATTGATGTCTCAAGGGGAGATCATAAAGACCCCCTCAGAAGAGCAGGGCATGGGGTTTTATTCAAATCTCTTCATGGTGCCAAAACCGAATGGAGATGTCAGACCCATTTTAGATCTCAAAGATCTGAATCAGTTCCTAAACATCAGCTCTTTTCGCATGGAATCAATTCGGTCAGTAGTGTCCACCCTGCGAGGATGAGAACTGCTAGCGTCAATAGACATCAAGGATGCATATCTACATTGTGCCAATTTTTCCCGCTCACCAGAGGTTCCTGCGGTTCACAGTAGAACAGTGCCACTTTCAGTTTGTGGCCTTGCCCTTCGGGTTGGCTACCGCATCTCGAGTGTTTACAAAGGTTCTGGCTTCGCTTCTGGCAAGACTAATGCCGCGTACACACGATCGTTTTTAATGTCATTGAAAAAAACTGCATTTTTCTAGACGTGATTTTTCATGTTTCCTCTCAAGCCTGCTTTGCCTACACACTATCGTGGAAAAAAATGTTAGAGTAATGCGCAGTGACGTACAACACGTACAACGGCACTATAAAAGGGGAAGTTCCATTCGGATGGTGCCACCCTTCATGTTAGTAAAGTTTGTTGGAGAGAGACGATTCGCGCTTTTCAGCCTCGTGCTTTTCAGTCCATTACAGCGTGACGAATGTGCTATCTCCATTACGAACGCTAGTTTTACCAGAACGAGCGCTCCCGTCTCATACTTGATTCTGAGCATGCGCATTTTTTTTCACGTCGTTAAAGCCCACACACGACCGTTTTTCATGACGAGAAAAACGACGATGTAAAAAACGACGTGAAAAATTAGAGCATGTTCCAATTTTTCTCGTTGTGATTCTCTGCGTTTTTCTCGTCGGGAAAAGTGCTGGAAAGCCCACACACGATCATTTTTAATGACCATTTTAAAAATTTCATTTTTTCTCGTCATTAAAAACGATCGTGTGTACATTGCATAAGGGCTCATGGTATAGCGGTAATGGCATATCTAGTTGACCTGCTACTGATGGATCAGTCTGTAGCACGGCTAGACCAAAATGTGCTCAGCACGGTCAAGTATCTAGAACATCTAGGTTGGATTCTCAACTTAGAGAAATAGTCCTTACGACCATTAAAAAGGCTGGAGTACTTGGTTCTGGTTATAGACACAGCCCAAAAAAGGGTGTTCTTGCCTCAGGCAAAAGGTCAGCGCTATAAGAGAATTGGTTCTTATGTACGGTCAGGACAAAGAAAGGTCCTTCCATCCGCCTTTGCATGAGGTTGTTAGGGAAGATGGTAGCTTCAGTCGAAGCAGTTCCCTATGCCCAATTTCATTCAAGATCGTTACAAGGCAGTATCCTGTCTGCGTGGAACAAGAAGAACCAAGTCTTGGATTATCCAATGTATCTGGTTCCAATGGTGCGCCAGAGTCTTAATTGGTGGTTGATAGCCAAAAATTTGCAGAAGGGGAAGGCCTTCATTCCAGTTAGCTGGAAGATATAAACAACGGATGCCAGTCTCTTGAGCTGGGGAGCAGTCCTGGAAGGGAATGCTATCCAGCGGAAGTGGTCAGAGTCCGAGAAAACCTTGCCCATCAACATTCTAGAGATTCGGGCAGCACATCTGGCGCTAAGGGCCTGGACGGACAGGTTACGGAATTGTCCTGTCAGGATTTAATCCGACAATGCCACAGCAATGGCCTATATCAATCACCAAGGCGGCACCAGGAGTCACGCGGCCCAGAAAGAGGTGAACCATATTCTGGCTTGGACAGAAAAACATGTACCTTGCATATCTGCAGTCTTCATTCCAGGAATGGAGAATAGGCAGGCAGATTTCTTGAGCCGCCAACAATTGCTCCTGGGAGAATGGTCTCTACATCCTGGCATTATTCGGGCCATATGCCAGAAATGGGGTACCCCGGACGTAGACCTATTGGCATCCAGGTTCAACAAGAAGTTGGACAGCTTTGTGAAAAGGACAAGGGATTCGCTCGCTTGCGGGACGGATGCTTTAATGACTCCTTGGGATCAGTTCTCACTGATTTATGCGTTCCCTCCTGTTCAGCTGCTACCGCGGCTTCTACGCAGGATCAAAGAAGAACGGAAGCCAGTAATCCTAGTGGCCCCGGCATGGCCCAGAAGATCCTGGTATGCAGAGATCGTAAGGATGGCAGTGGGGGATCTTTGGACTCTTCCGTCTCGGCCAGGCCTGCTTTCTTAGGGGCCGGTGTTCCATCCTACCTTACAAATGCTAAGTTTGACAGTTTTGCTATTGAAACCCACATTCTAAAGTGTCGGGGGCTTTCAGGTTCAGTTGTAACTACCCTAATTAATGCAAGAAATCCGGCCTCTAGGACCATTTACTATAGGGTCTGGAAGGCCTACGTTTCCTGGTGTGAAATCAAAAAATTGCATCCTGGGAAGTATCTCATAGGTAGAGTTCTTGCCTTCCTACAGTTAGGACTGGAAATGAAGCTAGCCTTGAGTAGTATCAAGGGTCAGGTCTCGGCCTTGTCAGTATTTTTCCAAAGGCCGCTTGCTTCGCATTCTTTGGTCCGGGCCTTTATACAGGGGTAACGCGTATAAATCCGCCAGTTAAGTCGCCCTTGTGCCTGTGGGATTTGAATCCAGTCTTGTTGGCTTTACAAGGACAGCCTTTTGAGCCGATGCGCCATGTGCCCTTGATCCTTGTGACAAGGAAGTTGGTGTTCTTGGTTGCGGTAACCTCGCAAGAAGAGTTTCAGAGTTGGCAGCTTTCTCTTGTAAAAAAACATACTTAGTTATTCATAAGGATAAGGTGGTGTTGCGTCCTCACCCATCCTTTCTGTCTAAGGTAGTATCTAGTTTTCATATGAACCAACATGTTTCCCTACCTTCGTGTTTTCCAGAACCCCGTTCTGCAGAAGAAAGATTATTACACTTTCTCAATGTAATAAGAGCAGTTAAGGTCTATCTGAAAGCAACTTCTCAGATACGGAAGACTGACGCTTTATTTGTGCTGCCAGAAGGCTCCAGGAGGGGGCAGCTAGCATCAAAATTGACTATTTCTAGATGGATTTGTCAGGTTATTGTTCAGGCTTATGGTTTAAAAGGAAAGGTTCCACCTTTTCAACCTAGAGCGCACTCTACCAGGGCAGTAAGTGCTTCTTGGCTCAGGTTTGCAAGGCCACAATTTGGTCGTCAGTGCATACATTCACTAAATTCTACCATGTGGATGTAGGTCAGCAAGAGGATGCCACCTTTGGGCGCAGTGTACTGCAGGCAGCAGTATAGGTCCTCACATCTGATGACGGCCTGCTGCATTCCTAAGGGCGTAAGGGACCGGAGACATGACCCTCCCGTAGAGCCGGTGCAGCATTTGGCCGGTGCCGGTGTGGGCCTCTGGTGACCGTCCGGATGGATGTCTTCCCCTGACAGTGGTCGTTTGTCCTAACGGAGGTATTTCATGTTCTTATGGTCTGTGGCAGAGACCCATCTTCATCAGGTCAGTGGCAGGCCTCATCTAAGGCCTGTGGCAGAGGCCTCAACGTTCACCCAGGTCAGTGGCAGGGACCAAATTCACAGTCGTGGCAGCGACTGTGCGCCAAGCCTGTTTGCACTAAACGGAACAGGAGAGACTTTATTCATTGAGTTGTGCCTGGACCTACTCTTTCCCACACCCTGTCTGTTCTTTTAAAGTTCAACCAGCCTAAGCAAATAAAACAGTGTTGGACTTTTTATGGTGTGGAACTCGTGTTACTGGAAGCTAAGTGTCCCTGTCTGTGACAGTGACAATCATCCTCCACAGGAGAAGCTGAGGCTAACGCAGACCAGAAGGTAAACGGTTTAGCTCATATCTCTGCATACTACATCAGAGAGCTGAGCTGGTGGTGTACATCTTTCCCCCTTCTCCCAGATACCACTAGACGAGTCATACAGCCAAAAAAGGGAGGGGAGAAGGCATGTGAGGGCGCTACATATATATATATATATTGCTTTGCTACAAAAACGGAGGTACTCCCCGTATGGGAGGGGTTATATAGAGGGGGACTTCCTGTCTGATTATGCCAGTGTCCAATCACCTGAAGGTGGCGTATAACCCACATAGTAATGACTATGGTGCTCTGTGTCCCGTGAAGTACTTCCAAGAAAAGGATTTTACAGGTAAGTTGTTATAAAAATCCTATTTTTTTTGGCAGCATGGAGGCAGGAATTGTATAGGTTAAAGTCCTGCATTGATTTGGTTCTATGCTACAGTCGTTCAATCGCCAATCACGTACAGTCGCCAATCAGCCTGCGTGTAGTTAGAGGAGCAAGTGCATTCAGTGAGGATGAAAGTGAGGATGAACTGTTATAGACAGAGATGGGCAGGTTAGGACAGGACAAGGGATAGATTTTGTCATAAAGGTCGTCAATAGCAGAATAAAGAATACAAGGTTAAAGTAGTGAAGGTTTATACAAGTAATTTGATGCTTGGAGGGATAGATGGTTGAAATTGATGAGGATGTGATCAGTGAGAGGAAAGGGGTGCTAGTGAGGTTGGCAGAACTGCAGAGATGGGTGAATACAAGATAGGGGTGTTACCATCAGTGAGTGGAAGTGTGTGTTCATTGTGTTAGGTCAAAAGATGAGATCAAGTTAAGAGAAGTTGAGATGGGGCTGAGCTGTTAACATTAACAGGGATATTAAAGTGACTAAGAATGATAGTGGGGGGGCGTGTCCAAGATGGCGACCATGACTATCGTATAACAGATGTCCTTATTATACTACCCCTTATTTACTATCTTACTTATGACTAAGTAAACGAGACCACACCAGGAGTTGGAGAAATATATATAGGCCGTAGCAGCCTTATTTATTAAAACGCTGTATAACTTTTTTTAACAGTAACCATAAACTCTGTCCTAAAGGACCCTCAGTAAATTACTGGTGTCGCTCTCTGCAGGAACCTCTATTAACATTTTGTCTATTATTGCACTGCGGTACTTCTCAAAATCCGCTAATAGGACTCAAGCCGACATGCTGGCTCAGAGACAACCATGACCGCAGTGCACCATCCCAATGCTTCAAGCTAAACCTCCGTTAACTGTAAGCCCACCGTCAGGACCCATACCAACGACAGGTCCTGAACCCTTCTTTCCGAGGTATCATCCTTCCCCTGCAAAGAACAGACACCCGCCACTGCCACGACATCTGCCATGACCCCACTTGTACCTGTAAAACAAATTGTAAAGACAACATCCCCAACTCCGTCCAACTTCAGGGGAGGGTGGGCGGGAACTTTCTCTGCATCGCATGTTATCCGGGGAGGGGGCGGAGTGTTCCTTTATACCCTCAATGCCCCCTCCCACACAAATTAACCCACCAATCTTATCCCCTCTTCCTCAGCCTTACCCTCACCAATCCCCTAATCCTTCACATAAGTCCCTGTTTCCCTAGTCATGTTCGCCCTCCACCCATTCATTGCATTCCTTGCTCCGGGCTTTTCTGGACAGACGTCTAGGTGCAGAGCTCCGCAGCCACGGGGTACATTTATCCTAAATACCCACCCTGGGCACATCTAATCCTGTCAGCGAAACCTTCTATCAGCTCCAGCAGATGTTGACAAGACAGAGAAACCAATCAGGACTCCAACAAGTGAAAGAAAACACCCGTTAAGACCTCCGGAGCATCCGCACACATGGCAGGGGCCTCCAACATGGCGGCGCAGACCTCCGACACTGATCCGGCCCCTACAGAGCACGCCAACTTTACGGCCCTGATGCAGGTGATCACTGGCTGCCAGACTACCCTCACATTTAAAATTGATTCCCTGCAACTGGAGATGTGCCGCATGAGGCAGGACTATGATAAAATCCGTGGCTGGATGGATGAGGCAGAGTGCCGGGTGGGCGCCACGGAGGACTCAGTGTGGGATCATTCGGCTACCCTACACACTGTTCAAGTGAGGCTGAAACATCTCGAATCCCGGGCTGAAGTTGCCGAAAACTGGAATCGGAGTAATAATCTACGGATCGTAGGCTTGACGGAGGGAGTAGAGGGCTCCGACACCCCGGCCTACACCGAACGCCATCTCCACACGCTCTTCCCGCAGGCGGCCTTCTCATCTCACATCGTGGTGGAGAGGGCCCGCAGAATGCCGTCTACCCGCTGGCCTCCGGGGACGCCTCCCCGCACCTATATCTTCAGGTTACTGAACTTCAGGGACCGCGATTTGATCCTTAGAGAGGCCCGGAAGATGGACACCATTCGTCACAAAGCCACTCGGCTGATGTTCTTCCCGGACTTTTCCGTGGACACACAGAGGCTCCGCAAGTCTTTTGATGCAGTCAAGCAGTCCCTCCACTCCAGGAACATAAAATACAGTATGCTCTTCCCTGCCTGCCTGAGAGTGGTTGACGGGGAGTCGACCCGCTTCTTTACCTCGCCAGAGGAGGCTGCACAGTGGGTGAATACCCTGCCCCGTGTCTGAACGCCTGTTTCCCGGCTCCTGTAACGTCACCATGTGAGCACTTTTGACCTGGGTCTATCCTCTCTCTTCCACTCACTGTGTCCCGGGATGGGCAAACCGCCCTGTTGGCCTGGTCCTACAAGACCTTTCCTACCTGTGTTCGAGGAGTGGCTGACATGGGGGGAGGGGGTGGCTGGGGGTCCCGGGATGGTCAAGTACTCTGCTCCCCGACCCTTCAGGGGCCTTTAATGTGCCGTGATCCCCTGGGTTCCGGGGCCTCCTTGATGCTGCCATTCTATTTGACACTCGTTCCCGGCTCCCCTCCTGGTGAGACTACCCCCCCCTTGTGGTCTGCATGGCGGAAGACTTTTCTCCTATAGACATGGGGAGCCTCCGGATGGCCTCCCCTCAGTGTGAGTGTGGTCTGCCTACAGATCACTCAGGCAGAGACTCTTTTTATCCTGGCTCCGGGAGAGCCCGCTGCGGAGGGTAATTGACCAAGGTAGCGGGCATTCTCTTGGGTCCACTTACATCCAGCAGACTGTCCACTCCACAAGGGACCCAGTGGGGTTTGAATTGCTCACTACTGGATTATTAACAACTAAGTTTGTGCCCCCGTCTTTGGCCGGGTGACCCCGTACCAATACATCCTGCACCATTGGCAGCGTCTCTGCAGTATACCTCAGCGCCTTGAGCCTTGGGTGAAATCGCCTACTTGTCTGTTGTTCATTAACCTAAGTGCTTGTTAACCCTGTTTGATTCAGGTATCCAAATGCATCACAGTTGGAGTGGTTGATTAGGGTGGGAGAAGGGGTTGGGGTTCATGTGTTAATGTTGTTCTGGTTCCTTGTTTTAGTTGTTAAGTTGTTTATTAAAGGAATGTTTGACCTTTGTGATAAGCAGGACTTGTGTGTGAGAGGGTGGGCACAGTCTAACCCTTTCGGGTGGCCTTGCCCTTCACTGACCCTCACTTGGGGCTCAGATGGGGGGGATGGGCTCCCCACATTATGTTTCATATTCCTGACATGGCACAGCTGACTTTAGTATCGTGGAATGTCAGGGGAATGAACTCCCCTATTAAGAGGACTCTGGTGTTCAAATTTCTTAAAGATTACAATAATGCGACTCCGGCTAATTGCCTTTGGAGACTCTCCAGGTACTGGGTAACAGACGAACGGGTAGAGCCACAGGTAGAATCGGCCTTAGTGTCGTTTTGGTCTTCTGACCCCCCTCCTCGCAAATCCCCCACTAGCTGGGAATGTTTCAAGACTCATATCAGGGGGCAATACCAAAGTGCTATTGGCTCGGCCCGCAAGTCCTCCCGGGCTTCTCTGCTACAGGCTGAATCCTGTGCCCAGACGCTGGAGGCCCAGTATTCAGCAACCGGAGGAGAGAGCCACCGGTTGGCCCTCTCGGCTGCCCTAAGTGAGGTTCAACTACTCAGGGTCTCCGCTGCCAAAAAAACAATTGCTATATAAGTCACAAAGGATATTTGAGCAGGATGAGAGGACTGGGCGCATGCTGGCATGGCTCTCTAGGGAGGAGACGGTGTCCACTCCAGTGGATAATGTCAGGGACAGTACGGGTAGACTACTAACAGATCCAGAAGAAATTAACTCATGTTGTGCCTCTTATTATACTGATCTGTATTCTTCCAAAGTCAGATATTCCGTGGCTGAACTCCAGTCTTACCTTGAAAATATTGACCTTCCTAGGCTCACAGCAGAGGCCCGGTCGAGCCTTGATGCCCCGTTCACTCTGAAAGAGATTCGGAGCACGGTGGCGTCTATGCAGATGGGCAAGACCCCATGGGAAGATGGCCTCCCAGCCGAATTCTTCAAGACGCATAGCAAATCGTTGGTCTCTGCACTGGGGGAGGTACTGCAGACCTCGCTTAGAGAGTCTCAATTGCCGCCCTAAATGTTGAGAGCAATTATAGTGGTTATTTCTAAGCCGGGAAGGGACCCTGAACTCTGCTCTTCATACAGGCCCATCTCCTTGCTTAATGTTGACGCCAAGATCCTCACGAAGATCTTGGCTAATCAGCTCAATGGAGTGATACTGTCCTTGGTACATGGAGACCAGACGGGCTTTATGCCCAGGAAAGGTACTGATATTAACCTGAGAAGGTTGTTCACGGTGATTGATCGGGTGGCTGGGGGAAGGGGGGCGAAGGTGATTGCCTCCCTGGATGCCGAAAAAGCCTTTGATTCGGTGGTGTGGGAATACCTGTGGTCAGTGCTGCATAAATTTGGGTTTGGGCCGACCCACAGGTATGGACCAGGTACGGAGTAAAAACTCTCTGGGATATTATTCCTGGAGGCCGTCTCCTTCCCTTTAATGAACTAAAGAGTAAATTCTCTATCCCTCCATGGATGTATTTCCGGTTTGTGCAGCTTCGACATGCGATCAGGGCGCAGTTTCCGGAGCCAGTCACCTTAGCCCCACATTCGGTTGAACAACACCTCACGGCCTGCAACATAGCCAGGACGTTATCCTCCATATACTTTAGACTCACTTGTGCTGGCAGCAACGGGGCTAACAGGGCGCTCGCTGCCTGGCAGAGAGATATACCGAGCCTGACTTTAAACTTGGTTGCCATCTGTGTTGTTTGACTCCCTCACCGGGGCCCTCTGGAGTTTTCCGCCGGCTTGCGATTATTAACTTTCTTTTTCTTCGGACTGGGACACACTTTTCCAATATGGTCAACTCCTCCCACAGTTGTAACAAATCGCATCCCCCCAATCCTGCAGGGGAGTGGGCGCTGAGGTATCTGGGAACAACTCCTTCTTCGGTCCCTCTCTTTCTGAGACCCTTGGATCCTTTGCCATCAAAGAGGTCAGCATCTCCAATACCTGAGACATCTGTGACTTTAGGGTATCTACTTCTGAGTCTGTGTAGAAGAGGTGTGTGTCTTGATTGCTTGCTGATCTTGCTGATCTTTCTGTAAAGCCTCTTCATCTCTTATAATCTTCACCAGATCAGGATAATTCAATGACATGCCTCCTCCAGAGGCCTTCAGGTGGAGCAAGACCGGATCTGAACACAATGCTCCCTTTAGGATCTGCTTCATCCTTGCCGCATCTATGGCTTGGGGCACCATTCCCTTTTTCAGCATGATTTGGCAAAGCATCTTATTCAGTCTCCTTACATACTCCGACAGCTTTTCTCCTGGCTGCTGAAAGGTGTGTTCAAACTGATACACCAGTACTGTCACTTTCTCCAACTGACCAAACTCTTCCTGCAACATGGCTAAACAGTCGTAGGCCATGCAAGCAGTATTTCCAAACTGGAGACTTTTTACAGCTTCAGCAGCCGCGCCTTTCAGACTCTCAATCACGCGCTGCTTCTTCTGCGCTTCAGGCACCTCCCATGCCTTTACCGCTAGTAAGGCCTGCTCGATCCAGGTGTCAAAGTCTTCCTCCCCTACAGGGCGGGTCAGCTTCCCTGAAAATATCCTTAGCTTTCGGTAACTGGCTTCTATATGCACTGTGTTGGTTTTCTGACACTTAGTGAGCAGATCCCCTAGGGCAGGCATGTCCAAAGTCTGGCCCGCGGGCCAATCACGGCCCGCGTTCCGGTTTTGAATGGCCCGCCTGGTTATCTGGACATATATATCTTTTGTGGCCCCCAACGATCTCCCAGCACCGGGGCCACAAAAGATGTGTATCAGGCATCACTAAATGGTGTATCGCGGGCCGAATCCGGACCCAGTAGTGGCCCGCAGCCTCGCTAAATAGTGAGTGTTCTCTCCCCTCTGCCGGCTCTCGCCTGCCCGATGCTAACATCATTAATTACATGGGAGGCGCGGCAGGTCTGTCCTTTAGATCATCGCATCACTCCCCCTTCCTCCCCCTCCCCACACACCTTATTCACACAAGCCTGGAAGCGCTGCAGGTCCGGACAAAGGGCAGGATCTTTCAAGTTACAAAGCAGATGATTGGTTGCTAGACAGTGGGGCGGTTCTCAGCAACCAATCACCCGCCTTTGACTTGAAAAGTCCCGCCCTTTTTTTGGACCTGCCATGTGTGCTTCCCGGCTTGTGTGATTAAGGTAGGGCAGTGTGGGGAGGGGGAATGCTGCGTTGATGAAAGGGATAGTCTGACTCTAATATCGAGGGAGGACTGTGATGGAGGGAGTCTGTAATGGGGGGGGGGTCTGAGATGGAGTGGGGTCTATGAAGTGGGCTCTGTGATGGGGGGATCTGTGATGGACTGGGGATCAGTGAAGGAGTGGGGATCTGTGATGGACTGGGGAATTCCCCAGTCCATCACAGATCCCCAGTCCATGCCCAGACCATCACAGATCCCCAGTCCATCACAGATCCCCAGTCCATCACAGATCCCCAGTCCATCACAGATCCCCAGACCATCACAGATCCCCAGTCCATCACAGATCCCCAGTCCATCAGTCTGTGATGGACTGGGGATGGTCTGGGGATCTGCTTCACAGACCTTTACTTAAAAAAAAGTATATTTTTTTTCCTGAAACTTCCCTCTTTAAAGTGAAACACACAGAGCTCATCTCTTTACTCACACACAGCCACAAAGGCAAGAGAATTCTTGTTGGGCAGTGTATTAGTGCTCAGACGGACACACTAATGCTGCGTACACACGGGCGTTTTTATTGTAATTGAAAAAAAACAACGTTTTTCTCTACGTGATTTTTCGTGTTTCCTCTCAAGCCTGCCTTGCCTACACACTATCGTGAAAAAAAATGCTCGAGCAAAGCGCGGTGACGTACGACGGCACTATAAAGGGGAAGTTCTATTCGGATGGCGCCACCCTGTGGGCTGCTTTTGCTGATCCTCGTATTAGTAAAGTTTGGTGAGAGCCGATTCGCGCTTTTCAGCCTCATGCTCTTCAGTCCGTTACAGCGTGACGGATGTGCTATCTCCATTACGAACGTTAGTTTTACCAGAAGGAGCGCTCACGTCTCATACTTGATTCTGAGCATGCACATTTTTTTTCCCCTCGTAAAAGCATACACACTACCGTTTTTCACGACGTTAAAAAGAACGACGTGAAAAATGACGTGAAAAAATAGAGCAGGTTCTAATTTTTTTTAAGCCATTTTTCACGTCGTTAAAAATGCTCTGGATCCTACACACGATCGTTTTTAATGACCAATTTAAAAAATGTGTGTACGCGGCATTAGACCGAATTTTAATGGTTCAAAGAATTTCAGACAAAATGGTCGGGCCTCACGCATGTTCACTTCATCAAATCTGGCCCTCTTTGAAAAAAGTTTGGACACGCCTGCCCTAGGGCATTTAAAAGTTCTGGCCCTATGGCAGTAAGGGGTGTCACCGGACGTATGGTCCCTTTACGCTTCTCTGGTGTACGGGATGTCCCCGGCGGGGGGACCCCGGTGGGGATGGTGGGGATGGTGGAGGTGACTCCGTCTTCACGGTCACTGCGTGCGCCAAACCATAAATCTTTTTATCTGCCGTCTGCACACTTCGACCTTTAAAGTTCCCCGGTATTCAATCCCTCCATTCTATCAGTACATACTGAAACAAGGTTTCCGGATTTGATTTCATGTCCACCACCCATGGCTCTTGATTCGGGGATAACGACACTAAGAGTCGCTCCACCGCATCCGTCGGCCATTCTTCTCCCGGGAGACTGATGACCACTGACATGTCTGGGCTGGCCTTGGCTGCCTCGCACCATGCTTTCACTTCTAGTGGGTCCATGCCGGTACTTATGGCGTGTTTGCTTGCCGTATACAGGATCCCGGACCCCCCACGTGTAGCGATACCCCCAACTTAAGAGGGCCGCTGGTATTATTTCGGGCCCTGTACACCGCACTGCCAACCCCCGGCAATCTACTCGACCCTCCTCTGGCACAGCTAGTCTAGGGAATGAGGTATTGATCTAACTCTGTAACTATCTATGAGCAATCCCACAGTAATGCAAACAGTGATAACGTGCAGCAATTGACACTGATACCAGAGTACTTAACCATAGCAACTTTACTTTGGTATAAAAGTTATATAGCAATACATTACATCATAACTCATGCAGAGCCCTGCAATTATAATGACACCTAGCAATACTGTAAAGGAATGAATCACACACCACGTGCAGCTATTCTCCCTATAAGCAATATGGTGCTCAATATTGTTCTACACTACTGAGTCAGGCCTGACTTAAGTTAGGGTTCAGTCTTATGGTGAAGAATCTTTGCATGCAAGGGTAATCGGTGGTGCACATTCAGGAACAACAATTTGTAAATCCAAAAGAACTGTATCTAGTAACGGAACAACTCACAGTGGACTATCAACTCAGTTCTGGAACTAGTCTCCTGTTAAGATAGTAGGTATAGCACGAAGGGCCAAAGCAGTCAGTAGGCCCAACAGAGTACTTGGCTATAGCTGTGAGAAGGTGCTCTCTCACCACACCGGACTTAGTCCTCGTCCGTAACTTCCACTGCTGTGTATCCACACACAGGGTATGCGATAGCCGGGTCTTCGGTCCTCCTGATGTCAGTGAAAGGCAAGTGGAGATCAGGTGCCACACAGGCTCTGCAGTGGGGTGGAAGGCTCTTTGGAATTGCGCAAGGCCCAGGCTTCAGGCCTTGCACCAGCAGCAAGTCCGCACAGGGGGATCCTTTTGCTAGAAGCGCGGTGTCCAAAGAGGCCGAGCTTAGCCTCGCCCCTCCCCTTTATAGCCCACCCCATGAGTCTCTGCGGGTGGCAATGCACCTTGGGTGCCAAACGGGGTTCTGGGTATCGTAGTCCGTGGGGCCTTAAAGGAGACCCTACTACATATATATATATATATATATATATATATATATATATATATATTGTATAATATAAAAGCTGTGAGGTGGAGAGGTGGAGTAAAGTAAGGAAAAATTTGAGGACCTTCCCTTAGGTCTATTTAAACAGAACAGGAGACTTGTTCCGTTCCAAAAAAAGGGCCTGATTGGTAAGCGGATGTAAACAGATGTAAATGGATGATCATCCGTTTACATTTGTTTGCCTATAGAAATGTACTGCTGTCCGTTTTTCATCTGTCGACAGATTTCCCCTCTATTCCTGTTCTGGTGACAATCCAAAATTTGGGATTTTCTTCCACTCTTGGTGCTAATAGTAAACAGGAAAATTAGAGAGAGTGAATTGCCCTAATGGTGGCAGAGACAGCAACAAAAACCTGACAGAAGTTCTCCCCTATTTTAAACTAAATAAAACGTTTAACTGTAGTGACACTAAACAATATATCATTATTCTCCAAAAATGCAGAGGGGGTGGGTGACAACATGTTTTGAGGGTCCTCCCACTTTGTCAAGTCTACCCAATAGGAGGAGAGAGACAGCTTTTAAGTCTGGCTAGAGGCCTTGGGGGAGTACTACAGAACTTGACTTAGCGATACTGCAGGAGGGCTACAGGTACCAGAAAGTAAAAAAAAACAAAATGCACACACCTAACACCCTACACCAGGCCCATACTGGTCATAGGGCACACCAGGCATTTGCCTGGTGGGCCAGGCAGTAGCGGCCTGTTGGTGACCAGGCTGTGTGGCGAGCAGTGGCGGCCCGTCCATAGGGGGCACCCGGGCGCCGCCCCCTCCCCCCCAGTAGCCACAAAATGTTTTTTTTAAAGCGGCCCCTTTAAGAAAAAGAAAAAAAAAGTCCTTTTACTAAATGCACTATGTGGCGCCGGCCACGTGCATTAGGGGAAGCGCCACGTCAATGCAATCATGAGATTGCAGACACGGCGCTTCATTTGCGGCCTTTTGTCCCGCCTTACGGCGCCCTCCGAAGCGCCGAGTAGCTTCCGCCCGTCGCTCGTAGTATCTATTACTACGGCCGGGCAGTTTGATTGACATCTGAGTTAGATCATGATGTGACTTCCTGTTTTCTCTCTCTCATTGCGCCCGAGAGAGAGAAAACAGGAAGTATGAGGAGCGGACTCCTCCATGGCCGCTGCCAGTGGAAGAAAACACGAAGGGAGGACACCACACAGAAAGGTAAGTCCCGCTGTGCTTTAATGTAAATGTAATTTTCGTAACTTGCCCAGTTCCTGAGTTCCTGATGCAACTTGAAAGTGTAATTTATCTCTCGGCGCTTATCAACTTTATTGTGAATGTAATTTTTGGAATTTCGGAGGCACCCCTCCCCCCCCACCCCCGCTTATCAACTTATGTCATTTTCGGAATTTCCCCAGTTCCTGATGCAACTTCTAAGTGTGATTTATCTCTCGGCGTTCCCCCCCCCCCTTGCTCATCAACTTTATTGTGAATGTCATTTTCGGAATCTCCGCACCCCCCCCCTTGTCAACTGTAATGTGAATGTCATATTCGGAATCCCCCCCCCCCCACATGGGACAGGCTGCATTTGATGGGACAGAGGCTGCATTTGATGGGACAGAGGCTGCAATTGATGGGACAGAGGCTGCAATTGATGGGACAGAGGTTGCAATTGATAGGACAGAGCCCCACAGCCAAGTGGGGACACAATCACGAGTCATCATTATTAACAGTGGGGATACAGGATTTCACAGCAGCTGTAGTATGAAGATTGGGTGGGGGTCTGTCAGTGGAGGAAGAGGGTGGTATTTGGTGGCTTGGGGATCTGTCAGTGGGGCTTAGGGGTCGGTAGTTTGGAGGTGAAGGTCTGTGCGTGGGGCGGTGGTTGGGGGAGAGGATCTGTCAGTGGTGGGAGGGGGCAGTAGTTGAGGTGGGGAAGGGCAGTAGGTGGGGGGTCTGTCAGTGTTTTTTTTTAGGGGGCGGTAGTTGGTGGGCTTTGCATTGCACTCCGGGTGATGCGTTGTCACTGCCCACATAGCCAGTGTAGCAGTTCGGGGATTTCAAACCCCTGCTTTATTACCCCTTCTATTCTCAGGGCTTCCGATAAGGATTTCAAATCCCTGAACTGCTACACTGGCTGCATGGGTAGGGCAGTGTTAATTTGGGCCTTCCACCTCACTACGGAGCCTGTGCGGCATCTGACATCTACCTGCTTCGCGGACGTCAGTTGGACCAGAGATCCGGCTGTGGCAGATCCTGTGTGTGGAGACACAGCGGTGGGAGTCCCGAACTAGGATCGAGTCCGGAGGGGTGAGAGAGCACCTGCTCACAGCTATAACCGAGTACTTTGTTAGGCCTATTGACTGCCTTGGCCCATCGTGTTATACTTGCTTTCCTGACAGGAGACTAGTTGCAGAACTGAGTTATATAGTCTCCGGGGAGTTGCTTCTATTGCCATAGACCATTATTGGATTACAAATTATTGTTCCTGTATGTGCACCACCGATCATCTTGCATGCGAAAATTCCTCACTTAAAGACTGAGCTTTAACTGAGTCAGGCCTGACTGGGAGTTTATAGCATTGCTGAGCGCCATATTGCTCACAGGGAGAATAGCTCTATGTCAGTGTGTGATAGAACTATATGTGCACTATAGTTGACTAGTGTTATTATTACTGCAGGGCTCTGCATGTATGTGTTATATGATATTGATCGTTAACCTTTATATATAAGTAAATTTATTACATTGATCATTCTGGTATTGGCGTCCATTACTATACTTCACAACTGTTTGGATTATTGTGGGATTGTTCATGAACTGGTATAGAGCTATATATATATATATATATATATATTGTGAGGGGGTTAGCTCGGCAGCGGGTGTGTGTGACCCCCGGGATGAGCTCCCCACACAAAACAGGCCCAGCAAACGGAGGTTGTGGTTTTCAAAATCAAAAAAAGGTGCGGTTTATTTTCTATTTACAGTGACAAAACACAGCAAAGCAAAAGAAACATAACCAAAATAAATCCTGGTCAAGTTGACCTCTGACTAAACATACAGGTTTCCTAACTAACAACTGGGATCAGCCTAGTGCTGTCCTAGTCCCTAAGTCCCTGGTTTAGTAAAAGTCCAAACAAATAGCCACACAGGCTTTGCCTCACCGCACAGGGGTTCACTCTCCCTAGACAGTCCACACAGGTCTGGTTCCAGGCATGAGCTAACACCTAATGAATCTGGGAGTTCTTATAGAGGCCTAAATGAGCTGACAAGCTTCAGCTGGCCTCATCAACTCCCTGTCTGCACGACGCCCCACACTCTCCCTAGAGGTATGAGTCATCCATGAGCCCACTAGCCTTATACAACTCTCCACCTAGTTGTATAAGTCGGCGTAAAGCCTGAATCTGGGTGAAATATATCTACCCCCCTGGATGCAACCAGGTGACTTTACCTTCCTGCTGTCACATACCCCCCCCTCTTGTTTTAACCTCGGGGTTGGAACACCAGCAATCAGGCATTCATGTACTCGAGACAAAGCATCCACATTCCCCATTTGAACGCCAGGGCGATGCTTTACTGTGAAGTTGAATTCCTGGAGGGCCAGGAACCACCTATTCACTCTTCTATTTGTTTCCTTGTTTTGAGCCATCCACTTTAACGGAGCGTGATCCGTAACCATGTCAAAGTGCCTACCTAGCAGGTAGTACCGAAGGGAATCTAGAGCCCACTTCACCGCTAAACACTCCTTTTCAACGGTGGCGTAATTTACCTCATGGGACTTCAACTTCCTGCTGAGGTAAATGACTGGGTGCTCTTCCCCGTTCCAGACCTGGGACAATACTGCTCCTAACCCCACATCTGACGCATCACTTTGTACGACAAAGTCTTTAGAGAAGTCGGGTGAGTACAACACTGGCTGGCTACATAAGGCTTGTTTCAAGAATTGGAATGCTGCCTCAGCCTCGGGGGTCCATTTAATCATGACCGACCCTTTCCCCTTCGTCAGGTTGGTTAGGGGCACAGCCTTAGAAGCAAAGTGGGGAATGAATCGCCGATAATACCCAGCGATTCCCAGAAAGGCTCGTACCTGCTTCTTGCTGTTGGGACGTGGCCAACTCTGGATGGCCTCGACTTTGTTGAGTTGGGGTTTTATTACTCCCCTCCCAATGGTGTACCCAAGATATTTGGCCTCCTCCTGCCCAATGGTACACTTCTTGGGGTTAGCCGTAAACCCCGCTTCCCGAACAGAGTCCAGGACTGCTTGCACTTTTGGCAGATGTGAGGCCCAATCTGTGCTATGGACAATTACGTCATCCAGGTAAGCCGCAGCATACTTCCGATGGGGCCTCAGCATCTGGTCCATTTTCCGCTGGAATGTGGCCGGCGCATTCTGTAACCCGAACGGCATTCTTTTATATTGGAACGCCCCGTCTGGGGTTACAAATGCGGTTTTCTCTTTGGCCGACTTGGCCAGGGGGATTTGCCAATACCCTTTTGTGAGGTCAAGAGTCGTCATGTATCGGGCTGTTCCCAGCCGGTCGATCAACTCATCTATACGTGGCATGGGGTAGGTGTCAAATTTTGTAACTTTGTTCAACTGACGAAAATCGTTACAAAATCGCCAGCTCCCATCCGGTTTAGGCACCAACACGATGGGACTAGACCAATCACTTTGGGACTCCTCTATCACCCCTAAGTTCAGCATTTTCTGTACTTCCTCCCGTATTGCCTCCCGTCGAGCCTCTGGGATCCGATAGGGTTTTAACTTCACCCTTTCACCGGGCGGGGTAATGATGTCATGCTCTACCCCAGATGTTTGTCCCGGCAGCTCAGAGAATACCTCCTTGTTGCGAAGCACAAACTCCTTAACCTCCTGTTGTTGGGGTTGTGACAAGGTGGCTGCTATTCCAACCTCAGGAATCACGCAACCAGTTTGAGCTGGTGACCAAGTGTCTGCGACTAGGGACTCTCTATCCCTCCAGGCTTTCAACAGATTAACGTGATAGATCTGTTCGGGCTTTCGCCTTCCTGGTTGTCTGACCTTGTAATTCACTTCGCTCACTTTTTCCATTATCTCGTAGGGGCCTTGCCATTTGGCAAGGAATTTACTTTCAACCGTAGGGACAAGTACCAATATCCTATCCCCCGGGGAAAAGGTACGGGTCTTGGCTCCACGGTTGTACACTCTCTGCTGTGCCAACTGCGCTTGGGCCAAATGTTCCTTCACGATGGGCATTACCTGTGCAATTCGATCTTGCATCAGGGCGACATGCTCAATCACACTCCTGTGGGGAGAACTCTCACTTTCCCAAGTTTCCTTGGCAATATCCAACAGCCCTCTTGGGTGTCTCCCATACAGTAACTCAAAGGGGGAGAATCCCGTAGAGGATTGGGGCACCTCCCTAATAGCAAACATCAAATAAGGAAGTAAACAGTCCCAATCCTTTCCATCTCTATCCACCACTTTCTTCAACATTTGTTTTAGGGTTTTGTTGAATCTTTCAACCAGCCCATCGGTTTGGGGGTGATACACAGACGTACGCAATTGCGTCACTTTGAACAATTTACACAGCTCTTTCATAACCCGGGACATAAAGGGTGTACCTTGGTCCGTAAGCAGTTCTTTACAAATACCCACCCGGCTAAAAACAAGAGATAGCTCTTTGGCTATGGTTTTGGCCGAGGTATTTCGGAGAGGGATCGCTTCTGGATAACGGGTGGCATAGTCCATTATAACTAATATGTACTGGTGCCCCCTAGCGGACTTGATTATAGGACCTACCAAATCCATGGCGATCCTCTCAAACGGGACCTCAATGATGGGTAGAGGGACCAGCGGGCTACGGAAATGTGGCATCGGGGCCAACCTCTGACACACAGGGCAGGAGGAACAATAATTTTCTACGTCCTTCATCACCCCCGGCCAATAGAATCTCTGTAATACCCTCTCTCGGGTTTTCTCTGTCCCCAGATGACCTCCAAGAATGTGCCCATGGGCCAACTCCAACACCAACTTCCTGTAAGGTTTGGGCACCACAAGCTGCTCAACGGTTTCTTCTGCCCTTTTTGCCACCCGATACAGTAGGTCCTTCTCTACGCTGAAGTATGGGTAAGTGCAGGTATTATCTGGGTTCACTAACTCACCATCTATTTTCACTACGTTTTCCCGTGCCTTTATTAGGGCGGGGTCTTTCAACTGTTCTGTGGCAAAGTTTTCCCTGTGAACCTCAAGATCAGAAAACTCCACAGACGGTAGGTTTTCGTCTGAGGAGGTGGGCTCCTCTCCAGTTTCTTGAGTCTCCCCTGCCAATACTGATAAGGGAAATTCCGGAGAGTCCTCACCACTCTCAGGGGAGTTCTGGCTATCACATTCCTGGTACATAGGGGCACCAGTGAGGGGCTCAGGATCATCCCACAGTTCCCAGAACTTCGGAAAATCCCTTCCCACAATGGCGTCATGCGGTAACTGAGATACTAAGCCCACTGGATGAGAGAGGGTACCTTTGGGGGTCTCGAAACACACTGTAGTCACTGGATACTCTCGGGTGTCCCCATGCACACAAATAACAGCTACCTTGCTATTCCCAGAGACCTCTGTTTTAACTAACTCAGCCTTTATCAGGGTCACAAGGCTACCTGAATCCAGCAATACCACAACATTTCTACCATTAACACACATTTTGCATAAATGTTTCTCAGTTCCTCGAATGGCAGTGCATGCGACTGTCGCACACAGCGACTGACGTCTGCCCGTCAGAAAGTCACACTGCATGGGTTCCTCCACAACCGGGCAATTGGCTGCAATATGTCCCGCTTGCCGGCAGCGGTAGCAAACGATCCTTCTTGCCGCCTCTTGAGCCGCTGATTTCCCCGGCTGTTCTCGCCAAACTTGGGGTAGAGCTCCCACCCTCTCACTCTCTCCACCCTCACCCCTTGGAATCCTCTTATCCGCCCCTGGGGATGGTCTGGTCTTAGGGTGGAAAGTCCGAGTGTCTCTGGAAGAGGCCGTCAGGTTCTCTGTAGCCAAGTATTTCTCCACACGATCCACAAGACCATCGGCCGTCTCTGGGTCTCCATGGCTTACCCACTTTTGGATGGCAGTAGGAAGAGCTCTCAAAAACCGATCCATTACAACACGTTCCACAATCTTTGGTGCGGACAAAGTCTCTGGCTGTAGCCACTTTCTGCTCAGGTGAATGAGATCATACATTTGAGACCTGGGGGGTTTTCCAAGCTGGAAAGTCCAGTTATGCACACGCTGAGCCCGGACAGCCTGGGTGACACCCAGCCTTGCCAATATTTCAGCTTTTAGCATCACATAGTCTTTTGCTTGGTTAGGCTCTAGGTCATAGTAAGCTTTCTGCGATTCACCAGTTAACAGAGGAGCCACCAGTCCAGCCCACTGCTCCTCAGGCCACTTTTCTCTTTCAGCGGTCCTTTCAAATGTGGTCAAAAATACCTCTGGATCATCCTCTCCAGTCATTTTTGTCAATAAACGACTCACCCCAAAGGACGCGGTATTAGTGGGACGGCTTTCCTCACTGGTCTGCGGACGTTGCTGCATTACTGCTTCCATCTGTTGTTGTAGTCTCTGCTCTTGCTTCTGCAACAGGTCTATGAAGCGGGCCTCAGATTGCTGCTGGGCTCGTTGCTGAGCCTCCAGACTCTGTTGCAAAGTTGCGTTTGTCTGCTGCTGGGCTGCAAGGCTCCTTTGCAAACCTGCATTTGTCTGCTGTTGATTGGCATTTGCTAGAGCCAGCTGCTTCAGTATCTCCTCCATGCTGGCTTAAAAAAAACTGCCACTGGTTCTCCACCAACTGTGAGGGGGTTAGCTCGGCAGCGGGTGTGTGTGACCCCCGGGATGAGCTCCCCACACAAAACAGGCCCAGCAAACGGAGGTTGTGGTTTTCAAAATCAAAAAAAAGGTGCGGTTTATTTTCTATTTACAGTGACAAAACACAGCAAAGCAAAAGAAACATAACCAAAATAAATCCTGGTCAAGTTGACCTCTGACTAAACATACAGGTTTCCTAACTAACAACTGGGATCAGCCTAGTGCTGTCCTAGTCCCTAAGTCCCTGGTTTAGTAAAAGTCCAAACAAATAGCCACACAGGCTTTGCCTCACCGCACAGGGGTTCACTCTCCCTAGACAGTCCACACAGGTCTGGTTCCAGGCATGAGCTAACACCTAATGAATCTGGGAGTTCTTATAGAGGCCTAAATGAGCTGACAAGCTTCAGCTGGCCTCATCAACTCCCTGTCTGCACGACGCCCCACACTGTCCCTAGAGGTATGAGTCATCCATGAGCCCACTAGCCTTATACAACTCTCCACCTAGTTGTATAAGTCGGCGTAAAGCCTGAATCTGGGTGAAATATATCTACCCCCCTGGATGCAACCAGGTGACTTTACCTTCCTGCTGTCACAATATATATATATATATATATATATATATATACCACCCCTAGACTAGCTGTGCCAGAGAAGGGTCGAGTAGATTGCCGGGGGTTGGCTGTGCTGTGTACAGGGCCTGAAACAAAACCAGCAGCTCTCTTAGTTTGGGGGTATCGCTACACGTGGAGGCTTGTCCGGGATTCTGTATATGGCAAGCAAACACGCCAAAAGTACCGGCATGGACCCGCTACAAGTGAAAGCGTGGTGCGAAGCAGCCAAAACAAACCCAGACATGTCAGTGGTCATCAGTCTCCCAGGAGAAGAATGGTCAATAGGTGCGGAGGAGCGACTCATAGTGTCGTTATCCCCAAATAATACACCATGGGTGATGGACATGAAATCAGACCCAGACACCTCGTTTCAGTATGCACTGATAGAGTGGTGGGATGGAGTACTTTGATACCTGGATTGAACAGGCTTTGTCAGCGGTAGAGGCATTGGAGGTGCCTGAAGCGCAGAAGAAGCAGCGCGTGATGGAAAGTCTGAAAGGCGCGGCTGCGGAATCTGTAAAAAGTCTGCGGTTTGGAAATGCTGCCTGCACGGCTTATGACTGCTTAGCCATGCTACAAGAAGAGTTCGGTCAGTTAGAGAAAGTAATGGAACTGGTGTATCAGTTCAAACACACCTTTCAGCAGCCAGGAGAAAAGCTGTCGGAGTATGTCAGAAGACTGAACAAGATGCTTTGCCAAATCGTGCTAAAAAAAGGGATGGTGCCCCAAGCCAAAGATGCGGCAAGGATGAAGCGCTACGCTCGGATCCAGTCTGGCTCCACCTGAAAACCTCTGGAGGAGGTATGTCGCTGAATTATCCTGATCTGGTAAAGATCATTAGAGATGAAGAGGCTCTACAGAAGGATCAGCAAGCGATCAAGACGCATACCTCTTCTATGCCAGTAATGGTCAGATCAGCCATGACCCTTGCAAGAGACTCAGAAGTAGATACCCTGAAGTCACAGATGTTTCAGGTGTTGGAGATGCTGACCTCTTTGATGGCAAAGGATTCAAGGGTCGTAGAAAATGAGGGACCGAAGAAGGAGTTGTTCCCGGGTACCCCAGCGCCCACTCCCCTACAAGAGTGGGGGGATGCGATTTGTTTTAACTGCGGAGGAATTGGCCATATTGCGAATGTATGTTCCAGCCCCAAGAAAAAGAAGATAAATAATCGCAAGCCAGCGGAAAACTCCAGAGGGCCCCGGTGAAGGAGTCAACCGGGTGCCCATCATCTCCAGTGAGCTCCATTGGACCCAAACTGAATGAGAAGCCCAGAAGGAAAGGGGGCAAACCCCCTCGGAAGAAGAACAGTGTTCCTCAGCGGGAATATACACATAAAAAGAGAAATAATGTCCCTCAGCGGGAACATACACCTGAAAAAAGGGGGGAGATCAATGCATACGGAGCCCAAGAAGGACTAAAGTCAACAGCCAAGCACAAGAAGGAAAATTCCAAGAGAAAGTGTGGGGATCAACAGAGAGAGACCCCTCTGAAGTCATATCCAGAAAAATTGGTTGGCCCCTCCCCCGTAGTGCCTATTCAGGTGGAGGGAGTCTACACAAGAGCCATCTTGGATACTGGGGCGCAAGTGACCTTATTATACCGGGACTTCTATGATAAGCATCTGAGTCATCTACCCATCCAGAGAATTGAAGATTTAGAGATATGGGGAATCGGAACACAGAGTTTCCCTTACGATGGTTACTTGCCCATAAAACTGACCTTTGACCCCTCAGTAGCCGGGAAGGCTGAAGTGTTCGATACCCTGGCAGTGGTGTGCCCCCGACCGCCTGGAGCCAACAAGAGCTCCCTAATAATAGGGACCAACACAGACCTGGTGAGAAGGCTCTTGGCCCCTCTAGTGCGAGGGAAGAATTCCGCTGTCACCAGAATCCACCCAATGCTGAAGACAGCCTACCAGCAACTAGTCTTAGAACAGCAGGCCCCAGAAGAGGGGGTGGGAAAAGTCTGGAGACTGGCGAAGAAAGGAATAGTATTGCAGCCCGGTGAAGTAACCTGTCTCAGGGCCACTGTGAAGCTTACTTGGGAGCAACCTGGCCCCTTTGTCATGTTGGAACCAGACCCCTGGGAAGAATACTCAGGCTTAGAAGTGATCCCGGAAATGGTTCCAGTAAGAGCTTTGAAGAAGGCACACTGTAAGGTGCCGGTGAGCGTCAGGAATACCACGGGTACCCCCATGGAGATCACCGCCAGGATGTTGTTGGGCCAGGTGATCCCTGCTGCCCCAATTGTCTTATTAGATCTGGGAGAAGCTCTGCATGGAGAATCCGAACCTGCCAAGGGCCTGGAAAGAGAGAGCAAAGGCCCAGTTGACCAGATGGAGGAAGATTTTTTCCAAAGATGAGTTCGATGTAGGGTGTGCGAAGAGTGCCACCCATCGAATCCGCCTCCAGGAAGACAAGCCTTTCAGGGAGAGAGTCAGGCGAGTTCCTCTAGCTGACCTGGAAGACCTGAGAGAACAGCTCGCCGAGCTCAAGCGAACCGGTGTTATCCGGGAATCTAGAAGCCCCTATGCCTTCCCAATAGTGGTGGTCAGGAAGAAGAATGGGTCGTTGAGGTTGTGTATAGACTACAGGACTCAACAGGAGAACGATACCCAACCAGTAAACCACTCCGAGGATAGAGGATGCCCTACAAAGTTTGTCTGGAGACAGGTGGTTCAGTGTCATGGACCTAAAGAGTGGATACTACCAGATCCCTATGCATCCGGAAGATAAGGAGAAGACAGCCTTCATAATCCCTGTGGGATTCTTTGAATTTGACCGGATGCCCCAAGGTCTGTCTGGAGCCCCTGCCACCTTTCAATGCCTCATGGAGAAAACCGTAGGAGACATGAACCTCATCGAAGTTCTCGTGTACTTGGATGACATCATCGTCTTTGGGGAGACTCTAGAGGAACATGAGGAGAGACTGGAAAAAGTCTTGAGAAGGCTCAGCGAAGAGGGACTCAAGCTTTTGCCAGAGAAATGCCAGTTCTACCAGTCATCAGTCAACTGTCTGGGGCACATAGCGTCCAAAGAAGGGGTAGCCCCAGCCCCCGGGAAGCTGGAGGCAGTTACCTCCTGGCCACGGCCCACCACTGTGACAGAACCTTTTTGGGGTTCTGCTCCTACTATAGGAGGTTCGTAGAGGGGTTCGCACGGATTGCCAGACCCCTGAATGAACTGTTAAAGACAGAGGGAGAAGAGGATGACTTGGGTCCCAGGAAGCCGGGAGAGTCAGTCGAAGACCAGTGGAATGGGAAGTGCAAAGAGGCCTTCAAAATGCTGAAGAAGAGCTTAACCACTGCCCCTGTCTTGGCCTATGCAGACCCAAAGAAACCCTATGAACTGCATGTAGATGCCAGTCATGACGGTCTGGAGGGAGTGCTCTACCAGGAGCATGAAGGGCAACTGCGACCCGTCGCATATGTGAGCAGAAGTTTGACCCCCTCTGAAAAAAACTACCCCACTCATAAGTTGGAGTTCCTGGCCCTCAAGTGGGCTGTAGTTGATAAACTTAAAGACTATCTGTATGGGGCAGAATTCACTGTGAAAACTGACAACAACCCCCTTACTTATCTTTTCACCACAGCAAAGCTGGATGCCACAGGCCATCGATGGCTGGCTGCACTGTCTGGATTCAACTTCAGCCTGAAATGCAGACCTGGGGCTGGCAATCGAGATGCGGATGCCCTGTCCAGAAGGTCTCATGCTGCCGCTAGCCGTATGTTATTTGCAGGAAGCTGCCTGGCCTGCCAGTCTACCAACTGAAGTCGGAGGGGAAGGTGGTGCCATTGAAGACTTGGCACCGGAATCACATACTCCCACTTGCTGAAGCAGTTTGGATACCCCCTGCAAAGGATTTTCCTGAGCCAACTTCCATCCTGGATACTCCTAGGCCAAAAACCCGGTCCCAAGCATCTCGGTCTGAAGAAACAGATGTCTCTGAACCTAGTGAGGATGAGAGGGAAGAGCTGGAATGGCTATGGCCTTCCCAGGCCTCAGTGACTTCTGCTATAGATCTTCCACCTTTGGAAGACACCATAGACAGTACACTGAATGCAGAAGCTACTGAATTCATCCCGTTCAACCCTCTATCAGACTCATGGGAAGATGCCCTCGACTCACTCCCAGAGGAGGATCCAAGATGTTCCGTGTATCTTCCTGCTCCTGAGTTAAATGTTTCAGAAACAGTGAAAGCTGCCATGTCTGTTCCAGAAGAGGAACCTACAGTGTCCAAGCCAGAAATTCCAAGAGAGCGGAGGGTGAAAAGGGCCATAAGGCCTCCCCGAAAGTTGACTTACCCACAAATGGGGAACAGCTCGGAAGACACTGTGGTAACTGCCAAGAGGAGTGCAGAAAGCCCTGATCCCTCCATTGTTCATATAGTGGAGGGCAACACCAACTCACCCACTGGCACAGTTAGACAGGCCACTTATGATAGTGTGACCTGTGGGCAAGGAAGTTCACCCTCTCATTTTTGGTGGGAACTTCCTCTGCCGACATCTAATGCAACTTTGTCTAATGTTGTGCGTAGTGTATGTTGACAATTATCTTTGGGGACCAATAAGTTTAAGTGGGGGGAGTGTGTAGCGGGGTCTCCGTTGAGGCCCCATGGACTACGTTACCCAGAACCCCGTTTGGCACCCAGGGTGCATTGGGCCTCCGCAGAGACTCGTGGGTGGGGTGTAAAAGGGGAGGGCGAGGCTAAGCCCGGCCTCTATGGACACCGCGCCGCTGGCAAGAGGACTTCCTGTGCGGACCTGCTGCGAGTGCAAGGCCCGAGGCCTGGGCCTTGCGCACTTCCAGAGAGCCTTCCACCTTGCTGCGGAGCCTGTGCGGCATCTGACATCTACCTGCTTCGCGGACGTCAGTTGGACCAGAGATCCGGCTGTGGCAGATCCTGTGTGTGGAGACACAGCGGTGGGAGTCCCGGACTAGGATCGAGTCCGGAGGGGTGAGAGAGCACCTGCTCACAGCTATAACCGAGTACTTTGTTAGGCCTATGACTGCCTTGGCCCATCGTGTTATACTTGCTTTCCTGACAGGAGACTAGTTGCAGAACTGAGTTATATAGTCTCCGGGGAGTTGCTTCTATTGCCATAGACCATTATTGGATTACAAATTATTGTTCCTGTATGTGCACCACCGATCATCTTGCATGTGAAGATTCCTCACTTAAAGACTGAGCTTTAACTGAGTCAGGCCTGACTGGGAGTTTATAGCATTGCTGAGCGCCATATTGCTCACAGGGAGAATAGCTATATGTCAGTGTGTGATAGAACTATATGTGCACTATAGTTGACTAGTGTTATTATTACTGCAGGGCTCTGCATGCATGTATGTGTTATATGATATTGATCGTTAACCTTTAAATACAAGTAAATCTATTACAGTTGATCATTCTGGTATTGGCGTCCATTACTATATTTCACTGTTGTTTGGATTATTGTGGGATTGTTCATGAACTGGTATAGAGCCATATATATATATATATATATATATATACACACACACATACTACCCCTAGACTAGCTGTGCCAGAGAAGGGTCAAGTAGATTGCCGGGGGTTGGCTGTGCTGTGTACAGGGCCCGAAACAAAACCAGCGGCTCTCTTAGTTTGGGGGTATCGCTACATTCGTTTTAGTCTCATGCCGCGTACACATGACCATTTTTCTCGTCGGGAAAAATTAAATTTTTCCTCTTTGACGAGAAAAACGACCGTGTGTGGGTTTTTGGTCATTTTTCCCGACGAGAAAAACATGCTCTAATTTTTCTCGTCTTGATTCACGGCATTTTTTTCCGCTGCAGTTTTCCCATAGGGGAACACTGCCGGGGAGCCTACACACGGTCGTTTTTCTCGACCAAGAGAAAAAATGTCGGGAAAAACGGCCGTGTGTAGGGGAACAAGCCGTTCCTCGTTTTTCCCGTCGATGTTTTCACCGTCGAGAAAATCGATCGTGTGTACACGGCATTAGTCTTTTGACTAAAATGACATTTTAGTTTTAGTCGTATTTTAGTCATCGCAATTGTTTTAGTTTTAATCGTATTTTAGTTGACTAAAATGTTATTAAGTTAGTCAAATAAAATGTTTTAGTCTACAAAATTAACACTGGGGTAGTGATAGATCATCACTCACAATGTAAAGTGCAGCGGGGACTGGGGAGTGGGTAAGATGTAGTGTATTTGTTTTTTCTAAAACAGATTTCTGAAAAGTGAACTTACAGTTTAACCCTTTTGCTGCACTGCATTAGATCCTTTGGAGCACAGGGGAGAATAGTCCCCAGATTTCTCATTAACCACTTCAGCCCCGGACCATTTGTCAGCCTAAGGACCAGAGGTCTTTTTACAATTTCGCACTGCGCTGCTTTAACTGGTAATTGCGTGGTCGTGCAATGTTGTACCCAAATGAAATTTGCGTCCTTTTTTTTCTCACAAATAGAGCTTTCTTTTGATGGTATTTGATTGCCTCTGCGATTTAAATTTTTTGCGATATAAACAGAAAAAGACCGAAAATTTTAAATTTTTTTTTTATATTTTCTACTTTTTGTTATAATAAAAATCGAATAAACTCAATTTTAGTCATACATTTAGGCCAAAATGTATTTAGCCACATGTCTTTAGTAAAAAAAAATGTCAATAAGTGTATATTTATGGGTTTGCATGGCTTACATGGGCGTGGCTCGGAGGGGGTGTGGTTAGAGTCTGAGATGAATGAGGGATGGAGGGAGAAAGAAAGAGAGAAAGAAAGAGAGAAATAAAGAGGGATGGAGGGACAGCAGGCCCAGATCCTACACCACAATAGAAATGTGTATTCCAGAAAGTTTAACAAATCAGCAGATAAAGATACTCCAAACACTTGGTGTTAGCGCTTCAATCATCCCGGCACCAGGGTTGTTATGGTGTCAGGATGATTGAAGCGCATTATTTCTATTATTACATTCTAATATAAAATGAAATTATTCAACTCATCATAATGCAGAATCAGTGGAAGCCCTGAGTCCCTCCTTACACCAGGCATTCCCAGCGGAGTTTCTCCTTACACCAGGCATTCCCTGCGGAGTCCCTCCTTACACCAGGCATTCCCAGCGGAGTCCCCCCTTACACCAGGCATTCCCAGTGGAGTCCCCCCTTACACCAGGCATTCCCAGTAGAGTCCCCCCTTACACCAGGAATTCCCAGTAGTGTCCCCCCTTACACCAGGCATTCCCAGTAGAGTCCCCCCTTACACCAGGCATTCCCAGTAGAGTCCCTCATTACACCAGGCATTCCCAGTAGAGTCCCCCCTTACACCAGGCATTCCCAGTAGAGTCCCCCCTTACACCAGGCATTCCCAGTAGAGTCCCCCCTTACACCAGGCATTCCCAGTAGAGTCCCCCCTTGCACCAGGCATTCCCAGTAGAGTCCCCCCTTGCACCAGGCATTCCCAGTAGAGTCCCCCCTTGCACCAGGCATTCCCAGTAGAGTCCCCCCTTACACCAGGCATTCCCAGTAGAGTCCCCCCTTACACCAGGCATTCCCAGTAGAGTCCCCCCTTACACCAGGCATTCCCAGTAGAGTCCCCCCTTACACCAGGCATTCCCAGTAGAGTCCCTCCTTACACCAGGCATTCCCAGTAGAGTCCCTCCTTACACCAGGCATTCCCAGTAGAGTCCCTCCTTGCACCAGGCATTCCCAGAAGAGTCCCTCCTTACACCAGACATTCCCAGTAGAGTCCCTCCTTACACCAGGCATTCCCAGTAGAGTCCCTCCTTACACCAGGCATTCCCAGTAGAGTCCCTCCTTACACCAGGCATTCCCAGTAGAGTCCCTCCTTACACCAGGCACTCCCAGCGGAGTCCCCCCTTACATCAGGCATTCACAGTAGTGTCCCTTCTTACACCAGGCATTCACAGTAGTGTCCCTTCTTACACCAGGCATTCCCAGCAGAGCCCCCCTTACACCAGGCATTCCCAGCGGAGCCCCCCTTACACCAGGCATTCCCAGCGGAGTCCCCCCTTACACCAGGCATTCCCAGCGGAGTCCCCCCTTACATCAGGCATTCCCAGCAGAGTCCCCCCTTACATCAGGCATTCCCAGCAGAGTCCCCCCTTAAATCAGGCATTCCCAGCAGAGTCCCCCCTTACATCAGGCATTCCCAGCGGAGCCCCCCCTTACACCAGGCATTCTCAGCGGAGCCCCCCTTACACCAGGCATTCCCAGCGGTGCCCCCCTTACATCAGGCAATCCCAGCGGAGTCCTCCCTTACACCAGGCATTCCCAGCGGAGTCCCCCCTTACACCAGGCATTCCCAGCGGAGTCCCCCCTTACACCAGGCATTCCCAGCGGAGCCCCCCCTTACACCAGGCATTCCCAGCGGAGCCCCCCCTTACATCAGGTGTGAAGCCCTAGCAGCAGAGACTCTCTCCGCCGCCATTAAACAGAGTGGACAGTGGAGGAGCCGGCCGGATGGCTGCCAATAGGAATTAAGCTGCGGCGCCGCCCACTCCCGCCCCTTCCCACATCATTTCACTCACAGACAGACATCAGCGGGGCGGGAGGTGGGCGGTGCCGCAGCTCAATTCCTATTGTCAGTTACAAGACTCTTGGCCTACAAGAAAATGGCGGCCGGCAGAGACATTGTCTCCGCCGGCCCGTGGACCTCTAGCGGCGGCGGTGGCGCTGAAGATTCGGGGGCCCCGAGTAATTACTCGGGGCCCTACGCAGCTTGCGTAGCAAGCGTATAGGGCGGATCGGCCCTGGCGTCTACAAACTAGGGTACATTTTATGCAATTTACACAGCTTTTAATTTATGACTACCTATCTCATTTCTTGAGGTACTAAAATGGCAGGGCAGTACAAACCCCCCCCCAAATGACCCCATTTTGGAAAGTAGACACCCCAAGAAAATTGCTGAGAGGCATGTTGAGCCCATTGAATATTTTTTTTTTTGTCCCAAGTGATTGAATAATGACAAAAAAATAAAAAATTTACAAAAAGTTGGCACTAAATGATATATTGCTCACACATGCCATGGTTATGTGGAACTGCACCCCAAAATACATTTAGCTGCTTCTCCTGAGTACGGGGATACCACATGTGTGGGACTTTTTGGGAGCCTAGCCGCGTACGGGGGCCCCGAAAACCAATCCTCGCCTTCAGGATTTCTAAGGGTGCAAATTTTTGATTTCACTCCTCACTAACTATGACAGTTTCGAAGGCCATAAAATGCCAAAATAGCACAAAACCCCCCCAAATGACCCCATTTTGGAAAGTAAACACCCCAAGCTATTTGCTGAGAGGCATGTTGAGTCCATGGAATATTTTATATTTTGCCACAAGTTGCGGGAAAAACCTTTTTTTTTTTGCACAAAGTTGTCACTAAATGATATTTCCTATCGCATCATGGCAGCATACACCTTTGGGTTTTGGCTCCGCCCCCACAACCTGATAGGACCATTTAGCTATTAAACCCAGAGAGGGACCCGCCCAGGTATTCTCTTTTTTTCCTCACCTGACCTGACAAGGACATCAAAGATGAAGAACCCCCTTACCGCTTTCGCCCCAGCCAGGTTCAGCCTCTCCTGGGTGGAAGTCCTATTCTGTACAGCCTCTAAATGAGCTCTATGGAAAGAACCCCACTCTGATGGCCTCAGGGGTATGTGCCAATTTTTTTTTACAAACCTTAAATAGGTTTATTATGCAGCGACCTCCAGCTTTTCTGTGCACCCTTTTAGTATTTCACTAACCCGAGCCTTGTAGTCCTACAAGCTTTCCGGTCCTAAAGGATAAGTGCCAGCTCCTCACAGACCTTAATCAGTTCTCTATAGTGGCCTCCAGCTCTCCTGTGTATCGGTCACCAATCGGGCTTTCTGCGCCCTGTAGTCCCACAGCAGGCTCTGTCCATGGCGCCGAGCGCCCAGCCACTTCCGCGCATGCGCGGACAAGAGAGAGGTATCCCTCAGGCTCTCAATGCTGATTCCTGTGTCTTCCAGCTTCCAAGATGGCACCGACTCGCTCACGACGCTACGGCGCATGCGCGGTCATGACGTCATCTCCGGGCGATGTCAATTTTAAAAACCCAAACCTTTTTGCTTTTTTTTTTTCTCTTGAACACTGCACCTGTCAACAGCGCTTTTCAGTGGGATAGATTGCACTACTGTCTCTTCCTTAAGGTAAGCTCCTCAGATCTCTTTTCCTTTTCTGGTTTCACCTTACCTACTACCTGCATGCTCATTTCCTACTGTCTGTTGTAGGGGGGACTATGATCACTCCTCATGGAGGTCGCTGCCCCGGTAGACCATCACCAGCCTAATAGGTAAGGGGGGGGGGGGATTGGTAAGTAGTGAAGATTGAAAAAGAGAGCCTGTCACTAATGCTGTCTAAATTGGACAGCCCTATCAGGTCGGCTAGATCGTCAGATTCAAGACGACAGGAGCCATCCAGAAGGAGCCCAAGCCATAGACAAAGCCGCTCAGATCGCGGTAGAAGTTGCTCACGCACAAGAAAAAGTCGCTCAAGGCGCAGAAGGAGCCTTTCAAAATCTCACTCACGGCACAGCCACTCCTACTACAGGAGGTCTCCTTCACGCAGACGCTCTCCTCCCCCTCAGCGTTCCCGTCCATCAGGGAATTCATGCTGGGTTTGAGGTGCCATAGCACTTCCGGACAAGCTGGCCTGTCGCACATGCTTGGATGAAGCAACTAGAGAGAGAGCTAAGCAGAGAACCGGCTGAATTTACATCCCTGCAAACTGCAGAATCTGAAACGAGCAGATCAGTGAGCACTTCACCTGCGACTCCCTCCACATCTAGAAAGTCAGACCCCTTATCTGACAATGAGGACTTGGAGGTATCCACCGGTTTTGACTTCTCACTTATAGAACCATTCATAAAATCAGTGAAGGAAGCTATAGAATGGGAAGAGGAAAAAGAAACTCCGCAAAAAGCGAAGAAATATTTTCCGAATCTCAAAAAAGAACCAGAAACCTTTCCATTTATAGATGAACTGGAAGACTTAATTAAAGATGAATGGCAAAAACCTGAGAAGAAGACCAGTCTCAGCAATAGATTTGCCAAACTGTATCCGCTAAATGAATCCAGTGTCAATCCACTGGTAACACCACCAGTGGTAGACTCCTCCCTGATGCGCCTAGCCAGGCACGTAACCCTTCCAATAGAAGATGCGGTCACATTTAAAGATGTACTGGACAGAAAGATCGATCTGGATCTTAAAAGAGCCTACCTATCTACAGGTGGTGCCTGCAGACCAGCAATAATGCTAGCAGCAGTGGGAAGGGCTATCTCAAGCTGGTCCTCCAACGCTGAGAAGTTGGTAGCAGAAGGAGTGGAACAAGAGCGAGTAATCACAGCTCTCCAGGAACTCAGCCTTGCAGGCGACTTTGTCGCAGAGGCCTCTGTAGACATAATAAAGTCAACATCTAGAGCAATGTTAAGCTCAGTGATGGCCAGGAGGGCACTCTGGCTAAAACCATGGTCAGCAGATCTCTCCTCAAAGTCTAACTGGTGTAAGATCCCATTTGACGGCACAACCCTCTTCGGAGAGAAGCTGGACTCGGCCATTTCAAAGGTCACCGGTGGAAAGTCTGGACTCATTCCTTCAGACAGAAGGCCTAGGCAACAAAGGCCACCTACATTCAGATGGAACCTCCCAGATAGATACAGAGAGGCAAAATCCTACAAGCCCGGCAGGGAGTACAGAAAAAATTGGAAGAATCCACAATCATCCTTCCTAAAACTCCAAAAGTCCAAGACCCCTACCCCGCCCAACCAGCTGTAGTAGGAGCCAGACTAAAGGACTTCAAGCAGGTTTGGGTGGAGATAATAAAAGACCCATGGACAGTGGCTACTGTCCAGGACGGACACGAATGGAGGTTCAAGAATAGACCTCCCAGAGACCAATTCGTAAAAAACAGAATTCCAACATCACGGGAAAAGAAGCTTATATTGGCAGAATATGTCCAAGATCTAATACAAAAACAGGCCATAGTGGAAGTCCCACCTCCACAAAAGGGGGAAAGGTTTCTACTCCCCTCTGTTTTTGGTGAAGAAAAAGACCGGGGGTCTGCGCCCCGTCCTAGACCTAAAAAATCTCAATCGCTCAATCCTAGTGGAGACATTCAAGATGGAAAGCTTACAATCAATCCTCTATGCCATAAATATCGGCGATTGGATGCTCTCCGTGGATTTAAAGGACGCTTACCTGCACGTTCCCATTCACACTGCATTCCAGAATTTTCTCTGCTTCTCGGTAAACCATCAACACTTTCAGTTTCAAAGCCTTCCGTTTGGGATTTCTACCGCTCCCAGAACATTTACCAAGGTCCTGCTACCAGTGATAGCACTACTAAGGGAGCAAGGATTAAGAGTCCACCATTATCTGGACGACATCCTATTGCTTGCAGACAACCAAGAGTCTCTTTTACTCCACCGAGACACTCTAACATCCACCTTGCAAAAATTTGGGTGGCTGATAAACTGGAAGAAAAGTAATCTCCAACCTACTCAGAGAATGGTCTTCCTGGGGGCAGAACTGGATACCAGACTCAACACCATAGAGCTTCCTCAGGAGAAAATTTCCATTATAATCCAGAAGGCAAAGGGATTACTCTTATCCAACACACTCCCAGCCAGAGAGTATCTCAGCATCATGGGGTGGCTATCAGCAACCATTCCTATGGTCCAATGGAACACAAGACCTCTCCAGATGTCTTTCTTGAGACAGTGGAACGGGGTATCGATGTCTCAACGAATCAACATCCGAAAGGAAGTCAAACAATCACTATGGTGGTGGACCCGATTGCACATCCTAAAAAGGTACAAACGCATAGTTACCCCTCCCCAGGAGGTTATTACTTCGGATGCCAGCAAGGAAGGCTGGGGAGCACACTACCAGCAATTTGCAGTCCAAGGCCATTGGTCTTTTGAGACACAGGATGTGGTATCGAACATCCTAGAGATGAAAGCAGCTTTCCAAGCTCTCCTAGCTTTCAGTCCTCTCCTGAAAGGGAAAGAAGTCCTGTTGAGGATGGACAACAGGGTGGCAGTTGCCTATATCAACAGGCAAGGAGGCACCAAAAGCCGCTCCATGATGCAGGAAGTCCGCCCAGTCCTCGAATGCACGCAAGTGAATCTGTCGGTGTTAAGGGCAATGTATGTCACAGGAACCCAGAACCAGCTGGCCGACACGCTAAGCAGAAGCTTAATTTCCAACAATGAATGGGCTCTGAGTCACCAAGCCTTTTCCCTCATAGCAAGAACTTGGGGCATGCCGGATATAGACCTGGCAGCGACTCCAGACAATGCGACGTGCCGGAGGTATCTGACAAGAACCCCCTGCCCATCAGTGGAGGGGACAGATTGCCTACAACACGAGTGGAACTTCCATCTGGGTTACATCTTTCCCCCGACACCTCTCATACCGAGATTTCTTCTCAAGCTCAAGAGGTCATCTTCCACAGTAATAACAGTCCTTCCTTTTTGGACGAGACGGCCATGGTTTACCACTCTCCTTCAGCTGAATACAGCGAGACCCTTACCGCTTCCACCAGCAGTGGATCTACTCTCCCAGGGGCAACTTCTTCATCCATCCCCGGAAAGGATGCATCTGACAGCCTGGAGATTGAAAGGGCTACGTTCTTAAACCAAGGTTGCTCCCAAAAAGTGGTAGAAACTCTTCTTCAAGCCAGAAGATGCACCACCAACAGTACCTATAAGAGGATCTGGGAGAAGTTTCTCTCAGTTGCACAGCAACAAAACTGGAATCCATCATCTCCAACAGTTGCTCAAATCCTTGAGTTTCTCCAGTTAAGCCTAGAGAAAGGCCTCGGGTCAAGTACCTTAAAAGTCCACGTGTCAGCTTTATCTGCCATGACAGGAGGCAAGTTGGCGCAAGAGCCCCTAGTCATTCAGTTCCAGAGGGCCTGCCTAAAGATAAGATAAGGCCTCCCAGAAAGCCTTCCTTCCCGACCTGGGATCTTTCGGTTGTACTAGAAGTTCTATCACACGAACCATTCTTTCGGTTAGAAAACATCTCTTTGTGGGACTTAACACTCAAAGTCACCTTCTTAATTGCAATAACATCGGCCAAGAGAGTTTCAGAGATGCAAGCTCTACTGGCAAAAGAAACATACTTAATTGTCTACCCAGATAAAGTAGTCCTAAGACCATCCAATCGGTTTATTCCGAAGGTGTCATCCTCCTTCCACTTCAATCAGGAGATTAACCTTCCTGCTCTCTCCACAGAACAAGGGGATACACATCCGCTGGATGTAAGAACTAACATCCTAACCTACCTGTCAACAACAAACGACCATAGGAAGTCGGAAAATCTCCTGGTCATCCCACACGGCTCGAGAAGAGGCCAAGCAGCAACCTCTCACACCATCGCAGCATGGCTGGTGAAGACCATCAAAAAGACTTATTCACTGAGTCAAACGCAAACATCTGAGGGCTTAAAGGCACATTCTACAAGGGCAATGGCGACCTCCTGGGTGGCCTACTGCAGAGTGTCCTCAGAAACTATTTGCCGAGCAGCAACCTGGTCCTCCAGGAATACCTTTATTTCTCATTACAAGGTTTACTCTGCCAGATTGTCCACAGCAGAGTTTGGACGAGCAATTATTCAGTCCCACACCTCTATTCCATGTAAATAAAAAAATTGTCTTTATGCTCAGACCCACCCAGTCTGCGAGTTATTCACCCAAATGTGTATGCTGCTATGATGCGACAGGAAAATGGAAAATTGTATACTCACTTTTCCGTAATTTTCCTTTCCTGTCGCATCTTCATGGCAGCATACAGATGCCCACCCGTCTGAGGTGAGGTATATATATACTAGAATACCTGGGCGGGGGCCCTCTCTGGGTTTAATAGCTAAGTGGTCCTATCAGGTTGTGGGGGCGGAGCCACAACCCAAAGGTGTATGCTGCCATGAAAATTATGGAAAGGTGAGTATACAATTTTCCATTATTGCTCACACATGCCATGGGAATATGTGAAATTACACCCCAAAATAGATTTTGCTGCTTCTCCTGAGTACGGGGATACCACATGTGTGGGACTTTTTGGGAGCTTAGCCGCGTACGGGACCCCGAAAACTAAGCACCACCTTCAAGATTTCTAGGGCATACATTTTTGATTTCACTCCTCACTACCTATCACAGTTTTGAAGGCCATAAAATGCTAAGATGGGACAAAACCCCCCCAAATGACCCCATTTTGGAAAGTAGACACCCAAGCTATTTCCCAAGAGATTGAATAATGACAAAAAAATTAAAATTACAAAAAGTTGTCACTAAATGATATATTGCTCCCACATGCCATGGTAATATGTGGAATTGCACCCCAAAATACATTTTGCAGCTTCTCCTGAGTATGGGGATACCACATGTGTGGGACTTTTTGGGAGCCTAGCTGCGTACGGGGCCCCGAAAACCAATCACCGCCTATAGGATTTCTAATGCCGCATACACACGATCGTTTTTAATGACGAGAAAAATTAAATTTTTTAAAATGGTCATTAAAAATGATCGTGTGTGGGCTTTCCAGCATTTTTCCCGATGAGAAAAACGGCGAGAATGACGATGAGAAAAATTGGAACATGCTCTAATTTTTCACGTCGTTTTTTACATCGTCGTTTTTCTCGTCATGAAAAACGGCCGTGTGTGGGCTTTAACGACGTGAAAAAAAATGCGCATGCTCAGAATCAAGTATGAGACGGGAGCGCTCGTTCTGGTAAATTTAGCGTTCGTAATGGAGATAGCACATTCGTCACGCTGTAACGGACTAAAAAGCACAAGGCTGAAAAGCACGAATCGTCTCTCAAACTTCACTAACATGAAGGGTGGCGCCATCCGAATGGAACTTCCCCTTTATAGTGCCGTTGTACGTGTTGTACGTCACCGCGCATTACTCGAACATTTTATTCCACGATAGTGTGTAGGCAAGGCAGGCTTGGGAGGAAACACGAAAAATCACGTCAAGAAAAATGAAGTTTTTTTCAATGACATTAAAAACGACCGTGTGTACGCGGCATAAGGGTGCAAATTTTTGATTTTACTCCTCACTACCTATCACAGTTTTGAAGGCCATAAAATGCCAAGATAGCACAAAACCCCCCCCAAATGACCCCATTTTGTAAAGTAGACACCCGAAGCTATTTGCTGAGAGGCATGGTGAGTATTTTACAGCTCTCATTTGTTTTTGAAAATGAAGAAAGAAAATATATTTTTTATTTTTTACATTTTCAAAACTTTGTGACAAAAAGCGAGATCTGCAAAATACTCACCATACCTCTCAGCAAATAGCTTGGGGTGTCTACTTTCAAAAATGGGGACATTTGGGGGGGGGGGGTTTGTGCCATCTGGGCATTCCATGGCCTCCGAAACTGTGATTTGCAGTGAGGAGTGAAATCAAAAATTTACACCCTTAGAAAGCCTGAGGCCTCGTACACACGGCCGAGATTCTCGTTGAAAAAAACATGTCGTTTTTTTCGACGAGATTCTTGGACAAGAAACTTGTTCCGGCCGAGTGTACACACGCTTGTTTCAAAGAACCCGCGGTTCTTTGAAAGGAGCGTACGCGGTGACGTCATCGACTACGTCGAGCATGCGCTCGTCACATTCGATGCCGTCGCCGCCATCTTGGTATACCCTACGTATGCCTAGGAAGCTACCGCGCATGCGTCGAATTCATTTCGAACATGCGCGGGCTTCGGGGAGGACAGGTAAGTGTACACACACTCACTTTTCTCGTCGAGAAACATGCCGAGGAGAATCTCGACGAGAAAATAGAGAGCAGGTTCTCTATTTTCTCGTCGAGGTTTCTTGTCGGTTTTCTCAACGAGAAACCCGATAGCAACTGTGAGGGGGTTAACTCGGTAGCGGGTGTGTGTGACCCCCTGGATGGGCTCCCCACACAAAAACAGGCCCAGCAGACGGAGGTTGTGGTTTTCAAGATCAAAAGGTGCGGTTTATTTCTCTATTTACAGTGACAAAAACACAGCAAAGCAAAAAGAAACATAAACAAAATAAATCCTGGTCAGCTTGACCTCTGACTAAACATGCAGGTTTCCCTAACTAACAACTGGGATCAGCCTGGTGCTGTCCTAGTCCCTAAGTCCCTGGTTTAGTAAATGTCCAAACAAATAGCCAGACAGGCTTTGTCTCACCGCACAGGGGTTCACTCTCCCTAGACAGTCCACACAGGTCTGGTTCCAGGCATGAGCAAACACCTAATGAAGCTGGGAGTTTTTATAGAGGCCTTAAACGAGCTGACAAGCTTCAGCTGGTCTCATCAACTCCCTGCCTGCACGACGCCCAGCACTCTCCCTAGAGGTATGAATCATCCATGAGCCCACTAGCCTCAGCTGGGCTTCATCAACTCTCTCCCTAGTTGTATAAGTCGGCATAAAGCCTGAATCTGGGAGAAATATACCTACCCCCCTGGATGCAACCAGGTGACTTTACCTTCCTGCTGTCACATACCCCCCCCTCTTGTTTTAACCTTGGGGTTGGAACACCAGCAATCAGGCATTCATGTACTCGAGACAAAGCATCCACATTCCCCATTTGAACGCCAGGGCGATGCTTTACTGTGAAGTTGAATTCCTGTAGGGCCAGGAACCACCTATTTACTCTTCTATTTGTCTCCTTGTTTTGAGCCATCCACTTTAACGGAGCGTGATCCGTAACCATGTCAAAGTGCCTACCTAGCAGATAGTACCGAAGGGAATCTAGAGCCCACTTCACCGCTAAACACTCCTTTTCAACCGTGGCGTAATTTACCTCATGGGACTTCAACTTCCTGCTGAGGTAAATGACTGGGTGCTCTTCCCCGTTCCAGACCTGGGACAATACTGCTCCTAACCCCACATCTGACGCATCACTTTGTACGACAAAGTCTTTAGAGAAGTCGGGTGAGTACAACACTGGCTGGCTACATAAGGCTTGTTTCAAGAATTGGAATGCTGCCTCAGCCTCGGGGGTCCATTTAATCATGACCGACCCTTTCCCTTTCGTCAGGTTGGTTAGGGGCACAGCCTTAGAAGCAAAGTGGGGAATGAAGCGCCGATAATAACCCGCGATTCCCAGAAAGGCTCGTACCTGCTTCTTGCTGTTGGGACGTGGCCAACTCTGGATGGCCTCGACTTTGTTGAGTTGGGGTTTTATTACTCCCCTGCCAATGGTGTACCCAAGATATTTGGCCTCCTCCTGCCCAATGGTACACTTCTTGGGGTTAGCCGTAAACCCCGCTTCCCGGATAGAGTCTAGGACTGCTTGCACTTTTGGCAGATGTGAGGCCCAATCTGTGCTATGGACAATTACGTCATCCAGGTAAGCCGCAGCATACTTCCGATGGGGCCTCAGTATCTGGTCCATTTTCCGCTGGAATGTGGCCGGCGCATTCTGTAACCCGAACGGCATTCTCTTATATTGGAACGCCCCGTCTGGGGTTACAAATGCGGTTTTCTCTTTGGCCGACTTGGCCAGGGGAATTTGCCAATACCCTTTTGTGAGGTCAAGAGTCGTCATGTATCGGGCTGTTCCCAGCCGGTCGATCAACTCATCTATACGTGGCATGGGGTAGGTGTCAAATTTTGTAACTTTGTTCAACTGACGAAAATCGTTACAAAATCGCCAGCTCCCATCCGGTTTAGGCACCAACACAATGGGACTAGACCAATCACTTTGGGACTCCTCTATCACCCCTAAGTTCAGCATTTTCTGTACTTCCTCCCGTATTGCCTCCCGTCGGGCCTCTGGGATCCGATAGGGTTTTAACTTCACCCTTTCACCGGGCGGGGTAATAATATCATGCTCTACCCCAGATGTTTGTCCCGGCAGCTCAGAGAACACCTCCTTGTTGCGAAGCACAAACTCCTTAACCTCCTGTTGTTGGGGTTGTGACAAGGTGGCTGCTATTCCAACCTCCGGAATCACGCAACCAGTTTGAGCTGGTGACCAAGTTTCTGCGACTAGGGACTCTCTATCCCTCCAGGCTTTCAACAGATTAACGTGATAGATCTGTTCGGGCTTTCGCCTTCCTGGTTGTCTGACCTTGTAATTCACTTCGCTCACTTTTTCCATTATCTCGTAGGGGCCTTGCCATTTGGCAAGGAATTTACTTTCAACCGTAGGGACAAGTACCAATATCCTATCCCCCGGGGAAAAGGTACGGGTCTTGGCTCCACGGTTGTACACTCTCTGCTGTGCCAACTGCGCTTGGGCCAAATGTTCCTTCACGATGGGCATTACCTGTGCAATTCGATCTTGCATCAGGGCGACATGCTCAATCACACTCCTGTGGGGAGAACTCTCACTTTCCCAAGTTTCCTTGGCAATATCCAACAGCCCTCTTGGGTGTCTCCCATACAGTAACTCAAAGGGGGAGAATCCCGTAGAGGATTGGGGCACCTCCCTAATATCAAACATCAAATAAGGAAGTAGACAGTCCCAATCCTTTCCATCTCTATCCACCACTTTCTTCAACATTTGTTTTAGGGTTTTGTTGAATCTTTCAACCAGCCCATCGGTTTGGGGGTGATACACAGACGTACGCAATTGCGTCACTTTGAACAATTTACACAGCTCTTTCATAACCCGGGACATAAAGGGTGTACCTTGGTCCGTAAGCAGTTCTTTACAAATACCCACCCGGCTAAAAACAAGAGATAGCTCTTTGGCTATGGTTTTGGCCGAGGTATTTCGGAGAGGGATCGCTTCTGAATAACGGGTGGCATAGTCCATTATAACTAATATGTACTGGTGCCCCCTAGCGGACTTGATTATAGGACCTACCAAATCCATTGCGATCCTCTCAAACGGGACCTCAATGATGGGTAGAGGGACCAGCGGGCTACGGAAATGTGGCATCGGGGCCGACCTCTGACACACAGGGCAGGAGGAACAATAATTTTCTATGTCCTTCATCACCCCAGGCCAATAGAATCTCTGTAATACCCTCTCTCGGGTTTTCTCTGTCCCCAGATGACCTCCAAGAATGTGCCCATGGGCCAACTCCAACACCAACTTCCTGTAAGGTTTGGGCACCACAAGCTGCTCAACGGTTTCTTCTGCCCTTTTTGCCCCCCGATACAGTAGGTCCTTCTCTACGCTGAAGTATGGGTAAGTGCAGGTATTATCTGGGTTCACTAACTCGCCATCTATTTCCACTACGTTTTCCCGTGCCTTTATTAGGGCGGGGTCTTTTAACTGTTCTGTGGCAAAATTTTCCCTGTGAACCTCAAGATCAGAAAACTCCACAGACGGTAGGTTTTCATCTGAGGAGGTGGGCTCCTCTCCAGTTTCTTGAGTCTCGCCTGCCAATACTGACAAGGGAAATTCTGGAGAGTCCTCACCACTCTCAGAGGAGTTCTGGCTATCACCTTCCTGGTACATAGGGGCACCAGTGGGGGGCTCAGGATCATCCCACAGTTCCCAGAACTTCGGAAAATCCCTTCCCACAATGGCATCATGCGGTAATTGAGATACTAACCCCACTGGATGAGAGAGGGTACCTTTGGGGGTCTTGAAACACACTGTAGTCACTGGATACTCTCGGGTGTCCCCATGCACACAAATAACAGCTACCTTGCTATTCCCAGAGACCTCTGTTTTAACTAATTCAGCCTTTATCAGGGTCACAAGGCTACCTGAATCCAGTAATACCACAACATTTCTACCATTAATACACATTTTGCATAAATGTTTCTCAGTTCCCCGAATGGCAGTGCATGCGACTGTCGCACACAGCGACTGACGTCTGTCCGTCAGAAAGTCACATTGCATGGGTTCCTCCACAACCGGGCAATTTGGTGCAATATGTCCCGCTTGCCGGCAGCGGTAGCAAACAATCCTTTTGGCTGCCTCTTGAGCCCCCGACTTCCCAGGCTGTTCTCGCCAAACCCTGGGCAGAGCTCCCACCCTCTCACTCTCTCCACCCTCACCCCTTGGAATCATCTTATCCGCCCCTGGGGATGGTCTGGTCTTAGGGTGGAAAGTCCGAGAGTCTCTGGAAGAGGCCGTCAGGTTCTCTGCAGCCAAGTATCTCTCTACACGATCCACAAGTTTACCGGCCGTTTCTGGGTCTCCATGGCTTACCCACTTTTGAATGGCGGTAGGAAGAGCTCTCAAGAAACGATCCATCACAACACGTTCCACAATCTCCGGTGCGGACAAAGTCTCTGGCTGTAGCCACTTCCTGCTCAGGTGAATGAGATCATACATTTGAGACCTGGGGGGTTTTCCAAGCTGGAAAGTCCAGTTATGCACACGCTTAGCCCGGACAGCCAGGGTGACACCCAGCCTTGCCAATATTTCAGCTTTTAGCATCCCATAGTCTTTTGCTTGGTCAGGCTCTAGGTCATAGTAAGCTTTCTGCGATTCACCAGTTAACAGAGGAGCCACCAGTCCAGCCCACTGCTCCTCAGGCCACTTTTCTCTTTCAGCAGTCCTTTCAAATGTGGTCAAAAATACCTCTGGATCATCCTCTCCAGTCATTTTTGTCAATAAACGACTCACCCCAAAGGACGCGGTATTAGTGGGACGGCTTTCCTCACTGGTCTGCGGACGTTGCTGCATTACTGCTTCCATCTGTTGTTGTAGTCTCTGCTCTTGCTTCTGCAACAGGTCTATGAAGCGGGCCTCAGATTGCTGCTGGGCTTGTTGCTGGGCTGCGAAGCTCTTTTGCAAACCTGCATTTGTCTGCTGTTGATTGGCATTTGCTAGAGCCAGCTGTTTCAGTATCTCCTCCATGCTGGCTTAAAAAAAACTGCCACTGGTTCTCCACCAACTGTGAGGGGGTTAACTCGGTAGCGGGTGTGTGTGACCCCCTGGATGGGCTCCCCACACAAAAACAGGCCCAGCAGACGGAGGTTGTGGTTTTCAAGATCAAAAGGTGCGGTTTATTTCTCTATTTACAGTGACAAAAACACAGCAAAGCAAAAAGAAACATAAACAAAATAAATCCTGGTCAGCTTGACCTCTGACTAAACATGCAGGTTTCCCTAACTAACAACTGGGATCAGCCTGGTGCTGTCCTAGTCCCTAAGTCCCTGGTTTAGTAAATGTCCAAACAAATAGCCAGACAGGCTTTGTCTCACCGCACAGGGGTTCACTCTCCCTAGACAGTCCACACAGGTCTGGTTCCAGGCATGAGCAAACACCTAATGAAGCTGGGAGTTTTTATAGAGGCCTTAAACGAGCTGACAAGCTTCAGCTGGTCTCATCAACTCCCTGCCTGCACGACGCCCAGCACTCTCCCTAGAGGTATGAATCATCCATGAGCCCACTAGCCTCAGCTGGGCTTCATCAACTCTCTCCCTAGTTGTATAAGTCGGCATAAAGCCTGAATCTGGGAGAAATATACCTACCCCCCTGGATGCAACCAGGTGACTTTACCTTCCTGCTGTCACACAGCGTACACACGACCGATTTACTCGGCAAGACCTCTCTGCCAGCAAGTTTCTTGCTGGTTCTTGCCGAGAAAATCGGTCGTGTGTACGAGGCCTGAAGGCGGTGCTTGGTTTTTGGGGTCCCGCACACGGCTAGGCTCCCAAAAAGTCTCACACATGTGGTATACCCGTACTCAGGAGAAGCAACAGAGTGTATTTTTGGGTTGTAATTCCACATATTCCCATGGCATGTTTGAGCAATATATAATTTAGTGACAACTTATAAAATATTCCATGGGACTCGACATGCCTCTCAGCAAATAGCTTGGGGTGTCTACTTTCCAAAATGGGGTCATTTGGAGGGGTTTTGAACTGTCCTGGCATTTTATGGACAACATTTAGAAGCTTATGTCACACATCACCCACTCTTCTAACTACTTGAAGACAAAGCCCTTTCTGACACTTTTTGTTTACATGAAAACATTTTTTTTTTTGCAAGAAAATTACGTTGAACCCCCAAACATTATATTTTTTAAAGCAAAGGCCCTACATATTAAAATGGTGGGTGTTGCATTTTTTTTTCCACACAGTATTTGCGCAGCAATTTTTTTGGGGGAAAAAAATACACTTTTTTGATTTTAATGCACTAAAACACACTATATTGCCCAAATTTTGGATGAAATAAAAAATATGATCTTAGGCCAAGTACATGGATTCCAAACACGACATGCTTTAAAATTGCGCACAAACGCGCAGTGGCGACAAACTACATACATTTTTAAAAGCCTTTACAGGTTACCACATTAGATTTCCAGAGGAAGTCTACTGCTAAAATGACTGTCCTCGATCTGACCTTCGCGGTGATACCTCACATGCATGGTGCAATTGCTGTTTACATATGACGCCAGACCGACGCTTGCGTTCGCCTTTGCGCAAGAGCAGGGGGGATAGGGGTGCTTTTTTTTTTTTTTTTATTAATTATTTTGCTTTTTTATTTTATTTTTAAACTGTTCCTTCCATTTTTTTTTTTTTGTTATCTCAGGGAATGTAAATATCCCCTATGATAGCAATAGGTACTCTTTTAAAAAAAAAATTGGGGTCTATTAGACCCTAGATCTTTCCTCTGCCCTCAAATCATCTGACCACCAAGATCGGTGTGATAAAATGCTTTCCCAATGGCGCTGTTTATATCCGGGGGGGACATTCCCTCCCACTGCTTGTAAAAGCAGTCTAGAGGCTAATTAGCCACTAGGATTGCTTTTACATGAAAGCAGACCGCTGGCTGAAAAGAATGATACCAAGATGATACCTAAACCCACAGGCATCATTCTGGTATATCCATTCAAAGTCCAGCAACATACCAGTACTGTCACATACCTTCGGTGTGAGCCTGATGTGCAGAGGGAGACCTCCCATACAAGCCCGGCTCGGAGACCACTGGAGTGGGGACAGTGGTGGTAAGAGCGTGGTGAGGTAAGGGTGCCTGCTTGGTCTTCTTGGCTGGGTGTAGTAAAGCCAAGCAAAAGCTGGAACAGCTGGAACCGGGAGCAGGTCAGTAGGTGCAGGTATGCAGGGCAGCAGATGCAGGTCAGCAGGCGCAACTGAAGTAAACAATAATGTCCCGCATAGTCGTATATAAAACTGTCATGCCAAATTAATAAACAAATTTATATCCCATTCAACATTCATACCAAAGGGTTGGTATGTACGGAGTTCGTAAATCCAAAAAGTTTCCAAACAGGACACTCCACGTATGCGGGACTCGCCCCTCCAATGTGGGACAAATTGATCAATCACCAAAAATTGTGTCCCCATAGGGTCACGATTGTGGTGTTGTAAATAGTGCCGCGGAACACTATGATTTGTTTTTCCTAACTTGATGTTATTGATGTGTTCATTGACCCGGATGGAAAAGGTCCTGATGGTGCGGCCAATGTATTGTTTTTTACAAGGGCAAGTCAGAAGATACACAATGAATTGTGTGGCGCATGTGGTAAAACGTTTCATCTGGTATACACGCAGAGTAACCATAGATTGAAAGGTCTCGCTTTTCCGTCTACCATGGGTGTTGTGTAAACACACATTACACTTACGACAAGGGAAATATCCCTTGCAATCCTGAAAAAGGGTTACCCTTTTGGGAGGGTCGATAATGTTAGGGGCGATCTGACCTTGAATAGATCTAGCCCCCTAAAGATAACATTGGACCGTTCCGGTAGGGCAGGTCCCAATATTTTATCATTTTGGAGGACACCCCAATGTTTTTTGAGTATACCCTTAATTAGTCTAGATTGGACAGACTATGTGGTAAAGAAGGACCACTTACACCTGTCGTCTTTCGCTTTTTTTGGGCGCTCCTGGAGTAATGTACTACGATCAATCCGTAAGATCCGACCAATTTCCATATCCAGAGCGCCTACCTCATAGCCTTTCTCCACAAACAGTTCCTTCAGGATAGCAGATTGAATGTCAAAATCTTCAACCCTGGTGCAGTTCCGTCTTAACCAAAGAAACTGTCCACCGGGTATCGATTTAAGCCACTGTGGATGGTGGCAACTGTCTATTGGGATATACCCATTGCGATCTGTGGGCTTGAAGTAGGTATTAAACTCAAGATGTTGGTCCACGACTTTAATCTCCAAGTCCAAAAAATGTATAGAGGAGGAGCTAGCCGCATGGCTCAGCTTAATCCCTCTATCGTTGGAGTTGAGCGTGGACATAAATTGGCCAAGGGACTCGTAGTCACCCTTCCATAGGAGGAGGATGTCGTCTATATATCTAGCCCAGAGAACCAATTCGGGTCTCTGAAGGGCATAGACGACATCCTCTTCCCATTTGGCCATAAATAAATTGGCCAAACTGGGGGAAAATTTTGCCCCCATAGCAACTCCCTTGGTCTGCAAATAAAAATTATTCTGAAACCAGAAATAATTATGTTTAGCCACAAACCTCAGGAGCTGCATGATAAAATTCCGTTGGATAATCGAGAGGGTGCTATTAGTGGATAAATAATGTTCGACGGCATTGAACCCCAACTCGTGAGGAATACTTGTATACAATGCCGTCACATCCGCTGTGACCAAGATGGTACCTACCTGAAAATCAACGGATTCCAAAAGTCTAATAGTATCCCCAGTATCCTTCAAGAAGGATGGTGTAAGTTTGACAAGCGGTTGAAGGTGAAAATCTATATATTTTCCTATTCTGGCCGTCACAGAGTCGATTCCGCTCACAATGGGGCGGCAAGGTGGGTTAACAGGATCTTTATGTACCTTAGGAAGGTAATATATAGCTGGAATCCTAGGTGAAACTGGTACCAAATAACTCCTTTCTTTTTTGTCTCGAATCCCCAAAGAAAAACCCTCATCGATCAATTCTACTAGAGCCTTCTTATAGGTAGTGGTGGGATTCTTATTCATTAAGGTGTACGTTTCTGAATCACCCAATATTTTATCCATCTCTTTGATATAATCAATTTTGTCCAGCACGACAATTGCACCGCCTTTGTCGGCCGGACGAATGATTAAATCTTTTTGCTCACAAAGTTGCTTCAAACCAGTCTTAACTTTAGGATTCATGTGTATCTTTTTGGTGGGCAATTTTTCGAAATCTTCTAAAACCAAACTACGGAAAACACTTATAGCGGGAGCTATGTTTCCCGGAGGGTTAAACAAGGAAGGGCACTATCTATTAGTGATTACAAGGAAGAATCCGATTTTTCGTTTCATTTCTTGTTCGTCCACAAGATGGCAGTATAGTGATAGGAGGTTTTAGATGGCATTCTTTGTATTTGTTTCCACCTGTGAGTGTGGGCCGTCACATCCTAGGTTCATGTGTGCCTTTCGTTCACCTGCCGAGGGGCATCACATGACTGATGGAGGCGTTCCGCTCTCACTAGGGCGGACTTGTGGGGGAGAGAGATGCGTTCCTCTTTTCTGTGTAACGTTGAGACGTTCGTGACGCGGCCGATTCTTTTTCGGCCTGCGTTGCGTTCCACCGCTGCGGTCCACGTGACTGTCACATCTTATGCGCCGTGATGTCACTGGATTTGTTCGCGACGCGGCCGTTTCTCTTTCGGCCGGCGCTGCATTCCAACGCTGCGGTCCACGTGACTGTCACATTCCATGCGCCGTGACGTCATCAGATCTGTACAGCGTTTGGCTGTCCTGGCGAGGGAAGATCTCGGGACATGCCATTTAACGCTCACACGAGCACATACATGCTCGATAGGATTATAGAATGTATGGCACCCATTTATAGTGTGATATTGTTTTACCATGCAGGTATGTTGCCATACTTTTTGACACACCCCCATCTTCCGTTTATTCATTCAGGGTTGGTGGGTGGTGTATGTCATACATTATATGGGACCTGGCCAATAAGGGAATGGGGGTTGATTTTGTAGGTGGTTTATACTGCACATCATCACTCCCTCCTTTTTTTGGCGGGTCTTTTAACGGTTACCATTGGCTGGTGTAATACTACTTCCGGGGTCAAAAAGGCTGGGATAGCCGACCTGGGAGGAGTCTTTCATCAATGCCGCATTTCATTGGTTTATTATTGGAGGCTGCGAGTCTGATTGGTGATCCGGTCTACTCTCCTCCAATCGTGAACTCACTCAGTGGAAGGCCATCTGATTGGCTGGTTCTCCTTTTAGCTTGGTGGGTTTGTTGTATAAATCCATGTGCAGTATGGGGGAGTAGGTTGATGCCCCAGTAGAAGTCATACTTGGACAAAACGCGTAGGGCTTGGTACGCCACTTCCCATACTGCTTTTTATTCTGTTTTATGTGATCACTTTTTTAAATGTCAAATTTTGTGGTTTTATTTCAATAAAACCGTATACTATATTTTTTTGACCTGCACCATCGGAACATTGTCTCTTTTTTTCTGCATGTGAGTTGGAGAGAGCTTCTTTTGGAACCATTTTACATTTTCAAGTCACCCCCCATTGGGGGTATGTTTGGGTTTAATCATCTTGATATCCATTGGAATACGGCTGACATCCGGTGAATCCAGGTTGGTCCCAAATACTCTGGATTTCTTATCAAGATTTGGAGCTGAGGACTACTGAGTTGCCACGACTGAGACTGAGATTCCAAAATATACGAGTCATCAGACAAGTCGACTGGTCCCGGAGTTGGATTCTCTACGCTTACGCGATCTGCTGTCATTGACAGGCAGATCCACGGGTTCTGGTAAGAGTACTCCACCTTATTTTATAGAGTTGGAAGATGTCTTTTCCTTGATGACCCATAAAGGCTACATGTCCTTTTTTTCATCATAATGGATACATGTTTTGAATGGACATTTCATATTTATTTTATGATTTTCTATGTTAGATATTATGGACTTTATATTCACGTATACACTTTATGATTAGATATTTATCAATATTTTTTCACTTAGGTTTCACTTTCTTAGAGAGACATTGATTTGTTCTCACTTTCACTGTATAGCGCTACTTTTTCTATACCCATTTCGTTTACAATTTTAGTCACATTGTTGTGTAATAAAAGTATTTTGAATAAACAAAAATAGTAGCGCTTCTGTGTATCACACCACAAATCTAAATACTATAGCAAATGTATATATGTCCCGTGAAGAAATACATATATGTGAAAAACTGCAAAACATATACTCTAAAAATATATATATGTGCACATACAATAAATTAATAAATGTCCGTAACGTTCAAATATTGTTTTCAAACCAGTTGTGAAAAAAACATTTAAAGAAAGTCCAACAGTGAGATAAGTGTTCCAATAATAGTGACTTCAACTAAAATTTGCATAACAATCTTCCTGTGTTCTCTTGAATAAACCTTCACCACACCAGCGTGATTAGTGACTCCACTCCCTAAGGACTTGCACTCACCACTAGGATTTGCCTTGCACTCTCATGCTCGGCTTCACAGCTTAAACACCCCTCAGGGTATAAAAGATAGATCCAAACTATGTTGCGAGGTCAGTCAAGTTTTCCCACATGAAAAAGCAAAAAAGTCTCCAATAGTGAAGTACGTAAAAACTTTTATTAAACACAGCACAGGTAACCTTCAATAGTTTCACTCACATCTAGCAAATCAAAATTAGGCACTTCAGCAAAATCACTTCAAAACGCCAGACAGGCATACGACAGGTAGCCGCGATGTATTGCGGTCTCGGCGGACCAATCAATCATTTGTGTCTCACCCTCCTTCATATATGCCCGTCTCTCCACTCCAATCGAAAACACAGTGAACTTCCGTCCAAACACCGGACTGTAGATTCGATGAGTGGTCGAAAAAACCAAACACCATACACTATAAAAGAGCGCCATGTAGCTTCTCCCACGGATGCCCAATCTTTCTCAGCCTCCGAAGGCGAGACCTTCAAAGGTTTCTGATGTTCGTAACAAACCCCAAATACCCAAGCCTTACCCCAATTATCCTCCCCCAATAGGGGTAGAGGTTCTAACAACAGAGGAAGGGGTGTACAACGGGGTCACTCGGGGGATACCTATCATTATAGGAGCCCTCGAAGGCCGTCGTTTGGATGGCCTGATCACCATGGTGATTATCATCGCGATGATCGTGACTATCAGTACAGAACACCTATCCGGGTCCAGAATAGGTTCCTCCCCCCACAAGAGGATTATAGGAGAGAGGAACACTATGGACCCCGTGGTTATTATAATAGAGATGATGATTTACTCTCCAGATCTCCGTACAATTATAATCACAATCCTCCAGGGTCCTCTTATCAATCGGGTTTTCACAGGGTCATGCAGGAATACCCAGGAAGCCCGGAAGAAAAAGAGGTACCCGAGGCGGGTGGAGGGCCCAAGCCAAAAAGACAAAGAGTTTAAGTGGTTCAGGTGTCTTTAATCTCAGCTCGGTTAGTCTAACAGACGAGGAGAAACTTGTCCTTGATAAAGGTTTGAAATATGTCCCTCCCAGGACATTAAACAAGTTCTCCACGTTTGTCGATGTACAAAAATTTGTCCGTAAGCTGAGTATTCAAAGACATTTTTTGGCCCCTCCCACCTATACAGTTACTACTGTTCCGACGGTATCTAACGATCATGTACATACAGGGTTGGCTAACCTTTCCTTGTTTAACCCTCCGGGAAACATATCTCCCGCTATAAGTGTTTTCCGTAGTTTGGTTTTAGAAGATTTAGAAAAATTGCCCAACAAAAAGATACACATGAATCCTAAAGTTAAGACTGGTTTGAAGCAACTTTGTGAGCAAAAAGATTTAATCATTCGTCCGGCCGACAAAGGCGGTGCAATTGTCATGCTGGACAAAATTGATTATATCAAAGAGATGGATAAAATATTGGGTGATTCAGAAACGTACACCTTAATGAATAAGAATCCCACCACTACCTATAAGAAGGCTCTAGTAGAATTGATCGATGAGGGTTTTTCTTTGGGGATTCTAGACAAAAAAGAAAGGAGTTATTTGGTACCAGTTTCACCTAGGATTCCAGCTATATATTACCTTCCTAAGGTACATAAAGATCCTGTTAACCCACCTGGCCGCACCATAGTGAGCGGAATCGACTCTGTGACGGCCAGAATAGGAAAATATATAGATTTTCACCTTCAACCGCTTGTCAAACTTACACCATCCTTCTTGAAGGATACTGGGGATACTATTAGACTTTTGGAATCCGTTGATTTTCAGGTAGGTACCATCTTGGTCACAGCGGATGTGACGGCATTGTATACAAGTATTCCTCACGAGTTGGGGTTCAATGCCGTCGAACATTATTTATCCACTAATAGCACCCTCTCAATTATCCAACGGAATTTTATCATGCAGCTCCTGAGGTTTGCGGCTAAACATAATTATTTCTGGTTTCAGAATAATTTTTATTTGCAGACCAAGGGAGTTGCTATGGGGGCAAAATTTTCCCCCAGTTTGGCCAATTTATTTATGGCCAAATGGGAGGAGGGTGTCGTCTATGCCCTTCAGAGACCCGAATTGGTTCTCTGGGCTAGATATATAGACGACATCCTCCTCCTATGGAAGGGTGACTACGAGTCCCTTGGCCAATTTATGTCCGCGCTCAACTCCAACGATAGAGGGATTAAGCTGAGCCATGCGGCTAGCTCCTCCTCTATACATTTTTTGGACTTGGAGATTAAAGTCGTGGACCAACATCTTGAGTTTAATACCTACTTCAAGCCCACAGATCGCAATGGGTATATCCCAATAGACAGTTGCCACCATCCACAGTGGCTTAAATCGATACCCGGTGGACAGTTTCTTCGGTTAAGACGGAACTGCACCAGGGTTGAAGATTTTGTCATTCAATCTGCTATCCTGAAGGAACGGTTTGTGGAGAAAGGCTATGAGGTAGGCGCTCTGGATATGGAAATTGGACGGATCTTACGGATTGATCGTAGTACATTGCTCCAGGAGCGCCCAAAAAAAGCGAAGGACGACAGGTGTAAGTGGTCCTTCTTTACCACATATTCTGTCCAATCTAGAATAATTAAGGGTATACTCAAAAAACATTGGGGTGTCCTCCAAAATGATAAAATATTGGGACCTGCCCTACCGAAACGGTCCAATGTTATCTTTAGGGGGGCTAGATCTATTCAAGGTCAGATCGCCTCTAACATTATCGACCCTCCCAAAAGGGTAACCTTTTTTCAGGATTGCAAGGGATATTTCCCTTGTCGTAAGTGTAATGTGTGTTTACACAACACCCATGGTAGACGGAAAAGCAAGACCTTTCAATCTATGGTTACTCTGCGTGTATACCAGATGAAACGTTTTACCACATGCGCCACACAATTCATTGTGTATCTTCTGACTTGCCCTTGTAAAAAACAATACATTGGCCGCACCATCAGGACCTTTTCCATCCGGGTCAATGAACACATCAATAACATCAAGTTAGGGAAAACAAATCATAGTGTTCCGCGGCACTATTTACAACACCACAATCGTGACCCTATGGGGACACAATTTTTGGTGATTGATCAATTTGTCCCACATTGGAGGGGCGAGTCCCGCATACGTGGAGTGTCCCGTTTGGAAACTTTTTGATTTACGAACTCCGTACATACCAACCCTTTGGTATGAATGTTGAATGGGATATAAATTTGTTTATTAATTTGGCATGACAGTTTTATATACGACTATGCGGGACATTATTGTTTACTTCAGTTCCATTTATTTAATTTCCATCTCTAATTTTAATATCACTGTTTTGTTGCTATCTATATCCAGCTGGGGGGTAACTCCCCACAAACTTTTCGATTCATGTGTATCTGGGCTATAAACAGGGATTATGCCAGTTTCTGGCATTGCAAATATGCCTGTAGGCGCATGCTGGATTCTGGCTCTAAAGATTAAGGCACTATCTATTAGTGATTACAAGGAAGAATCCGATTTTTCGTTTCATTTCTTGTTCGTCCACAAGATGGCAGTATAGTGATAGGAGGTTTTAGATGGCATTCTTTGTATTTGTTTCCACCTGTGGGTGTGCGCCGTCACATCCTAGGTTCATGTGTGCCTTTCGTTTACCTGCCGAGGGGCATCACATGACTGATGGAGGCGTTCCGCTCTCACTAGGGCGGACTTGTGGGGGAGAGAGATGCGTTCCTCTTTTCTGTGTAACGTTGAAACGTTCGCGACGCGGCTGATTCTTTTTCGGCCTGCTTTGCGTTCCACCGCTGCGGTCCACGTGACTGTCACGTCTTATGCGCCGTGACGTCACTGGATTTGTTCGCGACGCGGCCGATTCTCTTTCGGCCGGCGCTGCGCTCCAACGCTGCGGTCCACGTGACTGTCACGTTCCATGCGCCGTGACGTCACTGGATTTGTTCGCGACGCGGCCGATTCTCTTTCGGCCGGCGCTGCGTTCCAACGCTGCGGTCCACGTGACTGTCACGTTCCATGCGCCGTGACGTCATCAGATCTGTACAGCGTTTGGCTGTCCCGGCGAGGGAAGATCTCGGGACATGCCATTTAACGCTCACACGAGCACATACATGCTCGATAGGATTATAGAATGTATGGCACCCATTTATAGTGTGATATTGTTTTACCATGCAGGTATGTTGCCATACTTTTTGACACACCCCCATCTTCCGTTTATTCATTCAGGGTTGGTGGGTGGTGTATGTCATACATTATATGGGACCTGGCCAATAAGGGAATGGGGGTTGATTTTGTAGGTGGTTTATACTGCACATCATCACTCCCTCCTTTTTTTGGCGGGTCTTTTAACGGCTACCATTGGCTGGTGTAATACTACTTCCGGGGTCAAAAAGGCTGGGATAGCCGACCTGGGAGGAGTCTTTCATCAATGCCGCATTTCATTGGTTTATTATTGGAGGCTGCGAGTCTGATTGGTGATCCGGTCTACTCTCCTCCAATCGTGAACTCACTCAGTGGAAGGCCATCTGATTGGCTGGTTCTCCTTTTAGCTTGGTGGGTTTGTTGTATAAATCCATGTGCAGTATGGGGGAGTAGGTTGATGCCCCAGTAGAAGTCCTACTTGGACGAAACGTGTAGGGCTTGGTACGCCACTTCCCATACTGCTTTTTATTCTGTTTTTTATGTGATCACTTTTTTAAATGTCAAATTTTGTGGTTTTATTTCAATAAAACCGTATACTATATTTTTTTGACCTGCACCATCGGAGCATTGTCTATTTTTTTCTGCATGTGAGTTGGAGAGAGCTGCTTTTGGAACCATTTTACATTTTCAAGTCACCCCCCATTGGGGGTATGTTTGGGTTTAATCATCTTGATATCCATTGGAATACGGCTGACATCCGGTGAATCCAGGTTGGTCCCAAATACTCTGGATTTCTTATCAAGATTTGGAGCTGAGGACTACTGAGTTGCCACGACTGAGACTGAGATTCCAAAATATACGAGTCATCAGACAAGTCGACTGGTCCCGGAGTTGGATTCTCTACGCTTACGCGATCTGCTGTCATTGACAGGCAGATCCACGGGTTCTGGTATAAGTACTCCACCTTATTTTATAGAGTTGGAAGATGTCTTTTTCTTGATGACCCATAAAGCCTACACGTCCTTTTTTTCATCATAATGGATACATGTTTTGAATGGACATTTCATATTTATTTTATGATTTTCTATGTTAGATATTATGGACTTTATATTCACGTATACACTTTATGATTAGATATTTATCAATATTTTTTCACTTAGGTTTCACTTTCTTAGAGAGACATTGATTTGTTCTCACTTTCACTGTATAGCGCTACTTTTTCTATACCCATTTCGTTTACAATTTTAGTCACATTGTTGTGTAGCAGCTTGTTTTGATATACACTTTTTTGGTTTTTATTTTTCATACTAGCGCAATATTTATCCTTATTTCCATATGTGGAGCTGGTCAAGCTGCAGCAGGGGCCAAGATGGCGTGCCCATGTTGTAGCTCTGTTATCCCACATATTCGAGAATGGTAAATTGCTCACTTTCCCCGAACTGAGGGCCAAATTTGGCCTCCCAGCTAACATGCACTACTACTATCTTCAGCTCCAGCATGCAGTCGCCGCACAGGGAGACGCGGTGGAATGGGTTCAGTCACCTGCCCCCGTGTTCCATGTGTTACATACTAGCACTGAAACGAAGGTATTCATTTCCCAATGTTACCAGATGCTGCTGGCAAAACATCTGCGAGCGTTCCCGAGTAAGGCAGAATCTCTGTGGGAGAGGGACTTGGGTCCACTGACGGGGGATCAATGGGAGGAGGCATGGCAGTCAGTCACCAATTGCTCCTTGAATGTCGCGCAGAAAGTATCCCAGCTGTATATACTGTTGAGGGTCCATTACACCCCGACGAAACTACACAAGATGGGTAAGCTACCAGACCCTCTGTGTGGTAGATGTCAAAGACATAACGGAGACCTTATCCACCTCCTGTGGAGATGCCCGAAGCTCCACAGGTATTGGAGTGAGGTGGTGGGCACACTGAATGGCGTATTTAGAACAGTGATCCCTGTGGATCCTCTGTGTTGCTTATTGGGGGTCCTGGAGGAGTTGGCTAGGATCGCAGTCTCGAGGGCTCTATTTCAGGCTAGAAAACTCATTCTAATGGGATGGAAATCGGTTTCACCGCCTACCACCGACTCATGGGTAGCGCACATGGGACATACTATGATTATGGAAAAATACATATACCAACACAGAGGTAGCCCGGGAAGGTTTGAAAAAATTTGGTCCCACTGGCTGGATACCCCAGGCCTCAGCCCCAGGGAGTTAGTATTGTCCCGACTGTTACAATGTCCATAATATTGTGATGCTAATGTCTGATGTACTTATTAATGCAAGATTGTAGTGGTGCACTGAAGTGCTCTTTTGAAGTTTGCCAGCAGAGGGAAACCTTTGCAACTTTGTGTGTACAATGGAAACTGCTGTGATTCATCTTATGTTCAATAAAAAACCTTTCGATTAAAAAAAAAAGAATTAGTTCCTGGGTTTTATGCATTCCGAAGTGGCCGGCCAGGGGATGATCATGGCACAGATTATTCTGACTTCTTCTGGTACAAAGATCTTGTTGTCTTTCCATAGTAACCCATCCTTGGGTAACAGGGTAATCCCAGGAGGCCCTGACATATTTGCTGAAGCTTGCTTCAAGCCGGACATTAGATTTGTTTGCAAGAGTAGAAAGTTACCTCCCGATAGGATGGTTTCTGGAGTTGACACTTCTTTTGGATCATCGAACATGCAAGAAAGGGCATCTGGTTTGGTGTTCTTTGAGCCCGGCCGGTAAGTAATGTGAAATGAAAACTTAGAGAAGAATAAAGCCCATCGTGCCTTGCGTGGTCTCAGATGCTTGGCAGCTCTCAAATACTCCAGGTTTTTGTGGTCTGTATAAATGAGTATGGGATGCGCCGCTCCTTCCAACAGATACCTCCATTCTTCAAGGGCGGACTTGATGGCCAGGAGCTCCCGGTCCCACACGTCGTAGTTCTTCTCGGCCGATGTAAGCTTACGAGAGAAGAAGGCTATTGGGTGCATCGAGTCCTTGAGACCCTGGCGTTGAGAGAAAACGGCTCCTACCGCTGTCTCTGAGGCATCTACCTCGAGTAGATAAGGTAGAGCAGGGTCAGGGTGACTCAGAATAGGAGCTGACGTGAACAGTCCTTTTTAAATTTATGAAGGCAGCCTGTGCCTCGGGATTCCAACAAAACCGGACATTCTGCTTGGTCAGCTGCGTAATCGGGGAAATAATAGCGGAGAATCCCTTGATGAACCTCCGGTAGAAGTTGGCAAAGCCAACAAAGCGCTGCACCCCCTTCATGTCTGAAGGTTCAGGCCAATCCAGAATAGCTGAAACCTTTTGCGGATCCATCTTGAATCCCTCTGTTGAAATTACCAGGCCGAGGAACTGAAAACTCTGTCGCTCGAATTTGCACTTTTCTGGTTTTGCGTACAGTCCATGTTGATGGAGTCAACAGAGTACGTTCTTGACATGTTCCCGGTGCTGCTCTATTGAAGTGGAAAAAAATCAAAATATCGTCTAGATAGACAATTACGTAAATGTCCAGGCAGTCCCTAAAAATGTCATTGACTAGATGCTGAAAAGTAGCAGGGGCGTTACATAGGCCAACGGGCATTACTAGGTATTTGTAATGGCCGAACCTGGTCCAAAAAGCAGTCTTCCATTCATCCCCTGCGCGGATGCGGACCAGGTTGTACGCCCCCCGCAGGTCTAACTTGGTAAACACAGAAGAGGTCCTGAGCCTCTGAAAGAGTTCGTGTACCAGGGTCAGAGGGTACCGATTCTTGACCGTAATTTTATTTAATTCCCGGTAGTCCACACAGGGCCGGAGAGAAGGGTCCTTTTTCTCCACAAAAAAGATTCCCGCCCCTGCTGGAGAAGTGGAAGGACGGATGAACCCTCTCTTTAGGTTTTCGTCAACATACTCTTTCAGAACCTCTATTTCCCGTTCAGATAAGGGGAAGATCCGTCCAAAGGGAATTTCAACCCCAGGGAGAAGCTCGATTGGACAATCATATGGACGATGAGGCGGAAGGGTCTCAGCTCCCCGTTTGCTGAAAACGTCCAGGAATCCATGGTATTGTTTGGGCACAGCTGCGTGTACCTCTGAATCCGGCTACAGGCATAACAGAGGACCAGAAGTGCTGAGACATGGAGGCATGCAGTGGTGTTGGCAATAAGGCGACTGGAACCTAATACTCCCGGACCCCCAATCGATCTGCGGGTTATGGGCCTGAAGCCAGGGTAGACCCAAGATGACTGGAAACAGAGGGGATGCAATGGCATTCAGGCTTAATAATTCCTTATGATCTGTAGAGGTGGTTACAAGCAAAAGAGGGGTTTCTTCAGTCACTACTCCTGACTTAATACGGGACCCGTCTGCTAAAAAGATGGAAAGTCCCTGGGTCTTTGGCTGGAGTGGGATGTGCTGTTGTGCTGCAAAGTTAAGATCGATGAAACAATTACATGCTCCTGAGTCAATTATCGCGGTTACTGGTATTGTCCTTCCTGGCAAATCAGGCAGGGAACTGTCCAGCATCCCAGATAGCTCAGTGGGAAGAGCCAACGCCAGACACTGAAGAGGTCCCAGGTTCAAGCCCAGTATGTCCCTGACAAGTACGTTGCTGGTCCTTGTTGGACATATATTGTAATCTTTTTTTTCATGCAGCCTGTTGGCTGACTTTTCCACGCACAAGCCTCCGTCGGAATTTTGACCGTATGTACGCGCCATTAGGAGCAAAATCGCTCCTCCGCCCCTACTGCCCCCATGCTTCGGCATATATGCTCTTTTTTTTTAACTGTGGTGGTGAAATCACCTCCTATAGCATTGGAGTCACGGCTTTATGTATCGTGGGAGCAAACGCTGTTGCTGTCAAGATAAATAAATCCGCGCTGCAGCTGAATGGCACACCTGAAAACAAAAAAATGGTTAACAATAAAACACAGTAAACAGTAAAGTATAAAAAAATTACATACCTGAAAAGTAAGCATGATAAAACATAATAATAAAACATTGCAGAATAGAATACAGTAAAAAAAAAAAAGAGCAGAACAATAGAGAGAAAATAGAGAGAGAGAGAGAGAGAGAGAGAGAGAGAGAGAGAGAGAGAGAGAGAGAGAACAATAAAACAAAAACTATTTTTTTTTATTTTATTTTTTTTTTAAGTTTTTTTTTTTCTTGGGAGACCCTGTGTAAGTGTGACCTAGTCCGTGAAATGCTGTACCCTATGCTAAAACTTCACTAGTGTGTGGTAGCATTCAAAACATTTACCAATGCAAAGACAAGGATTGTCAGGACATCGTGGACAATAAGAACGGGTGTCACGCCTATATCTGCGCTTGCTACAGACACAACATCTTCTTTGGGGGGCTCGTTGGGTAGGGGTACTCTCGAGGAAATACGGAAAATGCCACTCATGCAGCCGGCTTACTGCATTTGGTTGGGATTGGTGAGGTGCAGAACCGCCTGGATACAGGAGGTCTGTGACAATCTCTTCCTGGAATGTAAGGAAGGATAAATTCCCGCCTGAAGCTCTGTATAGCACATGAGCGTTCAGCAAAGCCAATTGAAATAAGTAAACAAACACTTTTTTGTACCAGTGTCTGGCCTTACGGGCAACTAGATACGGCGCCAACAACTGGTCGTTGAGGTCCACCCCTCCCATATTTTGGTTATATTCGTGGACACAGAGGGGTTTCTCCACAACACCAGTCGCCGTACGAATTTGGACTGTCGTGTCTGCATGAAGGGAGGTAAGAACGAAAACATTCTTATTATTAGTGATGAGCCGAACACCCACCGGTTCGGTTCGCACCAGAACCCGCGAACGGACCAAAAGTTCGCACGAACTTTAGAACCCTATTAAATACAATGGATGTGAACGTTCGAAATCTAAAGTGCTAATTATAACGACTATTATGCATGTTATTGTCCTAAAAAGGGTTTGGGAACCCGGGTTCTGCACCAGGGGACATGTATCAATGCAAAAATAAGTTTTAAAAACGGCCGTTTTTCTGGAGCAGTCATTTTAACCACTTAACCACTTAAGCCCCGGACCATTTGGTAGCTAGAGGACCAGAGGTGAATTCAGAATTTTGCACTGCGCTGCTTTAACTGTAAATTGTGCGGACATGCAATGTTGTACCCAAACGAAATTTGCGTCCTTTTCTTCCCACAAATAGAGCTTTCTTTTAATGGTATTTGATTGCCTCTGCGATTTTTATTTTTTGCGATATAAATGGAAAAAGACCGAAATTTTTTTAAAAAAATGATATTTTCTACTTTTTGTTATAAGAAAAATCGAATAAACTCAATTGTAGTCATACATTTAGGCCAAAATGTATTCAGCCACATGTTTTTAGTAAAAAAAATGTCAATAAGCGTATATTTATTGGTTTGCGCAAAAGTTATAGAGTTTACAAACTAGGGTACATTTTCTGAAATTTACACAGCTTTAAATTTATGACTGCCTATCTCATTTCTTGAGGTGCTAAAATGACAGGGCAGTACAAAACCCCCCCAAATGACCCCATTTTGAAAAGTAGACACCCCAAGGAAATTGCTGAGAGGCATGTTGAGCCCATTGAATTTTTTATTTTTTTGTCCCAAGTGATTGAATAATGACTAAAAAAAAAAAAAAAAAAAAATTACAAAAAGTTGTCACTAATTGATATATTGCTCACACATGCCATGGTTATATGTGGAATTTCACCCCAAAATACATTTTTCTGCTTCTCCTGAGTACGGGGATACCACATGTGTGGGACTTTTTGGGAGCCTAGCCGCGTACGGGACCCCGGAAACCAAGCACCGCCTTCAGGATTTCTAAGGGCGCAAATTTTTGATTTCACTCCTCACTACCTATCACAGTTTCGAAGGCCATAAAATGCCAAAATAGCACAAACCCCCCCCCCAAATGACCCCATTTTAGAAAGTAGACACCCCAAGGAAATTTCTGAGAGGCCTGTTGAGCCCATTGAATATATTTTTTTTTGTCCCAAGTGATTGAATAATGACAAAAAATAAATAAAAAATTACAAAAAGTTGTCACTAAATGATATATTGCTCACACATGCCATGGTTATATGTGGAATTACACCCCAAAATACATTTTTCTGCTTCTCCTGAGTACGGGGATACCACATGTGTGGGACTTTTTAGGAGCCTAGCCGCGTACGGGACCCCGAAAACCAAGCACCGCCTTCAGGATTTCTAAGCACAAATTTTTGATTTCACTCCTCACTACCTATCACAGTTTCGAAGGCCATAAAATGCCAAAATCGCACAAAACCCCCCCAAATGACCCCATTTTGGAATATAGACACCCCAAGCTATTTGCTGAGAGGAATGGCGAGTATTTTACAGCTCTCATTTGTTTTTGAAAATGAAGAAAGAAAATATATATATATATATATATTTTTTCAATTTTCAAAACTTTGTGACAAAAAGCGAGATCTGCAAAATACTCACAATACCTCTCAGCAAATAGCTTGGGGTGTCTACTTTCCAAAATGGGGTCATTTGGGGGGGTTTTGTGCTATCTGGGCATTCCATGGCCTCCGAAACTGTGATAGGCAGTGAAATCAAAAATTTACACCCTTAGAAAGCCTGAAGGCGGTGCTTGGTTTTTGGGGTCCCGTACGTGGCTAGGCTCCCAAAAAGTCTCACACATGTGGTATCCCCGTACTCAGGAGAAGCAACAGAATGTATTTTGGGGTGTAATTCCACATATGCCCATGGCATGTTTGAGCAATATATCATTTAGTGACAACTTTGTGCAAAAAAAAAAAAAAAATTGTCGTTTTTCCGCAACTTGTGTCAACATATAAAATATTCCATGGACTCGACATGCCTCTCAGTATATAGCTTGGGGTGTCTACTTTCCAAAATGGGGTCATTTGGGGGGGTTTTGAACTGTTCTGGCATTTTATACACAACATTAGGAAGCTTACATCCACTCTTCTAACCACTTGAAGACAAAGCCCTTTTTGACACTTTTTGTTTACATGAAAACATTTTTCTTTTTGCAAGAAAATTATGTTGAACCCCCAAACATTATATATATTTTTAAAGCAAAGGCCCTACAGATTAAAATGGTGGGTGTTGCATTTTTTTTTCTACACAGTATTTGTGCAGCGATTTTTCAAACGCATTTTTTGGGTTAAAAAATACACTTTTTTTAATTTTAATGCACTAAAACACACTATATTGCCCAAATGTTTGACGAAATAAAAAAAGATGATCTTAGGCCGAGTACATAGATACCAAACACGACATGCTTTAAAATTTCGCACGAACGCGCATTGGCGACAAACTACATACATTTTTAAAAGCCTTTAAAAGCGTTTGCAGGTTACCCCAGTAGATTTACAGAGGAGGTCTACTGCTAAAATGATTGCCCTCGATCTGACCTTCGCGGTGATACCTCACATGCATGGTGCAATTGCTGTTTACATATGACGCCAGACCGACGCTTGCGTTCGCCATTGGGCAAGAGCAGGGCAGGACAGGGGTGCTTTTTTTTTTTCTTTTTTTTTATTATTAATTTTGCTTTTTTATTTTATTTTTAAACTGTTCCTTCCAAGTATTTTTTTTTTTATCATTTTTATTGTTATCACAGGGAATGTAAATATCCCCTATGATAGCAATAGGTAGTGACAGGTACTCTTTTTTTGAAAAAACTGGGGTCTTCTAGACCCTAGATTTTTCCTCTGCCCTCAAAGCATCTGATCACACCAAGATCGGTGTGATAAAATGCTTTCCCAATTTCCCAATGGCGCTTTTTATATCCGGGGGGGGGGGCATTCCCTCCCACTGCTTGTAAAAGCAGTCCAGAGGCTAATTAGCCGCTAGGATTGCTTTTACATGAAAGCCGGCCGCAGGCTGAAAGGAATGATACCAAGATGATACCTAAACCCGCAGGCATCATTCTGGTATAAACATTCAAAGTCCAGCAACATACCAGTACGTTGCTGGTCCTTGTTGGACATGTATTGTAATCTTTTTATTTCATGCAGCCAGTTGGCTGAACGAAAAAAGAGATTGATCGGTGGGTATGCCCACCATTAGAATACCGCCCTTCATCCACCCACTTCCAATGATGGGCATACACGCACCATTTATATATGCCGAAGCATGGGGGCATCCTCCCGCAAAAAAGTTATGCCGCACACACATGGTCGGACTTTTCCACGGGCAAGCCTCCGTCGGAATTTCGACCGTATGTACGCGGCATTAGGAGCAAAATCGCTCCTCCGCCCCTGCTGCCCCAATGCTTCGGCATATTTGCTTTTTTTTTTTAACTGTGGTGGTGAAATCACCTCCTACAGCACTGGAGTCGCAGGGATCAGGCCTGTCTCTGCGAACGCTGCAGTTATGTGTGTTTTTGTTTTGTAAGTGACAGTGATCGATCGATACTGCACTTGGGTGGCCTGGGCTGGACGGAGGGGCAAAACGCAGGTGCCAGCAGGTATCTGGGCTGATCCCGCTAACACTGCGTTTTTGGGAACCCTAAACTGCTGGGGACGCTAGTATAGATCTGATCAGATCAGATATTGATCTGTTCAGATACTATACCACTAAGGGGGGTGTATGCTTCACGCGTGGGTGTTAGCGTTACTGGCACTAACCTGACGCTGCCTGGGGTGTGACTCAGACCCTCTCTGACGCTAACACCTAATTGATATCACCCGCCGGGCGATCAGGGGGTTAAACCTTTATTGGGTTATATACACGGCGGGTGCCCTGACACTATAAAAAGCAAACTAACTAACCAGCGTCACCCGTAACACTTATATGGTGATCACTGGTGAAAGGGTTAACTAGGGGCAATCAGGGGGTTAAAACCTTTATTAGATAATATATGGGGGTACCTGACGCTATAAAAACCTGCGGCGAACCTAAAAAAAATTACCAGCTACCGATCTGCATCACCGACACTAAGACAGCGTTTAGAAAAACGATCGCTTAGTGACAGTGGTGATAGGGGGTGAAAGGGTTACCTGGGGGGCGATCAAGGGGGTTAAACCTTTATTAGATAATATATTGGGGTACCTGACGCTATAAAAACATGCGGCGAACCTAAAAAAAATTACTGGCTACGATCTGCATCACCGACACTAAGACAGCGTTTAGAAAAACAATTGCTTAGCGACAGTGGTGATAGGGGGTGAAAGGGTTACCTGGGGGGCGATCAAGGGGGTTAAACCTTTATTAGATAATATATTGGGGTACCTGACGCTATAAAAACCTGCGGCGAACCTAAAAAAAATTACCGGCTACCGATCTGCATCACAGACACTAAGACAGCGTTTAGAAAAACGATCGCTTAGTGACAGTGGTGATAGGGGGTAAGAGGGTTACCTGGGGGGCGATCAAGGGGGTTAAACCTTTATTAGATAATATATTGGGGTACCTGACGCTATAAAAACATGCGGCGAACCTAAAAAAAATTACTGGCTACGATCTGCATCACCGACACTAAGACAGCGTTTAGAAAAACAATTGCTTAGCGACAGTGGTGATAGGGGGTGAAAGGGTTACCTGGGGGGCGATCAAGGGGGTTAAACCTTTATTAGATAATATATTGGGGTACCTGACGCTATAAAAACCTGCGGCGAACCTAAAAAAAATTACTGGCTGCCGATCGGCATCACTGACGCTAAGACAGCGATCAGAAAAATGATCGCTAAGCGACAGTGGTGATAGGGGGTGAAAGGGTTATCTGGGGGGTGATCAGGGGGTTAAACCTTTATTAGGGGGGTTAGGGGGCTACACTGGACCTAAGACTAAACTTTGGTGACACTTTTACAGTCACAAATGTCACTGATTGCAGTGATCACTAAATAAATGGTCACTGAAATCAGTGACACTGTGACTGGGGGCTGGGGGGGTGATCTGGGGGGTGATCTGGGGTGTCTGGGGGGGCCTGGGGGGGCTATTTATGTCCCTATGTGTCCTGGTGTCAGTGTAGTGTTGTGTGCACTGACCTGATGTCTTCTCTTGTACGGCGCTCGGTATATGTGAGCGCCGCACCAGAGATGACATCACTTCCTCCTGCTCCCTCTGTCTGACACAGACAGAGGGGGCATTTCCATTCGCCGGGAGCGATCGCGAGGGGGTGGCCAGAAACGAATGGCTGCCCCCTCATCCCGGAACGCTCCCGGACACTTAGCCACCGCTCACTGTACAGAAGGGGGGTCCGATTGGACCCCCCAACTATACAAAGGCGATCACGTACACTCTACGTGATTGTGCCTGTCGGTGCCATTCTGCCGACGTATATATACAGTGAGCGGTCGTTAAGTGGTTAAGCCCCGGACCATTTTGTAGCTAAAGGACCAGAGCTGTTTTCAGAATTTTGCACTGCGCTGCTTTAACTGGAAATTGTGCGGACATGCAATGTTGTACCGAAACGAAATTTGCGTCCTTTTCTTCCCACAAATAGAGCTTTCTTTTAATGGTATTTGATTGCCTCTGCGATTTTTATTTTTTGCGATATAAACGGAAAAAGACCGAAAATTTTGAAAAAAAATGATATTTTCTACTTTTTGTTATAAGAAAAATCGAATAAACTCAATTTTAGTCATACATTTAGGCCAAAATGCATTCAGCCACATGTCTTTAGTAAAAAAAATGTCAATAAGCGTATATTTATTGGTTTGCGCAAAAGTTATAGCGTCTACAAACTAGGGTACATTTTCTGGAATTTACACAGCTTTTAATTTATGACTGCCTATCTCATTTCTTGAGGTGCTAAAATGGCAGGGCAGTACAAACCCCCCCCCCCCAAATTACCCAATTTTGGAAAGTAGACACCCCAAGGAAATTGCTGAGAGGCATGTTGAGCCCATTGAATATTTTTTTTTTTGTCGCAAGTGATTGAATAATGACTAAAAAAAAAAAAAAAAAAAAAAAATTACAAAAAGTTGTCACTAAATGATATATTGCTCACACATGTCATGGTTATATGTGGAATTGCACCCCAAAATACATTTTGCTGCTGCTCCTGAGTACGAGGATACCACATGTGTGGGACTTTTTGGGAGCCTAGCCGCGTACGGGCCCCCGAAAACCAAGCACCGCCTTCAGGATTTCTAAGGGCGCAAATTTTTGATTTCACTCCTCACTACCTATCACAGTTTCGAAGGCCATAAAATGCCAAAATAGCACAAAACCCCCCCCAAATGACCCCATTTTAGAAAGTAGACACCCCAAGGAAATTGCTGAGAGGCCTGTTGAGCCCATTGAATATTTTTATTTTTTTGTCCCAAGTGATTGAATAATGACAAAAAAAAAAAATTACAAAAAGTAATCTTTTTTTTCATGCAGCCTGTTGGCTGACTTTTCCACGCACAAGCCTCCGTCTGAATTTTTACCATATGTACGCGGCATTAGGAGCAAAATCGCTCCTCCGCCCCTGCTGCCCCAATGCTTCGGCATATATGCTTTTTTTTTTTTAACTGTGGTGGTGAAATCACCTCCTACAGCACTGGAGTCGCAGGGATCAGGCCTGTCTCTGCGAACGCTGCAGTTATGTGTGTTGTGTTTTGCAAGTGACAGTGATCGATCGATACTGCACTTGGGTGGCCTGGGCTGGACGGAGGGGCAAAACGCAGGTGCTAGCAGGTATCTGGGCTGATCCCGCTAACACTGCGTTTTTGGGAACCCTAAACTGCTGGGGACGCTAGTATAGATCTGATCAGATCAGATATTGATCTGTTCAGATACTATACCACTAAGGGGGGTGTATGCTTAACGCGTGGGTGTTAGCGCTACTGGCACTAACCTGACGCTGCCTGGGGTGTGACGCAGACCCTCTCTGACGTTAAAACCTAATTGATATCACCCGCCGGGCGATCAGGGGGTTAAACCTTTATTGGGTTATATACGGCGGGTGCCCTGACACTATAAAAAACAAACTAACTAACCAGCGTCACCCGTAACACTTATATGATGATCACTGGTGAAAGGGTTAACTAGGGGCAATTAGGGGGTTAAAACCTTTATTAGGTAATATATGGGGGTACCTGACGCTATATAAAAACCTGACGGCGAACCTAAAAAAAATTACTGGCTACCTATCGGCATCACCGACACTAAGACAACGATCATAAAAACGATCGCTTAGCGACAGTGGTGATAAGGGGTGAAAGGGTTACCTGGGGGGCGATCAGGGGGTTAAACCTTTATTAGATAATATATGGGGGTACCTGACGCTATAAAAACCTGCGGCGAACCTAAAAAAAATTACTGGCTACCGATCTGCATCACCGACGCTAAGACAGCGATCAGAAAAATGATCGCTTAGCGACAGTGGTGATAGGGGGTGAAAGGGTTACCTGGGGGCGATCAAGGGGGTTAAACCTTTATTAGGTAATATATCGGGGTACCTGACGCTATAAAAACCTGCGGCGAACCTAAAAAAAATTACTGGCTACTGATCTGCATCACCGACGCTAAGACAGCGATCAGAAAAATTATCGCTTAGTGACAGTGGTGATAGGGGGTGAAAGGGTTACCTGGGGGCGATCAAGGGGGTTAAACCTTTATTAGGTAATATATGGGGGTACCCGACGCTATAAAAACCTGCGGCGAACCTAAAAAAAATTACTGGCTACCGATCGGCATCACCGACGCTAAGACATCGATCAGAAAAATGATCGCTTAGCGACGGCGGTGCTAGGGGGTGAAAGGGTTACCTGGGGGGTGATCAAGGGGGTTAAACCTTTATTAGGTAATATATGGGGGTACCCGACGCTATAAAAACCTGCGGCGAACCTAAAAAAAATTACTGGCTACCGATCAGCATCGCCGACGCTAAGACATCGATCAGAAAAATTATCGCTTAGTGACAGTGGTGATAGGGGGTGAAAGGGTTACCTGGGGGGCGATCAAGGGGGTTAAACCTTTATTAGGTAATATATGGGGGTACCCGACGCTATAAAAACCTGCGGCGAACCTAAAAAAAATTACTGGCTACCGATCAGCATCACAGACGCTAAGACATCGATCAGAAAAATTATCGCTTAGCGACGGCGGTGCTAGGGGGTGAAAGGGTTATCTGGGGGGTGATCAGGGGGTTAAACCTTTATTGGGGGGGGTTAGGGGGCTACACTGGACCTAAAACTAAATGAAGTGACACTTTTACAGTCACAAATGTCACTGATTGCAGTGATCACTAAATAAATGGTCACTGCAATCATTGACACTGTGACTGGGGGCTGGGGGGTGATCTCGGGGGTGATCTGGGGGTGTCTGGGGGGGCCTGGGGGGGCGATTTATGTGCCTATGTGTCCTGGTGTCAGTGTGCTGTTTTGTGCACTAACCTGCATCTTCTCCTGTACGGCGCTCGGTATATGTGAGCGCCGCAGGAGAGATGACATCACTTCCTCCTGCCTGTGTAAACAGTACACAGGCAGGGGAAGCTCTCTCATTCGCCGGGAGCGATCGAGAGGGGGGGGCCGGAATCGAACGGCCGTCCCCTCATGCCGGATCGCTCCCGAAGGTAAAACGACCACCCACTGTAAAGAAGGGGGGTCCGATCGGACCCCCCAACTATACAAAGGCAATCACGTATATGTACGTGATTCTGCCTGTCGGTGCCATTCTGCCGACGTATATTTACAGTGGGCGGTCGTTAAGTGGTTAATGATGCATAAAGTGAAAAAAAAAGTCAAATATTCCTTTGAATATCGTACCTGGGGGGTGTCTAAAGTATGCCTGTAAAGTGCCACGTGTTTCCCGTGTTTAGAACTGTCCCTGCACAAAATTACATTTCTAAAGGAAAAAAAGCCATTTAAAACTGCTTGCGGCTTTAATGTAATGTCTGGTCCCGGTAATATGGATGAAAATCTTTAAAAAAAATGGCATAGCTACCCCATCACCCCCCCCCTACACCAGCCCATTACCAGCCCCTTTGGGTCTTGTATGGATATTAAGGGGAACCCCACACACAAAATAAAAAAGGCCCTATATACTCTGAACAGCCGTATACAGGCGGTGCATACAAGACAGGGACTGTAGGTTTGTTCTTATGTAGAATCTGTTTGTAATTTTGAACAGGTACATTGTTTAAGTGTAGCTCCAGGCAAAAAATCTATTTTTAAGCTTTTTGGAAAACATAGGGAAGGGTTATCACCCCTGTAACATTTGTTTTGCTGTCTGTGCAGTGTGCACCTGTTCAGAACAGTTCACCTCACTTTCCGTCCTAATGACAATTTTGTTTTGAAAATTTGGGGTTTTTATTGAAACAAGAATTGATGATAAAGCATCAGTGGAGAGGAGACACTTTTTTTCCCATATTAACTCTTACAGGAGAGAATTTGCCTTCCTAGGTGTAGATTTCCTCTCACTTCCTGTTGTAACCTTCCGTTTGCAAGGAGGAGTCGTTTGTAAGTTGGATGTTTGAAAGTAGGGGCCTGCCGTATATACTCAGCTGAAATTTGCCCCTTACATGTTGGTGTTGCCACAACACTGTGAGCCCTCACAGTTACTCTTGGTGGGCGCATGAATGGGCCCTGCTGTGAATTATTAGATCAAGAATTGTAATTACATGCCCCTGTTAAACAGGGGCAGAAAAATTGGGCCTTAGGCACTGGTGCCACAACACTGCAACCCCTCACAGATACTGTACTTGGAGCACAGCAATGAGCCCTGTTGCAAAGTATTGCATCAAAAATTGTAATTACACGCCCCTGTTAAACAGGGGCTAAAAAATTGGGCCTTAGCCACTGGTGCTGGTGCCACGACACTGCAACCACTCTCAGATACTCTAGTTGGAGTGCAGGAATGAGCCCTGCTGCAAAGCATTGCATAAAAAATTGTAATAACACGCCCCTGTTAAACAGGGGCTGAAAAATTGGGCCTTAGCCACTGGTGGCGGCATCCAGAAATAAAAATGTTCTTCCAAGCTATCATCATCAATCGGATCATTGATGAGGAGGAGGATAGTCAGTCAACATAACAGGACAGTCACTCAGCATCAGCATCAGTCTTGAAGGGATGTGACATTTGAAAATAAATTAGTCTGTTATATCAGCTTCAGGTGTTTGGTAGCTGGTGGTGATCCAAGACTGGTTCATCTTTATGAAGGTCAGTCGATCAACAGAGTCGGTGGACAGGCGCACCCTGTGATCCGTGACAAATCCTCCAGCAGCACTGAATGTGCGTTCTGAAAGAACGCTGGATGCAGGACAGGCCAGTAGCTCAATTGCATACTGTGCAAGCTCTGGCCAGTGATCCATCCTCAAGACCCAGTAAGCCAGAGGATTTTCGGTGGGGAAGGTGTCCAAGTCTGACCTTGCCCCTAGGTATTCCTGCACCATGTATATCAGACGCTGGCGATGGTTGCTGGAACCGATCATACCTTGGGGCTGCGGACTAAAGAATTGTCTGAACGCATCGGTCAGACGGCCACCTTCCCCACCACTCCTTCTTTGACTGACCGAAGCCTCAGCAACTCGTTGTCCAGGAGGACCAGGAGTTTGTAACCTCCCAGTCTCTGGGAACGCGTTGCACAGACCTTTCTGCAAGGCCTCCCGGAGTTGTCTCATCCTCTGCTCCCTCTGCGATGGTAAGATAAGGTCCGCAACCTTACCCTTGTACCGTGGATCAAGGAGAGTGGCCAGCCAGTAATGGTCCCTCTCCTTGATCCGAAGAATACGAGGATCCTTCCGCAGACTTTGCAGGATCAGGGAGGCCATGCAGCGTAGGTTAGCTGAGGCATTCGGTCCGGAGTCCTCTGGGTTACTAAGGACGACATGATCCGCAGCCACCTCCTCCCAGCCACGTACAAGTCCACTGGTTTCTTGGGACTGTAAATCATCCCTAAAAGACTGCTGCTGATGATGCTGAGTGCCAGGCTCCACCTCCATGCTGACACAATCGTCCTCCTCCTCCTCTTCTTCCTGTGCGATGGGTGGGACAGAGGGAACACTGTCTGGGTAAAGGGGGCCTTGATAGGCAAGGAAGTCCTCCTCTTCCTGCCTCTGTTCTGCCTCAAGTGTCCTGTCCATTATTCCACGCAGCGTATGTTCCAACAGGTGGACAAGAGGTAAAGTGTCACTGATGCATGCACTGTCACTGGTCACCATCCTCTTGGCCTCCTCAAATGGTGCCAGGACAGTGCATGCATCCCTGATCATGCCCCACTGGCGTGGTGAAAAAAACCCGAGCTCCCCTGACCCTGTCCTGGTGCCGTAGTCGCACAGGTACTCATTGATGGCCCTCTGCTGCGTGTGCAGCCGCTGCAGCATGGCCAACGTTGAGTTCCACCTGGTGGGCATGTCACATATAAGGCGGTTCTTGGGCAGGTTCAACTCCTTTTGCAGCTCAGCCAGGCGAGCACTGGCATTATAAGATCTGCGGAAATGCACACAGACTTTCCTGGCCTGCCTCAGGACATCCTGTAAGCCCGGGTACCTGCCCAAGAACCGCTGCACCACCAGGTTAAGGACGTGAGCCACACAGGGCACATGGGTCAGTTGTCCCTGTCGGAGAGCGGAGAGGAGGTTAGTGCCATTGTCGCAAACTACCATTCTTGGTTTAAGCTGGCGTGGCATCAACCACCTCTCGGCCTGCCCCTGCAGAGCAGACAGAACCTCTGCCCCAGTGTGGCTCCTGTCCTCCAAACACACCAGCGCAAGCACGGCATGGCATCTTTTTGCCTGCGTACTTGCGTAGCCCCTTGAACGCCTACGGAGCACCGCTGGTTCCGAGGACAAGGCACAGGGAGAGGCCACGGAGGAAGAAGAAGAGGAGGGGGTGGAGGACAGAGGTGTGTCACAACCAGTAGTAGCATTTTGGAGGCGTGGCAGTGGAACAACCTCCAACACTACTGCACCTTGTCCTGCATCCTTCCCAGCTGCCAAAAGAGTGACCCAATGGGCCGTGAAAGAAAGGTAACGTCCCTGTCCATGCCTGCTGGACCATGAGTCAGCGGTAATATGCACCTTACCGCTGACCGCCCTGTCCAGCGAGGCCAAGACATTTCCTTCCACATGCCGGTAGAGAGCCGGAATCGCCTTCCGTGAGAAAAAGTGGCGTTTGGGAACCTGCCACTGAGGAACCGCACATTTCACAAACTCACGGAAGGGGGCCTAGTCTACCAACTGAAAAGGCAGCAGTTGAAGCGCTAGCAATTTAGCCAAGCTAGCATTCAACCGCTGGGCATGTGGATGGCTGGGAGTGAACTTCTTTCAACGGTCCAGCAGCTGGGGCAGGGAAATTTGCCTGCTAGAATCGGACGTCGGTATACTACTAGCAGAGTGCCCGCAAGTACTTGGCTGTGACACACCTAATTCTACACCTTCATTCCTCTCAGAGCAGGTTTCAGAGAGGACTGAAGATATAGTGGGGTTGGAGATCCCAGCTGATGCGGTGCAAGAAGAGGTCAGCTTTGTTCTTTGGTGTGGGTCTTTAGGGTAGGCTTGCCAACGAGCTGCATGGCAGGTCAACATATGTCTGGTCAAGCATGTGGTGCCCAAGCGGGTGATGTTTTGGCCACGCAATATACGCTTGAGACATATGTTGCAAACAGCAGCTGTGCGATCTGATGCACTCGACTCAAAAAAGGCTCACACCAAAGAACTTTTTGAATAACGGGCAGAGGCAGCGCCCTGCACAGGCGGAGCTCTGCGGTGTGATTCCGTCGGTGTGCTGCCCTTACGCTGGCCCCCCGAGGGCATCCTGCCTCGTTGGAGATGTGCCTCCTCCTCATCCTCCTCCTCTCTCCTATTAGGCACCCACGTGGAGTCAGTGACCTCATCATCCCCTCCCTCCTCATCACTGGAGCCAATCTGGCAGTATGCTGCAGCTGCTGGAACATGACTGCCAGATTGGTGTCCTTCTTGAGCATCCCCTCTCTCTGCTCTCATGCTACTGCCTTCCTCTAGCTGGGTATCATCATCAGACCCTTTGAAACGCTGGGCATCCTCCTGGAGCATGTACCCAACACTGTGCTCAAACAGTTCGGGGGACTCCTCAGGAGGACATGGTTGGTCTAGGGAAGGAGTGACTGATGATGACATTGATACCAGGGAAGAGGACGCTTTGGCAGCTGCTTTGCCAGTACCCTGAGCCTGGGTGAGAGAGGATGAGGAGGGCTTGGTCATCCACTCTACCAAGTCTTCGGCATGATGCGGCTCAACACGTCCAGCTGCCGAAAAGAAGGACAAGCGTGTCCCATGGCCACGTGCTGATGGCGATGCACCGCGTCCACGACCAGCACTGTTGTCTCTAGACACAGAGCCTGCTTGCCCTCTTTTATTGGCTCCTGACTGTCTGCCTCTCCTTGTTTGCCTTCTAGACATTCTAATGGCCTGCAGGGAAATGGGAAAAGCAGCAATACAGGCTAAGTTCAGGTGTAATATGGTCAGGAGGCACACTCCGCCCGCTGTAAGTGCCGCAAAATCCTGTTGGTGTAACACACCAGGAAAAAGCAGCAATACAGGCTAAGTTAAGGTGTAATATGGTCAGGAGGCACACTCCGCCCGCTGTAAGTGCCGCAAAATCTTGTTGGTGTAACACACCAGGAAAAAGCAGCAATACAGGCTAAGTTCAGGTGTAATATGGTCAGGAGGCACACTCCGCCCGCTGTAAGTGCCGCAAAATCCTGTTGGTGTAACACACCAGGAAAAAGCAGCAATACAGGCTATGTTAAGGTGTAATATGGTCAGGAGGCACACTCCGCCCGCTGTAAGTGCCGCAAAATCCTGTTGGTGTAACACACCAGGAAAAAGCAGCAATACGGGCTAACTTCAGGTGTATAATGTGCAGGAGGCTTAGCAACAATGACACTGACACTGTCCCCTGCCTATCCTTCTCTCTCCCTGCACACAAGGTTTATCAAAGTATATGACACTGACACTCTCCCTGCCTATCCTTCTCTCTCCCTGCACACAAGGTTTAGCAAAGAATATGACACTGACACTGTCCCCTGCCTATCCTTCTCTCTCCCTGCACACAAGGTTTATCAAAGTATATGACACTGACACTCTCCCTGCCTATCCTTCTCTCTCCCTACACACAAGGTTTAGCAAAGAATATGACACTGACACTCTCCCTGCCTATCCTTCTCTGTCCCTACACACAAGGTTTAGCAAAGAATAGATTTGACAAGATTTGACACTGTCCCTGCCTATCCTTCACTTTCCCTGCTCCGGAACACACTACACGAGGTCGCCGCGCTGGCGGCCTTTTATAGTGTGGGGCGTGTACTAAACCCCCTCAGCTATAATTGGCCACAGGCATCCTGCCTGTGGCCAATCATTGCTCTCCTCGCTGCCGGCGCTGTGATTGGCCAAGCATGCAGGGTCACAGTGCATGCTTGGCCAATCACAGCGCCGGGATTACACTGCGATGGCGCAGTGTATTGTGGGCCATTTGCGTCACTCGCCGAACGCGCGAACAGCCGATGTTCGAGTAGAACCTATGTTCGACTCGAACACCGAGCTCATCCCTACTTATTATCCCTCCACTTCACAGCGAGCAAATTATTATTACACTTCAAGCAGGCTCTCTCCCCCAGCCTAAGACGGGAATCTACAAGCCGCTGGGGAGAGCCCCGGAGATTAGATCGCATGGTGCCACATGCGCCAATCTGATGATCAAACAAGTGACTAAAAAGTGGCACGCTTGTGTAATAATTGTCCACATACAAGTGGTACCCCTTTCCGAATAAGGGTGACACCAAGTTCCACACTATCTTGCCAGCGCTCCCTATGTAATCTGGGCAGTTCTCCGGCTCTACGTAACTATATTTTCCCTCATAAACCGTAAAGCTCCATACATAGCCTGTTGTCTTATCACAGAACTTATAGAGCTTGACCCCGTATCTGGTACGCTTGCTGGGAAGGTACTGTTTGAAAGACAAGCGGCCAGAAAATTTAATCAGGGACTCATTAACGCAGACAACTTGATCGGGAGTAAACAAGGCTGCAAAACGTTGGTTGAAGTGGTTTATGAGGGGCTGAATTTTGTAGAGCCGATCGTATTCAGGGTCTCCACAAGGACAACAAAGTTCATTGTCGTTGAAGTGCATGAACCACAAGATCTGCTCGCATCATTTCCTGGACATGGAGGCAGAGAACACGGGCATATGGTCAATTGGGCGCGTGAACCAATGCAACCGTAACTTTGTGAATTTATGTATGCCCATGTTGAGGGAAAGGCCCAGAAAGGTCTTAAATTCGAAAACCGTAACTGGTTTTCAATCTCTGGCAAAGGAAGGCAACTGGGGATTAGCGGCGATGAATTGACCAGCATATAATATAGTTTGGTCCACAATAGATCTATAGATATCTTCCGTGAAAAACAGCGAATAAAAATCAAGTGGCGTAAAATCAGCTGTTTCCACCTGAATACCGGGTTGGCCAGTGAATAGGGGAAGTACGGGTACTGCAGAAGTGGTGGGCACTCAATCAGGATTGGCGAATTCTGCAGGAAGGACACTATGGGTACGACGGGTCTGTCTTCATCTTCTTCTTGGTTGCAGCGGGACACTACTTGTGCTTGCCACCTCGCCAGCTTGAACTGCACTTATGGGACTCGCCACGTCACCAAGTGTTACTGCAGTGCTGGATGTACATCCAGGGTGTACTAGGCCGCTGGTGCTTGCCAGTTCACCAGAAGGAATAGCGGCATTAGTACTGGCTCTCTGCTCCATACGAGGGACCTGCGGTTCTTGCACCCCAACAACAGATCGGGATCGGGTACGCCGGACCTTAGCAGGGACCTCACCTTCGTCGTCAGAGCTATCTGTCATGGAGCCGCTGTCTACAGGATCGTATTCTGAGCCTGATTCTGACAGATGAGTGACCTCCTCTTCACTATCTGTCATACTCAGAAACGTGTAGGCCTCTTTTCACTAGTGTACCTTCGATTTGCCATTTTGGGCTCTAAATTTACTGGTACAACTAGTGAGATTCACAGGTATAAAAAGCACCTAGGCTGTCAGCAACTGTATAAAACGCTACCAAAAAAGAACTGTTAGTGATCGCAGGGATCAGGCCTGACTCTGTGAACACTGCAGTTATGTGTGTTGTGTTTTGTAAGTGACAGTGATCGATCGATACTGCACTTGGGTGGGCTGGGCTGGGCTGGGCGGAGGGGCAAAACGCAGGTGCTAGCAGGTATCTTGGCTGATCCCGCTAACATTCCATTTTTTGGAACCCTAAACTGCTGGGGACGCTAGTATAGATCTGATCAGATATTGATCAGATACTTTACCACTAAGGGAGGTGTATGCTTTGCGAGTGGGTGTTAGTGCTACTGGCACTAACCTGACGCTGCCTGGGGCGACGCAGACCCTATCTGACAATAAAACCTAATTGATATCACCCACCGGGCGATCAGGGGGTTAAACCTTTATTGGGTTATATATGGCGGGTGCCCTGATGCTGTAAAAAGCAAACTAACAAACCAGCGTCACCCGTAACACTCATACGATGATCACTGGTGAAAGGGTTAACTAGGGGCAATCAAGGGGTTAAAACCTTTATTAGGTAATATATGGGTGTACCTGACGCTATATAAAAACCTGACGGGTAACCTAAATAACGAAATAACTAACTGGCTAACCAGCGTCACCAGTGACACTTATACGGTGATCACTGGTGAAAGAGTTAACTCTAGGGGCAATCAGGGGGTTAAAACCTTTATTAAGTTGTATATGGGGGTACCTGACGCTATAAAAACCTGGCGGTGAACCTAAAAAAATAACTGGCTACCTAGCGGCACCAGCGACACTAATACAGCGATCAGGAAAACGATTGCTTAGTGACACTGGCAAAAGGGGGTGAAAGATTTCCTAGGAGGCGATCAAGGGGTTAAACCTTTATTAGGGGGCTACTCTGGACCTAAAGGGGCCTAAAGCTAACTGCCCTGACACTTTTTACAGTCACAAATGACACTAAATGCAGTGATCAGTAAATAAATGACCACTGTAATCAGTGACACTGTGACTGGGGGTGCAGGGGGTAATCGGGGGGTGACTGGGGGGTGAAAAATGTGTCTATGTGTACCTGGTGTCAGTGTAGTGTTAGTGCACTTACTTGATGTCTTCTCTCCTCGGTGCTCCGGTCAAAAAGACCGCCACAAGGGGAGTGACATCACTTCCTCCTGCCTGTGTTTACAGTTCACAGGCAGGGGAAGCTTCTCATTCGCCAGGAGCGATCGCGAGGGGGTGGTCAGAAATCAATGGCCGCCCCCTCATCACGGATCGCTCCTGAAGCAAAACTAACCGCTGCCGGTACCTGGGGGGTCCGATCGGACCCCCCACCCACGTGAAGGCAGGCACGTACAGGTACGTGGATGTGCCTGTCCGTGCCATTGTGCCGACGTATATGTACAGGCAGCGGTCCTTAAGTGGTTAAATTGAACCTGACACCAAAAAATCATCACATGGGGACTTTTTATCCCCTGTGTAATGCAAAAAAAATTATTAAATTGTAAAAAATGTAAGTTACACACAAGCACATAAAATCTCCCACCAATTTGTTTTTTAAAACCCCCCGCATACAAGCACATATGAATGTAAACACTCGCATTGGGGTGCCTACGCATGAAAACGATGATTGAGATACATGTTACATATCGCCACGCATGCCGGAGTGAAAGCAATAATTCTAGCACCAAATCTTCTCCATAACACTAAACTGATGACCTGTAGGGGGCTTTTAAAGTGTCGCTTATGGAAAATATAAGGTACTGAAGCTTGTCGCCATTCCGTGCGCGCACACAAATTTAAGGTTTGACATGTTGGGTATATATTTACTCAGTGCAATCTCATCTTTTACATGTTACCAAAAAATTGGGTAATTTATTGTGTTTGTGTGCCCTAAAATTAACTTTAGTGTATTTTTTACTGAAATTTTACCTTTGCAGCAATGTCTTTTAGCATAAAAAATTGGAACTACCATCATTTTATTATCTATGGTGTCTACTTTCAGAAAATATATAATGTTTTAGGGGTTTATGCAAAAAATGATTTTTTAAGCATGTATGCAAAAAATACAAAATCGTCTCTGGCAGCGAAAGGGTTCAAGTGGAATAAAACTCAAAGAATTTATAAACCGCTGACAGTAGGGTTTTTATGACAGAAAAAGACCCTATCGGTCTCTTCTGTTATAAACTCTTCTGCTTGCCTGCCAGCGGTAATGTATACTAAGCCGCACATGTGCAGTTCAGTGTACATATACAGCACCGCTCTGTGCTGTGAAGATGTGACCCCCATGCGCATGCGCAGGAGTGACATCATTGCAGCTTGGTCATTCAAGTGGTCAAACTGAGTGATCCTGGAATGAAGAACGGGAGCAGATGGAAGAACGGGAGCAGATGGAAGTTCCGGTGACCAGCTAGAACACTGACTGCGCAGTGTTGGAGGGCTACGTTTGAAAGATTAGTCTGCCATAATGTACTATTATGATGTGTTATCTAGCACATTATGGAAAACAGTTTCTGCGGGCCCATGTGTTTAAATAAAGTATAGCTGAGTTTAATTCCAATCTAACTATGCACTAAAGCAGTTAAACTGATCAAATAACCTGTGCAAAACAATGGAGAGCCTGAAAACATGACTTGTTGGGGCGCCTTGAGGGCTGGAGTTGAGAAACACTGGCATAGGGAATAACAGCTAATACCAGAAGCATACGATACAGTTCCGCACACACGGCTAATGTGGAAGGTAAAGTCTACAGGATTGGAAATATCAGTTTGTAAATGGATAGAAAACTGTCTAAAAGACAGAATTCAGAGAGTAGTGGTTAATGATTCTTACTCTGAATAGTCTAAGGTTATCAGTGGTTTACCCCAAGATTCAGTGCTGGGACCCTTACTTTTTAATATCTTTATAAATGATATTGGGTCTGGGATCAAAAGTAACGTTTCTGTCTTTGCAGATGACACCAAGCTATGCAGTGGAATAACGTCCTTACAGGATGTCTCCAATTTACGACCTCAATGCACCTCAATGCACTGTCTAATTGGGTGACTATGTGGCAGATGAGGTTTAATGTTGATAAATGTAAAGTTATGCACTTGGGGGGCTAAGAATATGCATGTATCATATATACTAGGGGGAGTACAACTGGAGGGATCCGTAGTGGAGAAGGATCTGGGGGTTTTGGTAGATCATAAGCTCAATAATGCCAAGCTGCGGTTTCCAAAGCGAGCCAAGTCCATTCTTGTATTAAGAGAGGTATGGACTCCAGGGAGAGAAATATAATTTTGCCCCTGTACAAATCATTATTAAGACCTCAGCTGGAATATTCAGTTCAGTTTTGGGCACCAGTTCTCAAAAAGGATATCGGGGAACTGGAAAAAGTGCAGAGAAGGGCAACCAAACTGATAAGAGGCATGGAGGAACTCAGCTATGAAGAAAGATTAGAGGAACTGAGTTTATTCACTCTTGAGAAGAGGAGAATAAGGGGGGATATGATCAACATGTACAAATATATAAGGGGTCCATATAGTGAACTTGGTGTTGAGTTATTCAGTTTACGGTCAACACAGAGGACATGGGGGCACTCTTTACGTCTAGAGGAAAAGAGATTTCATCTCCAAATACGGAAATGTTTCTTCACAGTAAGAGCTGTGAAAATGTGGAATAGACTCCCTCCAGAGGTGGTTCTGGCTAGCTCAGTAGATTGCTTTAAGAAAGGCCTGGTTACTTTCCTAAATGTACATAATATTATTATTATTATACAGGATTTATATTGCGCCAACAGTTTACGCAGCGCTTTACAATATAAAAGGGAGACAATACAGTTACAGTACAATAAAATACAAGAGGATTAAGAGGGCCCTGCTCAGAAGAGCATACAATCTAATAGGGTGGGGCAGGTGGTACAAAAGGTTGTAACTGTGGGGAATGAGCTGATGGAAGTGGTAAAAGATTAGTTGGAGTAGTGATAGGCTTCCCTGAAGAGGTGAGTTTTCAGGGATCGCCTAAAGATAGCGAGAGTAGGGGTGTCATGGATATGCATTAATGTCTGTCTGCCATCTTACCTTCCTCCTCATGTGTTCATCTAGAGACCAGACCTCCTTCACCTGGCTTCCTTTATAATCTCCTCCCAGCCTGACTCCACCCCAGGCCCTATCACTGAACACTATATTAACCTGTGCACTGCAAGCCTGCTTTGCTGATCAACGTGTTTGTTAGGCATTGTGTGTTTGGGTTCCTGCCTGCCGTGTGCTACGTCTGTCTCTCTGTTACGTTATTGGCTTGTCCCCAACCATCCCTGTCTGCTCGTGACCCTTGACCTTCGGCTCGTTCTTCGTTATCCTTGTCTGCTTGTGGCCCCTGACCTTCGGCTTGTTATTCGGTTCTCTCTATCGTGTGCTGCTGCTTCCCCTTATCCTACGGGGCGTGAGCTAGGAAACTCCAGGGGCCGCGACCTGGTCCCAGCCTGCAGCGTAACATCCTCACCACTAGAGGCCCTGGAGAAGACCAGCTGGGTCTTAGACTCCGCGCCCTGGGGAATCTTGGCTCTCGCTTCCGTTGGGATCCCGGTTGTGCTCCTCTGGTCCCGCTTTCCACAACCACCCAGTTTCCTATCCACAGAAGCCAGCCATAGGGTTCACTACCTCGCGGTGCACTCCTGTCCCCCTACGGTGTGCATCTGTCACCTGGCCACAGGTGACCCTGACAGTTTGATCAGCCATGAACCCGGCTGACATCCCGCTTCCCGCGGATGATCCATTGCAGGGCATAGTTCGCAGACTTGAGACCCAGGAATCAAATCAGACCCAGGTGATGCGATTCCTCCAGGATCTGGCTTCTCGATTCGAGCAGCTTCAGGTCTCCTTGGGAACCCCGAATCCGCAACCCCAAGTACAACCAGCGGCTGTACCTATCGCACCAGTCGCAGCCTCACACTCACTAAGATTGCCAGCTCCGTTCCGTTTCTCTGGGGACTCCAAGGCCTGCAGGGGGTTTCTCAGCCAATGCACTATTCATTTTGAGCTTCAGCCTCAAAGCTTCCTATCTGACCAGGCTAAGGTAGCCTATATCATTTCCCTCCTCTCCGGTGAAGCTTTGGCCTGGGCTGCCCCCCTGTGGGAGAGGAACGATCCGGTGGTTTCCAGTCTGTCCGAATTCTTGAAGCTCTTTCGTAATATCTTCGAAGAGCCGGCTCGGGCTTCTTCAGCGGCTAGTGCTGTCTTACGTCTTCGCCAAGAATCTAGTTCAGTGGGGCAATATGCTCTTCAGTTCCGTATCCACACAGCTGAATTGAGCTGGAATAATGAGGCCCTGGTCGCTACCTTTTTACATGGCCTCTCTGACCGAGTGAAAGACGAATTAGCGGGAAGAGCCATTCCCGTCGGTCTGGACGATGTAATTTCATTATGCAACCAGATCGACATTCGTTTTCAAGAGAGGTCCTTAGAAAAAAGACGCCAGCACTCTCTGGGTCCTAGCCAGTCTGAGCTCCCCTCCCTTCATTCCGTGGAGCATCCTCTACCTGCTGAAGAACCTATGCAGCTGGGCCGGACCAGACTAACCCCCGAAGAACGTGCTAGGCGCAGAACTCTGGGCTTGTGCCTCTATTGTGGGGGCAAGGGTCATTTTCGTGACTCCTGCTCGCTTCGTCCGGGAAACGCTCGGGTCTAATACATTTGGAAGGTGGAGTATTGGACCCAGAAACATCACCTTCTCGCCTGCTCTTGCCGGTGTCCCTTCATGTAGGCACTTCTCCTCAGTCAACCCTTGCATACCTGGATTCCGGGGCTGCCGGCAATTTCATGGATTGGAGAACTGCTTCTTCTATGAAGCTTACCCTTTCACCTCTCACTACCCCATTGGTAGTCTCGGCAATTGATGGCACTGTTCTCCCAGGGGGCCCTATTCGCTTCCAGACGCTACCCATTAGGATGTCGGTAGGGATTCTCCACCAGGAGTGGATATCCTTTCTTATTCTACCCAAGGCCTCTACCCCAGTTGTATTGGGCCTCCCTTGGCTACAGCTCCACTCTCCACATGTGGACTGGGTCTCTGGGCAGATCCTGGCCTGGGGTTCCTCATGTTTCTCGTCGTGTCTTCTCAAGGTGACCCCCAAGGAGAGTCTTCCGGTTGCTGCCACTTCTGTTTCTTCTGATCTTCCCGCCGCATACAGCGATTACCGGGATGTGTTCTGTAAAAAATCAGCTGAGGTGCTTCCTCCCCACAGGTCTTTTGACTGTGCTATTGATCTTGTCCCCGGAGCAACTCTACCCAGGGGTCGTACCTACCCTCTGTCCATCCCAGAGACCCAGGCCATGTCGGAGTATGTAGCAGAGAATCTGGAGAGAGGGTTCATCCGGAAATCCTCATCGCCTGCAGGGGCAGGGTTCTTTTTTGTTGCCAAAAAGGATGGTACCTTAAGACCCTGCATCGATTATCGGGGTTTAAATGCGGTTACTATTAAAAATCGATACCCCTTACCCTTAATATCTGAGCTATTCGATAGGTTGAAGGGTGCCTCCATTTTCACCAAGTTGGATCTCAGAGGCGCGTACAATCTCATTCGAATACGGGAGGGTGACGAATGGAAGACTGCATTTAACACTAGAGACGGGCATTACGAATATCTGGTGATGCCTTTTGGTCTGTGTAATGCTCCAGCCGTGTTTCAAAACTTTGTCAATGAAATCTTCAGAGATCTGCTGTACCAGTTTGTTGTCATCTATCTGGATGACATTCTGATCTTTTCTGAAAATCTGCTCGTCCACAGAAACCATGTCCGCACTGTACTTCAACGTCTTAGAGAGAACAATCTCTATGCCAAGCTGGAGAAATGTTCCTTTGAATGTTCTGAGGTCCTGTTTTTGGGGTGCTTTGTCTCATGTTCGGGGCTTCGTATGGACCCTGGGAAGGTCTTGGCTATCACCAACTGGCCTCTTCCTGCTAGCCTCAAGGCCACACAGCGCTTTCTTGGCTTCACTAATTATTATAGGCAGTTCATAAGGAATTACTCTTCCATTGCCGCGCCTATTATCGCTTTGACCAAGAAGGGTGTGAATGCCAGAGACTGGCCTCCCGAAGCTGTCTCTGCATTTCACAACCTGAAACAGGCCTTTGTTTCTGGCCCCCTCTTGAGGAGACCAAATCCTGGGAATGCATTTTTTATTGAAGTGGACGCTTCCTCAATGGGGGTGGGAGCTGTGCTTCTTCAAATCTTTGAGAAGAGACGCCAACCATGTGCGTTCTTCTCCAAAAAAAATTCTCAGGCAGAGAGGAATTATGCCATCGGTGATCGGGAACTTCTCGCAATTAAATTGGCGTTAGAGGAGTGGCGTCACCTCTTGGAGGGTTCCCCTCACTCCATAACGATCTTTACCGATCACAAGAATTTACAGTATCTACAGAATGCTAAACGTCTGAATCCTAGACAGGCCAGGTGGAGTCTCTTCTTTGCCCGTTTTAATTTCACGATTACCTACAAACCTGGTTCCTGCAACGGTCGGGCTGATGCGCTCTCTAGGTCATTTGACACTTTGGACGAGGAGTCCGCCCCTGAACCTGAGCCGATCATTCCCACCTCATGCATTGTTGCCCACTCTACCACCCTGAAGTCTAAAATTCCGCCTGGTAAGACCTTTGTCCCCACTGAGCTAAGAGCTAAGATCCTTCGTTGGGGACATGATTCCAAGGTGGCAGGGCATTCTGGATTCCTCCGATCCTTCCTACTCATCAGTCGTCACTACTGGTGGCCTAATCTCCGCTCAGACGTCAAAGACTACGTTAAAGCTTGTCATGTCTGTGCTCAGTCCAAATCCTCCACACAAGCTCCTGCTGGTCTCCTCATGCCCTTGCCTATTCCTAAGGAACCCTGGGCCCATATTGCCATGGATTTTATCACCGATCTCCCACTGTCTGAGAATAATACAGTCATTTGGGTGGTAATCGATCGATTCTCCAAGATGGCTCATTTTGTTCCTCTTCCTGGTCTTCCTTCTGCCCCTGCCTTGGTTCCCATTTTCATTCGAGAAATTCTCCGCCTACATGGGGTCCCTTCTCATATTGTTTCCGACAGGGGAGTCCAATTCACGTCTCGTTTTTGGAGAGCCTTTTGCAAATCCCTCAATATTGTCTTGGATTTTTCTTCTTCTTACCATCCCCAATCCAATGGACAGACTGAGAGGGTTAATCAGGAGTTAGAGGTCTTTCTTCGCACCTTTGTGTCTTCTCACCATGACGATTGGTCCTCTCTACTCCTGTGGGCAGAATTCTCCCATAACAATCATGTGAATACCAGTTCGCAGAAGACACCCTTTTTCACAGTTTATGGAAAACACCCTCAACTTCCTCTTCCTATGATCTGTTCTCCAGACATTCCAGCTTTGGCTTCGGTTCAGGAGTCTCTCAATTCCGTTTGGGGTCACGTTCATGATTCCCTCCGGGCAGCTGCTGAAAAATTCAAAGGCTTTGCCGACCGCCGCAGGCGTAAACCGCCTTCTCTTCAGCCAGGGGACAAAGTCTGGCTCTCTACCAGGAACATCAAGCTCCGAGTTCCTTCTCTGAAGTTTGCTCCACGATTCATCGGTCCATACACGGTAACTGCTAAACTGAATCCGGTTTGTTTCAAACTCCAGATTCCTAAGAGCCTTAAAATCACTAACTCCTTTCATGTTGCTCTTCTAAAGCCTTTAGTCCTCAATAAATTCTCTCGTCCTCTTCCTACCGTGGCGCCTGTCTCTGAGGATAATCAGGAGTACGAGATCAGTCAAATTCTGGACTCCCGACTCTGTAAAGGCGTTCTTCAGTACCTCGTTCATTGGAAAGGGTTTGGTCCTGAGGAGAGGTCTTGGATCACTGCATCTGAGGTCTTTGCACCTCGTCTGTTAAAGGAGTTTCATCTGAAGTTTCCCTCTAAACCTGGGCCCAGGCGGGGAAGGGGGAGGCCTCGTAAGAGGGAGGGTACTGTCATGGATATGCATTAATGTCTGTCTGCCATCTTACCTTCCTCCTCATGTGTTCATCTAGAGACCAGACCTCCTTCACCTGGCTTCCTTTATAATCTCCTCCCAGCCTGACTCCACCCCAGGCCCTATCACTGAACACTATATTAACCTGTGCACTGCAAGCCTGCTTTGCTGATCAACGTGTTTGTTAGGCATTGTGTGTTTGGGTTCCTGCCTGCCGTGTGCTACGTCTGTCTCTCTGTTACGTTATTGGCTTGTCCCCGACCATCCCTGTCTGCTCGTGACCCTTGACCTTCGGCTCGTTCTTCGTTATCCTTGTCTGCTTGTGGCCCCTGACCTTCGGCTTGTTATTCGGTTCTCTCTATCGTGTGCTGCTGCTTCCCCTTATCCTACGGGGCGTGAGCTAGGAAACTCCAGGGGCCGCGACCTGGTCCCAGCCTGCAGCGTAACATCCTCACTACTAGAGGCCCTGGAGAAGACCAGCTGGGTCTTAGACTCCGCGCCCTGGGGAATCTTGGCTCTCGCTTCCGTTGGGATCCCGGTTGTGCTCCTCTGGTCCCGCTTTCCACAACCACCCAGTTTCCTATCCACAGAAGCCAGCCATAGGGTTCACTACCTCGCGGTGCACTCCTGTCCCCCTACGGTGTGCATCTGTCACCTGGCCACAGGTGACCCTGACAAGGGGATAGCCGGACAGGTTGAGTTAGAGAGTTCCAGAGGATGGGAGAGGCTCTGGAGAAATCCTGGAGACGAGCATGGGAGGAGGAGACGAGAGAGCTTGACAGTAGGAGGTCTTGGGAGGAGCGGAGAGGACGGGTTGGGATATGTTTGGAGACAAGATTGGTGATGTAGCTCGGGGCAGAGTTGTAGATGGTTTTGTAGGTTGTGGTTAGTATTTTGAATTTAATTCACTGGGTGATCGGGAGCCAGTGTAGGGATTGGAGGAGAGGTTTGGCAGACACTGAGCGGTTGATAAGGTGGATAAGTCTGGCAGCAGCATTCATGATAGACTGAAGAGGGGATAGCCTATGGAGAGGCAGGCCAATAAGAAGGGAGTTGCAATAGTCAAGGCGAGAGATAACAAGGGAGTGAGTGAGGAGTTTGGTGGTTTCATTTGTTAAAAAGGGGCGAATTTTAGAGATGTTACGGAGGTGAATTCTACAAACTTTTGACAATGATTGGACTTGAGGCTGAAATGACAAGTCAGAGTCTAGGATTACACCTAGTACCCTGGTGTGAGGGGAGGGACTGATGGTTGCATTGTTGATTTTGATGGAAAAGTCATGGAGGGGGGCACGGGCAGGGGGGAATATTAGTAACTCAGTTTTAGAGAGATTTAGTTTAAGGAAGTGGTGCGACATCCATGCTGAGATGTCAGTTAGTAAGTTAGTAATGCAAGAGGAGACTGAAGGAGTGAGGTGAGGAGTAGACAGATAGATTTGGGTGTCATCGGCGTATATGTGGTATTGAAAGCTGTGGGCGGTTATCAAGTGACCAAGGGAGGAGGTGTAGATAGAGAAGAGAAGTGGTCCAAGAACAGAGCCTTGGGGGACCCCCACAGAAAGGGGCAATGGAGAGGAGGAGACAGAGTTGCAGGTAACACTAAAGGAGCGCTGTGATAGATAGGCAGAGAACCAGGATAGAGCAGAATCTTGGAGGCCAAGGGAATGGAGTTTATTGAGAAGGAGCGGGTGATCAACGGTATCAAAGGCTGCAGAGAGGTCAAGTAGAAGGAGTATGGAGTACTGGCTGTTGCTTCTAGCAGTTAGTAAATCGTTAGTGATTTTTAGTAAGGCAGTTTCCGTGGAGTGCTGCGAGCAAAAGCTAGACTGTAAGGGGTCAAGAAGGTTATTTTCACTGAGGTAGGAGCCAAGACGGTTGTAGACTAGGCGTTCTAGAAGTTTAGAGGTGAATGGGAGCAATGAGATGGGCCTTAAGTTGTTCAGGTTGGTGGGGTCCAGTGAGGGCTTTTTAAGTATGGGAGTGATCTGTGCATGCTTTAGAGGGGAGGGGAAGGTGCCACTAGAGAGGGAGGGATTGAAGATGTGAGTGAGGGAGCATAGGATAGAAGAAGAGGGTGACCGTAGTAGTTGTGAGGGAACAGGGTCCAAGGGACAATTGGTTAGGTGGGCATCTGAGAAAAGTTTTGTAACTTTATAGCCAATTCAAAAGAGGAGAGTGTTGAAAGTGATTGTTAGGCAAGTTATGTTGGGTGGTGAAGATGTACGGACAGTGGAGGTGTCCTCACGAATTGCATCAATCTTGTCTGAAGTGATTGGCAATCTCTTGGGCAGAGAGTGAGTTGGTGGGTAGAGGGGGTGGGGGACGAAGCAGAGAGTTAAAGGTTGAGAAGAGCCGACGGGGACTGAATGACAAGGTATTAATAAGAGAGACAAAGTAGGCTTGTTTGGCAGCATGGAGGCAGGAATTGTATTTTAGAAGGGCAGATTTATACAGGGTGAAGTCCTGCAGGCATTTGGTTTTACGCCACAGTCTTTCAAGAGCATGGCAATGTCTCTTGAGATTTCTAGGAATTGTATTTACATGCCATTGTTGAACAGTGGTAGGAAAAATTGGGTCTTTGGTGGTGGTGCTGGTGCCACAACACTGTAAGCCCTCACAGTTACTCTTGGTGGGCGCATGAATGGGCCCTGCTGTGAATTATTAGATCAAGAATTGTAATTGCATGCCCCTGTTGAACAGGGGCTGAAAAATTGGGCCTTATGCGGCGTGCACACAATCGTTTTTCATGCCATTTTTTAAACCGACGTTTTTCTCGTTGTTTTTTTTCATGTTTCCTCTCAAGCCTGTCTTGAGTACACACGATCATTTTAAAAAACGTTCAAGCAAAGCGCAGTGACGTACAACACATACGACGGCACTATAAAGGGGAAGTTCCGTTCGGATGGTGCCACCCTTCATGTTAGTAAAGTTTGTTGAGCGACGATTCGCGCTTTTCAGCCTCCTGCTTTTCAGTCCGTTACAGCGTGACGAATGTGCTATCTCCATTACAAATGCTAGTTTTATCAGAACGTGCGCTCCCGTCTCATACTTGATTCTGAGCATGCACGTTTTTTTTTACCTCGTCAAAGCATACACACCATCGTTTTTCACGTCGTTAAAAAAAACGACATGAAAAAACGACGTGAAAAAATAGAGCATGTTCAAAATTTTTAATGCCCGTTTTTCACGTCGTTAAAAACGCTCTGAAGCATACACACGATCGGTTTTAATGTCCATTTTTAAAAATAGCATTTTTAACGGCATGAAAAATGATCGTGTGTATGGGGCATTAGCCACTGGTGCCACAACACTGCAACCCCTCACAGATACTGTAATTAGAGCACAGCAATGAGCCCTGTTGCAAAGTATTGCATCAAAAATTTTAATTACACGCCCCTGTTAAACAGGGGCAGAAAAATGGGCTTTAGGCACTGGTGCCACAACACTGCAACCCCTCACAGATACTGTACTTGGAGCACAGTAATGAGCCCTGTTGCAAAGTATTGCATCAAAAATTGTAATTACACGCCCCTGTTAAACAGGGGCTGAAAAATTGGGCCTTAGGCACTGGTGCTGGTGCCACGACACTGCAACCTCTCCCAGATACACTAGTTGGAGTGCAGGAATGAGCCCTGCTGCAAAGCATTGCATCAAAAATTGTAATTACATGCCCCTGTTAAACAGGGGCTGAAAAATTGGGCCTTAGCCACTGGTGGCGGCACCCAGAAACAAAAATGTTCTTCCAAGCTATCATCATGAATCGGATCATTGAGGAGGAGGAGGATAGTCAGTCAACATAACAGGACAGTCACTCAGCATCAGTTTTGAAGGGATGTGACATTTGAAAATAAATTATTCTGTTATATCAGCTTCAGGTGCTTGGTAGCTGGTGGTGATCCAAGACTGGCTCATCTTTATGAAGGTCAGTCGATCAACCAAGTCGGTGGACAGGCGCACCCTGTAAACCGTGACAAATCCTCCAGCAGCACTGAATGTGCGTTCCAAAAGAACGCTGGATGCAGGACAGGCCAGTAGCTCAATTGCATATTGTGCAAGCTCTGGCCAGTGATCCATCCTCAAGACCCAGTAAGCCAGAGAATTTTCAGTGGGAAAGGTGTCCAAGTCTGACCTTGCCCCTAGGTATTCCTGCACCATGTATATCAGACGCTGGCGATGGTTGCTGGAACCGATCATACCTTGGGGATGCGGACTAAAGAATTGTCTGAACGCATCGGTCAGACGGCCACCTTCCCCACCGTTCCTTCTTTGACTGACCGAAGCCTCAGCAACTCATTGTCCAGGACCAGGAGTTTGTAACCTCCCAGTCTCTGGGAACGCGTTGCACAGACCTTTCTGCAAGGCCTCCCGGAGTTGTCTCATCCTCTGCTCCCTCTGCAATGGTAAGATAAGGTCTGCAACCTTACCCTTGTACCGTGGATCAAGGAGAGTTGCCAGCCAGTAATGGTCCCTCTCCTTGATCCGAAGAATACGAGGATCCTTCCGCAGACTTTGCAGGATCAGGGAGGCCATGCAGCGTAGGTTAGCTGAGGCATTTGGTCCGGAGTCCTCTGGGTCACTAAGGACGACATGATCCGCAGCCACCTCCTCCCAGCCACGTACAAGTCCACGGGTTTCTTGGGACTGTAAATCATCCCTAAAAGACTGCTGCTGTTGATGCTCAGTGCCAGGCTCCACCTCCATGCTGACACAATCCTCCTCCTCTTCCTGTGGGATGGGTGGGACAGAAGGAACACTGTCTGGGTAAAGGGGGCCTTGATAGGCAAGGAAGTCCTCCTCTGCCTGCCTCTGTTCTGCCTCAAGTGCCCTGTCCATTATTCCATGCAGCGTATGCTCCAACAGGTGGACAAGAGGTACAGTGTCACTGATGCATGCACTGTCACTGCTCACCATCCTCGTGGCCTCCTCAAATGGTGCCAGGACAGAGCATGCATCCCTGATCATGCCCCACTGGCGTGGTGAAAAAAACCCGAGCTCCCCTGACCCTGTCCTGGTGCCGTAGTCGCACAGGTACTCATTGATGGCCCTCGGCTGCGTGTGCAGCCACTGCAGCATGGCCAACGTTGAGTTCCACCTGGTGGGCATGTCACATATAAGGCGGTTCTTGGGCAGGTTCAACTCCTTTTGCAGCTCAGCCAGCCGAGCACTGGCATAATATGATCTGCGGAAATGCACACAGACTTTCCTGGCCTGCCTCAGGACATCCTGTAAGCCCGGGTATCTGCCCAAGAACCGCTGCACCACCAGGTTAAGGACGTGAACCACACAGGGCACATGGGTCAGTTGTCCCTGTCGGAGGGCGGAGAGGAGGTTGGTGCCATTGTCGCAAACCACCATTCCTGCCTTAAGCTGGTGTGGCGTCAACCACCTCTCGGCCTGCACCTGCAGAGCTGACAGAACCTCTGCCCCAGTGTGGCTCCTGTCCCCCAAACACACCAGCGCAAGCACGGCATGGCATCTTTTTGCCTGCGTACTTGCGTAGCCCCTTGAACGCCTATGGAGCACCGCTGGTTCCGAGGACAAAGCACAGGAAGAGGCCATGGAGGAAGAACAAGAGGAGGGGGTGGAGGAGAGAGGTGTGTCACAACCAGTAGTAGCATTTTGGAGGCGTGGCGGCGGAACAACCTCCAACACTACTGCACCTTGTCCTGCATCTTTCCCAGCTGCCAAAAGAGTGACCCAATGGGCCGTGAAAGAAAGGTAACGTCCCTGTCCATGCCTGCTGGACCATGAGTCAGCGGTAATATGCACCTTACCACTGACCACCCTGTCCAGCGAGGCATGGACATTGCCTTCCACATGGCGGTAGAGAGCCGGAATCGCCTTCCGTGAGAAAAAGTGGCGTTTGGGAACCCGCCACTGAGGAACTGCACATTGCACAAACTCACGGAAGGGGGCCGAGTCTACCAACTGAAAAGGCAGCAGTTGAAGTGCTAGCAATTTAGCCAAGCTAGCATTCAACCGCTGGGCATGTGGATGGCTGGGAGTGAACTTCTTTCGACGGTCCAGCAGCTGGGGCAGGGAAATTTGCCTGCTAGAATCGGACGTCGGTGTACTGCTAGCAGAGTGCCCGCAAGTACTTGGCTGTGACACACCTAATTCTACACCTTCATTCCTCTCGGTGCAGGTTTCAGAGAGGACTGAAGGTATAGTGGGGTTGGAGATCCCAGCTGATGCGGAGCAAGGAGAGGTCCGCTTTGTTCTTTGGTGTGGGTTTTTAAGGTAGGCTTGCCAACGAGCTGCATGGCAGGTCAACATATGTCTGGTCAAGCATGTGGTGCCCAAGCGGCTGATGTTTTGGCCACGCGAGATACGCTTGAGACATATGTTGAAAACAGCAGCGTTGCGATCTGATGCACTCGACTCAAAAAAGGCCCACACCAAAGAACTTTTGGAATAACGGGCAGAGACAGGGCCCTGCACAGGCGGAGCTCTGCGGTGTGATTCAGTCGGTGTGCTGCCCTTACGCTGGCCCCCGGAGGGCATCCTGCATCGTTGGAGATGTGCCTCCTCCTCATCCTCCTCCTCCTCCTCCTCTCTCCTATCAGGCACCCACGTGGAGTCAGTGACCTCATCATCCCCTCCCTCCTCATCACTGGAACCAATCTGGCAGTATGCTGCAGCTGCTGGAACATGACTGCCAGATTGGTGTCCTTCTTGAGCATCCCCTCTCTCTGCTCTCACGCTACTGCCTTCCTCTAGCTGGGTATCATCTTCAGACCCTTCGAAATGCTGGGCATCCTCCTGGAGCATGTACCCAACACTGTGCTCAAACAGTTCGGGGGACTCCTCAGTAGACATGGGAGCCGTCGAAAAATTTGTTCCGTTCCGTATTAAAAAAAAAACGTAATTCGTAATCCGTGTACGGAATTCAATTCGAATTCGTACGAAATACGAATTCCGTATGACACGTATAACGAACGATTAGACCGGAACGAACGAATGATTCGACCGGAAATGTACTTCCCCCACCCAATTCCAGCAGCAATCTTTTCTCTCTATAATGTCGAATCTTTTCTCTCTATAATGTCGAATCGGAACGAACGAATGATTCGACTGGAAATGTACTTCCCCCACCCAATTCCAGCAGCAATCTTTTCTCTCTATAATGTCGAATCTTTTCTCTCTATAATGTCGAATCTTTTCTCTCTATAATGTCGAATCTTTTCTCTCTATAATGTAGAATCGGAACGAACGAATGATTCGACCGCAAATGGACTTCCCCCACCCAATTCCAGCAGCAATCTTTTCTCTCTATAATGTCGAATCTTTTCTCTCTATAATGTTGAATCTTTTCTCTCTATGTCGAATCTTTTCTCTCTATGTAGAATAATCTTGGACTAATAGAGTTAAGGTTAGTCACATTCGACCAAAAAATATTTACCTATCGCGTTGTCGAATTTTCATGTCTTATTTGGTAGTTTGGATTTGGATAATTTGGATACGAAATTTCGTACAAATTTTTTGCAATTTCGTATTCCGTACAGAATTCGTATTCGAAAAAAAATTGTAATTCGGATTCGTACAAATGTACGAATTTCGAAAAATTCGTACGAATTTTCGATTCGTACGAAACTAACCGCACATGTTTACTCCTCAGGAGGACACGGTGGGTCTAGGGAAGGAGTGACTGATGATGACATTGAAGACGCTTTGGCAGCTGCTTTGCCAGTACCCTGAGCCTGTGTGAGAGAGGATGAGGAGGATGAGGAGGGCTTGGTCATCCACTCTACCAAGTCTTCGGCATGATGCGGCTCAACACGTCCAGCTGCCGAAAATAAGGACAAGCGTGTCCCATGGCCACGTGCTGATGACGATGCACCGCGTCCACGACCAGCACTGTTATCTCTAGACACAGAGCCTGCTTGCCCTCTTTTATTGGCTCCTGACTATCTGCCTCTCCTTGTTTGCCTTCCAGACATTCTAAAGGCCCGCAGGGAGAAGGGAAAACCAGCAATAAGGGGTAGCTTCAGGTGTATAATGTGCAAGAGGCACACTACGCCCGCTGTAAGTGCTGCAGATGCCTGCCTGTGTTACACAACAGGAAAACACAGCAATAAGGCCTAGCTTCAGGTGTATATTTTGCAGGAGGAACACTACGCCTGCTGTAAGTGCTGCAGATGCCTGCCCGTGTTACACAACAGGAAAAAACAGCAATAAGGGCTAGCTTCAGGTGTATATTTTGCAGGAAGCACACTACGCCTGCTATAACTGCTGCAGATGCCTGCCTGTGTTACACAACAGGAAAACACAGCAATAAGGGCTAGCTTCTGGTGTATATTTTGCAAGAAGCACACTACGCCCGCTGTAAGTGCTGCAGATGCCTGTTAGTGTAACACAAAAGAAAAAAAACTACGAGCAATAAGGGGTAGCTTCAGGTGTATAATGTGCAGGAGGCACACTACGCCTGCTGTAAGTGCTGCAGATGCCTGCCTGTGTTACACAACAGGAAAACACAGCAATAAGGCCTAGCTTCAGGTGTATATTTTGCAGGAGGCACACTACGCCTGCTATAACTGCTGCAGATGCCTGCCTGTGTTACACAACAGGAAAACACAGCAATAAGGCCTAGCTTCAGGTGTATATTTTGCAGGAGGCACACTACGCCTGCTATAACTGCTGCAGATGCCTGCCCGTGTTACACAACAGGAAAACACAGCAATAAGGGCTAGCTTCAGGTGTATATTTTGCAGGAACCACACTACGTCTGCTTTAAGTGCTGCAGATGCCTGCCTGTGTTACACAACAGGAAAAAACAGCAATAAGGGCTAGCTTCAGGTGTATATTTTGCAGGAAGCACACTACGCCTGCTATAACTGCTGCAGATGCCTGCCTGTGTTACACAACAGGAAAACACAGCAATAAGGGCTAGCTTCAGGTGTATATTTTGCAGGAAGCACACTACGCCTGCTGTAAGTGCTGCAGATGCCTGCCTGTGTTACACAACAGGAAAACACAGCAATAAGGGCTAGCTTCAGGTGTATATTTTGCAGGAAGCACACTGCGCCTGCTATAACTGCTGCAGATGCCTGCCTGTGTTACACAACAGGAAAACACAGCAATACGGGCTAGCTTCAGGTGTGTACTGTGCAGGAGGCTTAGCAAAAATATCACTGACATTGTCCCCTGCCTATCCTTCTCTCTCCCTGCACACAAGGTTTAGCAGAATATCACTGACACTGTCCCTGCCTATTCTTCTCTCTTCCTACACACAAGGTAAATGAACAAATATCACTAACACTGTCCCTGCCTATCCTTCTCTCTCCCTGAACCGGAACACACTACACAAGGCCGCCGCGTTTCGGCCTTTTATAGTGTGGGGCGTGTACTAAACCCCCTGAGCTATAATTGGCCACAGGCATCCTGCCTGTGGCCAATTATGGCTCTCCTCGCTGCCGGCGCTGTGATTGGCCAAGCATGCGGGATCACAGTGCATGCTTGGCCAATCACAGCGCCGGGATTGCACTGCGATGGCGCAGTGTATTGTGGGCCGTTCGCGTCACTCGAATTTGTCGCGAACGGCCCAAAACGTTCGATCTTCGTCGAACGATCGAACAGCCGATGTTCGAATTGAACGTATGTTCGACTCGAACACCGAGCTCATCCCTACTGGGTACTAACATTTAGAGGTAAAGTTGATCCAGGGTAAATCCGATTGCCTCTCGGGGGATCAGGAAGGAATTTTTTCCCCTGCTGTAGCAAATTGGATCGTGCTCTGCTGGGGTTTTTTGCCTTCCTCTGGATCAACTGTGGGTATAGAATTGGGTATATGGGATTGTATGATATTTTTTTCTTATGGTTGAACTAGATGGACTTGTGTCTTTTTTCAACCTGACTAACTATGTAACTATGTAAGTGTAGCGGCCTCACCCCTCTCTCCCCTTCTCATTCTGGGCTTGTCTTTCTTTGTCTAGGGGTGTTAGTACTGGGGAGAGGGATGAGATACACTACGGCCCATGTCCTCCATAGTGATGAGGTGAAGACCAGAAAGATCGGGCTTTGTGTAGGTGTCCTAGAGTCAAGTCCTGTACTTCGTTTCTGACTCCTTTGCTCCTAGTAACCAGAGTTCCACACAGTGAATAGATCCAACACAGTTTTATTCTTCTCAGCAAATAAACACACAGCACAGTTAAGTTGGATTCTTTTGCAACAACTTAGTCTTAATGGGAATAGGTCGAGGCACAATCCTTTCCCTTCTCTTGCCAACCACTGTGGTATCACCAGTGGCGAATAATCACTGCCACCGACTATGTGAAAAAGAACGTGAATTACCTTCGCTAGCACGGCCCCTGTCAGGGGAAGGATATCCGTCCAAGGGAGATACTGGAGGCCTCTCTGTCACCAGCGATGCTGCGCCGGACACTCCAGAGAAGTTCTGCACACCAGACCTCACAAACTCAGACACGGGCACACAAGGAGTTAGGGCCCCCTCGGATTCCTCCACCCTTGCGGAACTCAGTCGAAGGTACTGAGCCCCAGGCATCCGCCATAGTACATCACCCCAGGCTAAAGGTGCCTGAGATGGACTCCATCTCCGCTCCGGCCAGGTCAAGGGCACCTGGGCCCGGAACACCGGAACGCCAGCACCCAAGCTGAAGGTGCCTGGGTGCGGCCGCATCTTCCGACTTCAACTCTCAACCCCGTGGTCAGGGCGTCCGCCCCTTTTATCCCCTCTCCCTTCACGCCACAGCGGGTTCCCCGCCCCGTTGTACCAGCTACAGGGGAGGACAAAAAGGCACAGTCTTGCGGTGTGAGTTCAACTCCGGCCCAGGGCAACAACGCCACCTGTAGGCCGCAGGGAACCTCACATCACCAGAGTCCTCCAAGAACCATAAAAGGGTCTCAGATTCCCTAGCAATCAATGCATCTGGGTTACACTACCACCCAAATGCTTCCCTTAAATTCAAATACCCGCTACATAAGTCTACAGCTTGTTGGTTACAATTACTTTACTTTCTCTTTAGCACTGATCAATGAATATACAGTGGAACCTTGGATTACGAGCATAATCCGTTCTAGGAGAATGCTCGTAATCCAAAGTACTTGCATATCAAAGCAAGTTTCCCCATTGAAGTCAATGGAAACGAAAATAATTAGTTTTGCATTGACTTCAATGGCATGCAATACCTCATGGAGCCAGAGGGGGGGCACCGGAGAGCCTCGGAAACGGCCAAAAAGGCCCAAGGACACCTCGGCTGACCACGGCAAACCTCGGAAAGACTTGGTTCCCGAGACTTGCCGAGGTCAGTCGTGCTGTCCTTGGGCCTTTCCGTGCATTTCCGAATGGCGCCGATCGGCAACGATTGGCGGCGTTCAGCTTTGCTCGGCTCCGGCGCCCCCCCACATCAGGCCAAAAGCGGTACTGCACACTGCTTTGCCTGAATCGCGCTAGTTTTGCGAGACAACACTCGCAAACCGAGTTACGATTTTTAAAAATACAGTGCTCGTATTGCGAAACGCTCGTTAACCGCATTACTCGCAATCCGAGGTTCCAATGTAATGTTCATACCAGCTCTCTTCTGACAGTTACATAGTTATCAGGTTAAAAAAAGACACAAGTCCATTTAGTTCAACCAAAAAAAAAAAAAAGTTCATACAATCAGATCTCACATACACAATCCTTCGCCCACAGTTGATCTAGAGCAGGGGTCTCCAAACCTTCTAAACAAAGGGCCAGTTTACTGTCCTTCAGACTTTAGGAGGGCCGAACTAGGGCCATTGGAAGTAGAAAATGTCGAGAGGGAGTAAACAATACCATTCCTTTGGTGTCAGTGGGAGGACTAGTGCCCCATTGTTGGTGTCAATAGAAGGAATTGTACCCTTTTGATAGTGTAAGTTGGATGAATAGTGCCCCATTGGTGGTTTCAGCAATAAAAATGATTCGCCATTGTTGGTGTCAGTGGATGGAATAGTGCCCCAAGGGCCGGATAAAGGCAAGCAAAGGGCCGCATCCGGCCCCAGGGCCGCAGTTTGGAGACCCCTGATCTAGAGGAAGGCAGAAGAGGAAGACAGATCAGCCTTCCGGCAAATGCCACGATTGTCCGTCAGTCCAGTGCTGAACTTAGAAACTAATTTATAAGGCGTAGTGTAAAGATGTGAAAAAAGCATGCACATCTAAAGGGATACCAGGGATGCCAAGTCTCCTCTATCTCTGGTACCGAGGCTATGAGTCCAGATATCAGCCACCACGTGAGGACAGACGTTGCATCCAATCACAGTCTGCAGATCTCCGCATCTAGAAAAATAAGTCAATCAGTTAAGAGGTGGAGAAGCTCAAACCAGGCCCACTGGCTTTTTATACCCAATAACAAAGGAGCAAGGGAGGGTTCCTTAACATAGGCTCTTCCTTTTTGACCTTATAAACCAGCAGCAACGAGTTTGATCCAGTGAACCCTGGACGTTTAAGAAGATGTGGCGTTAACCATTACCAAAGTCTGTTTACCAGTCATATAAAGAAATGTCATCAGAAACTGAAGCTTCACACAAGAATAATGATCTTTATTTTCAGCCATGTGCTTTTCATTTCCGAATCTCTCTGAACTCAGCTCAGAATAATGGCCCGTACACACGATCCGAATATCTTACGAAAAATGACGTCCGAGGAAGAATCGTACGATAATCTGATCGTTAGTACAGAGCTTTCGAGAGCCGATCATGACAGTTCCTCCGATATTATTTAATCGGACATGCACAAAAAATTTTCTCGTACGATACCAGATCGTACGATTTTCGTTTAGTCAGTACAGTTGTCGTCCGAAAATACAATACAAATACATTTCAACACATGACATCACTTCCGATATTTTTTTTCTGTCGTAGGAGAATTTTCGTGACTTTAATAACCTATTCAATTTTACTTGCGACTATTAAGCAAAAAAAGTCGTACGATCTGTCGTACGATAATCAGATCGTGTGTACGGGGCATAAGAATCCCTATTCTGACGTTTATGAAAAAAGCAAAAACTGATGGAAATGGTACTGTGTGTCAAGCGTTTTTATAAGAAAAATTTAATCGAAGAGTAGGCTTAGGATATTTCTCAAATTGTGGAAATAAAAGTCCCAGGAACATACTAAATAATATGTTGGGTATATTTAAGAAAAATGTCACAACCATAAGCAGAGTGTAAGGCAGGCCCTTCATTAAGCTGCTTTCACACTGGGGCATTGCGGGCATTGGCGGTAAAGTGCCGCTATTTTTAGCGGCGCTTTACTGTCGTTTTTGCCGCGATTTTCGGACACTAGCGGGGTGCTTTTAACCCCCGCTAGCGTCCGAAAAAGTCTTAAAACCGCCCCTACAGCGTATTCACCACTCCTACAGCGCCTCAAAGATGCGGCTGGCAGGACTTTTTTTACCGTCCTGCCAGTGCACCGCTCCAGTGTGAAAGCCCTCGGGCTTTCACACTGGAGAGAAAGGAGTGGCTCTTTCAGGGTGCTTTGCAGGCGCTATTTTTAGCACAATAGCGCCTGCAAAGCACCCCAGTGTGAAAGCAGCCTTATGCAATTTTCTTTTCACGGGTTGAAAAGAAGAAAATTGCTTGATTCCCCCATCAATACAGTCAGCCAGTGGCGGCCAGTGGTAAAACAGTAACAACCCCCCCCGTCCGTCGGTCGGTCCACGGGCCGGTCTGGTGCACTTACCCCATCTTTCTTTCTCGTACATCACGGGACACAGAGCGACATAATCATTACTAATGGGTTATATAGTTACCGTCAGGTGCTGGCACTGGCAACTTCCAAAACCGGAAGTACCCTCCCCTATATAAGCCCCTCCCATCCGGGAGCACCTCAGTTTTTTGCCAGTGTCTAAGGTGTTGGCCAAGAAGAAACATGTGTTTTTCACTGAGCTTGCGTACAGGTTCTTTTGGGCCTCAGTAAGCTATTCCGGATCCGACCAAAAAAGCTTCATAGCTAAACGGTCGGTACCCGGGCCTTGCAGAGAAGAGCAAGGTTCTGCCTGTAATGCTTCTCTTAGGAGAGCTGGACCCTGGGATCCAGAGCTCTGGTCATACCCACGACCAAGATGTTTTCTGTGCAGGGTGCTATACAGGTCCAGGGGAGTGGAATCCTTGGGAACCCGGTCCCTGAAGGTTTTGATTACAATGCCTGCCGTGATAGGTGAAGTTTGGGCTTTTGTGGACCAAACAAAGTCCTGCGGCGGGGAACAGGTAAGTGGGGGCCCCCAGGAACTTGGTTCTATTGGGGGACCCCCAAGCCTAATTTGTCTTTCTGTCTGTTACCTAACGGTATTCCCGCTAATATCTGTGCATGCCTGTAACTACTAAAAAAATGTAATAATTTTTAATGGTGGTCAAGAAAAAAAAAAAAAAAAGAATGTTTTTTTTATATATGTTTAGTATATTAAACTGCGGTACCTGTGTTTGTCCACTAGAGGCCGCTGTGCAATGTTTTTCTTGTCATATGGACTAGTTTCTTCTCAGAGAGCAAAGTCCAGGCAGCTGGTGAGTTCTCCTACAGGAAACTGTTTCCTCTGCCATGTTGCAGTGTTCGTCTATCCCCCGGCCTGCGGCAAAGGGGGCCCTGGCTCCTGTCCCTAGTTTCCATGTTTGAAAATTAGCGCCGAGGCGCACGTGGCCGCGCGCGTGCGCGTGCACGCGCCTCTATATATAGAGGTGGCCGGAAAAAGGGGCGGGGCCTGGGGGATGACGCTCTGTGCGCGCCGCAGCGCTTCTGCGCATGTGCGGGCGTCCCAGCAGGTTTTTAAAAAGCTTATGAAGTACAGAGACAGAGCTGGCAACATTTAAAGGCATACAGCATAGCGGTTGATACAGGCATCCCCTAGAAAGGCACATTAGTAGACACCAACTGTGATATAGCAGCAATTGTGCTAGACTATTCTCAGTAAAAGTGGTGTATTACGGCTGGAATACCTCAGCTTTAGGCTTAGGAATATGCCGTCCAGTAGCTCCGGAACTGAATCTTCCAGGAAGCGAAGGGGGTCTCATCGGGCTCTGAGGATCTTGGGCATACTCCTGCTGCACCAGTCTCCCCTGAAGTTCAGAGGTAAGTGACCGTAGAGACCCCGCAGGGGTACTTGGTACTGTGGCTGTCCTCAGTCACCTGCTCCTGTGTATGTAACAGAGGAGGTTTTTTCCTCAGCTCTGGGAGGATTAGAGAGAGATTGTCAAAATTTATCGCTGCCTCCCTGTCAGGGAAAGCACGCCCGATCTCCGTCTCCTCCTTCAGAGTGCCTGTTAGCAGAGCAACAGTCCCATACAGGGATCGACCTGCCTGAAGGGGATCAGGATAAGGTTGATTCTGTTATAGAGGAATCAACAGTGGGGGAACCTTTTCTCAGCATCTCAAGCTGAAAGATTATGGGTTCAGTCTCTGACTAACATGGTCCGATCAGCATTTAAAAATGCACCTTGCGGAACCATCAACCACTACTGTATCCTCGTTGGGGTCGCTAGAAGCCCCCAGACTGTTTGTTCTTTTCCACTTCACCCTTTACTGAAAGGGCTCATTTACCAGGATTGGGAACGTCCTGAGAAAATATTTATTCCCCCAAGAGATTTCCGGTGGTCTATCCCATGGAGGATAAGTTCATCAAAAAAAAAAAAAAAAAAAAAAAAAAAAAAAAAAATGGAAGGTCCCTACAGTGGACGCAGCCATCTCTTGTATGTATAAATCACTGACATGTCCAGTGGATAATGTCCAAATGTTCAAGAACCCAATAGATAAAAGATTGGAGTCCTTATGAAAATCTGCTTGGTGATACAACCAGCAGTAGCAGCTATTGGGGTCTGCTAAGCAGTGAAGGATCAGTTGAAACAGGTCTTGAGGGACTTGACAGATCAGCAGGCTTTGCCCTAGCTGATCTACCTAGAGCCTTAGGCTTTGCGGTTGACGCCATAAAGGATTCAGTCCATCAGGCCTCCCGCCTTACGCTGTCTATAGTACATATGCGTAGGCTTCTATGGCTCAAAAACTGGTCTGCTGAAGCTCCCTGTATAGAATGGCTGGTTAGCGTCCCATTTCATGGTGAACGCTTATTCAGGGAAAACCTGGACAAATATATCCAGAAAATTTCCAGCGGTAAAAATACGCTCTTGCCGGTTAAAAGCAGAGTTAGAGGTCCCTCTTTAAGAGGCCTGCTTCTCCAGTCCCTGGGGCATCGGCTGTGTAACAGTTCCGACGGCCTCCTCGGTCAAATCCCGGGGGTAAAAAACAGGGACAGTAGCAGGGTAATAAGAAACCCTGGGTCAGGGGAGGTACAAAACCTCCCCCAAAGTGAAATTCATTGAAGCCCCCACTCAGTCGGGTGGGGGGAGGACTCCAGTTGTTCGCAGACGTGCCAAGGGATCCCCGGAAGAGAGAGTCCCTCCTGTTGGCACTAGAACAACTATTGCTCCAAGGAGTAATTATGGAGGTTCCCCTGGAAGAATGAGGGTTCGAGTTTTACTCAAACCTCTTTACAGTCCCGAAGCAAACGCGGTCGGGAGGCCCATATTAATTCTAAAAGGGCTATACAAATTCCTGTATATCAGGACTTTCCGATGGAGTCGATCCGATCGGTGGCCACTGCCCTACAAGGGGAGGATTGGTTAGCCACGATCGACATCAAAGATGCTTATTTGCACATTCCCATCTTTCCAGTCCACCAAAAATTTCTACGCTTTGCAGTAGAAGGGCGCCATTTTCAGTTCAGAGCCTTACCCTTCGGTTTGGCCACAGCACCACGAGTGTTTACAAAAATTCTGGCCCTTTATTGGCCAATCTAAGAACACAAGGTGTAATGATAATGGCATATCTGGATGACTTGTTGCTGATAGACCACTCAGTGAAAAAACTAGACGTGGTCGTTCACAAGACGTTCAAGTATCTGGAATCTCACGGTTGGATTATCAACCGAGACAAGTCAGCCCTAGAAACCAGTCAAAAGTCTGGAATACTTGGGGCTAGGGTTGGATTCAGGCCAGAGAAAAATATTCTTGCCTCGAGGAAAGGTGTTGTCTTTGAAAGATTTGATCCACTTAGTGGGTACAAAAAAGACAGCCGTCCATACGCCTGTATATGAGGCTGCTGGGAAAAATGGTGGCATCATTCGAAGCAGTACCCTACGGTCAATTCCATTCAAGGAATTTGCAAGGGGCCATACTGTCAGCCTGGAACAAAAAAGTTCAGGCCCTAGACTTACAATGTCCTTGTCCCCTTCCGTTCGCAAGAGCCTCCGTTGGTGGTTGGTTCCCCAGAATCTGGAAAAAAGGAAATCCTTCAGTCCGATTTCTTGGAAGGTGGTCACTACAGATGCCAGCCTTATAGGCTGGGGAGCAGTATTGGAGCAATAGTCTCTCCAGGGCAGATGGTCGGATGCAGAAAAGGCCCTGCCCATCAATCTCTTAGAGATACGAGCGGTATGCCCTAGTAGCATGGACATCCAAACTCCAAGGGTCCCCTGTCAGAATTCAATCAGACAATGCCACAGCAGTGGCATATATCAATCATCAGGGGGGCACCAGGAGTCGTGCAGCCCAGAGGGAAGTAAATTACATCCTGAAATGGGCAGAAAAATATGTCCCAGCCATATCTGCGGTATTCATTCCAGGAGTGGAGAATTGGAAGGCGGACTTTCTAAGTCGCCAGCAATTAGGCCCAGAGGAAGGGTCCCTTCACCCCGAGGTTTTCTGGACAATATGTCAGCGGTGGGGAACATCGGATGTAGATCTTCTAGCATCCAGATTCAACGCAAAGGGGGACAGGTTTGTCTCTCGGACAAGGGATCCCCTAGCTTGCGGCTCGGATGCCCTAGTGTTCCCTTGGGATCAGTTCAAGCTGATATATGCATTCACACCGCCAATGGTTACCTCGATTACTACCGCAGAATCAGGGTAGAAAAGAAACCAGTGATTCCGGTGGCTCCAGCGTGGCCCCGAAGAGCGTGGTACGCGGAGATTGTAAAATTTCAGTGGGGAGTCCTTGGACTCTCCCACGTCGTCCGGCTTTCGCAAGGACTGATATACCACCCTTCCTTACCAGCCCTAGGTTTGACGGCCTGGCTATTGAAGCCCACATTCTAAAAAAGAGAGGGCTCTCTAATGCTGTGGTATCTACCATGATCAATGCCAGGAAGCCGGTATCCAGGCAGATCTACTATAGAATCTGGAAGGCGTACATCGCGTGGTGTGAGGCCAAGAAATGGCATCCACATAAGTACGTAATAGGTAGGATTCTGGACTTCCTACAATGGGCTGTAGATAGGAAGCTTGCCTTGAGTACTATCAAGGGTCAGATTTCGGCCTTGTCAATATTTTTTCAAAGGCCCTTGGCTTCGCATTCACTAGTCAAAGCCTTTATACAAGGAGTGATGCGTATTAGTCCTCCGGTTAATATTCCCATATGTCCATGGGATCTAAACTTGGTTCTGTCGGTTCTACAGAAACAACCATTTGAACCATTATAGCATATTTCCTTAGTGCTTCTCACCAGGAAATTGATTTTTTTTAGTAGCCATTTGTTCGGCTAAAAGAGTATCGGAATTAGCAGCTATGTCCTGTAAGGAGCCGTATCTGGTTATCCATAAGGACAGAGTAGTGTTACGTCCTCATCCAGCCTTTCTTCCTAGGGTGGTATCGAGGTTTTCATTTGAACCAAGATGTGGTTCTTCCTTCTTTTTTCCCCAAACCTACTTCGGTAGAGGAAAAGTTATTGCATTCTTTGGATGTAGTAAGAGCAGTTAAAGCTTATCTAAAAGCCACTGCTCAGTTTCGCAGAACGGATACTTTGTTTATTCTGCCGGAAGGCCCCAGAAGGGGTCAGGCAGCGTCAAAATCTACTTTAGCCAAGTGGATTCGACAGGTCATAATACAAGCCTATAGCTTGAGAAGTAGACCGCCTCCGTTCAAAGTTAGGGCGCACTCCACGAGAGCAGTTGGAACTTCATGGGCAGTGCATCACCAGGCCTCCCTGGCTCAAGTCTGTAAGGCCGCAACATGGTCTTCAGTACACACGTTTACTAGGTTCTACCAGGTGGACGTTAGAAGTCAGGAGGATGTCGCCTTTGGGCGCAGTGTGTTGCAGGCCGCAAAAGATCCTCATGTCTGATAGCGCTCAGCTTATATATGGTGTATCCCCCCCCTCATTTGGCATTGCTTTAGGACATCCCATTAGTAATGATTATGTCGCTCTGTGTCCCGTGATGTACGAGAAAGAAAATAGGATTTTTATAACAGCTTACCTGTAAAATCCTTTTCTTGGAGTACATCACGGGACACAGAGCTCCCGCCCCTCTTTGGGGACACTTATTGCTTTGCTACAAAACTGAGGTGCTCCCGGATGGGAGGGGCTTATATAGGGGAGGGTACTTCCGGTTTTGGAAGTTGCCAGTGCCAGCACCTGACGGTAACTATATAACCCATTAGTAATGATTATGTCGCTCTGTGTCCCGTGATGTACTCCAAGAAAAGGATTTTACAGGTAAGCTGTTATAAAAATCCTATTATTCAGTGCTTCACCGCCGGTGGCTTCCCTTGCTCAGCAGCGGCAACAGCTTTCCCTTCCTCTGCTCTCCATTTCCTCCCTCCTCCTCCTCGGTGGCCAATCGGGATTCTTCTCTTTTCGGCCAATCGGAAAATGGGTCTCAGACCTGCTTCTGATTGGCTGGATTGAGGATCGGTGTTACAACAGTGAATATTAATTCGCTGTTGTAACACCTGGGTGGGCTCATGGCGCAATGCTCTGCGCTCCAAGCCTACTCTATTTTGAAGCCTACTAGAGCCTATGGCTCTAATCAGGTGCTTCAAAAAAAAAAACCCGCAGATGTAATTCATGCGCCCAGCATCCTAAAAGGGGCCGGACGCATGAATAGGGGGCGGCCATGGCGCCTGTGGATAGATTCATGCTATGCATGAATCTATCCATTATTCATATAGGGGTGGCGTGGATAGAGTTGGTGTCGCCCCTAATGGACGGGCCGCCATGGCAGTCAGTGTTGATGGGGAATCCCTCCCACAGTGCTACTGTAATCTGCTAGAGAGGAGCACAGGGAGCCTCCCCCACCAGCAGAATACAATGATCGCTGCTGGTGGCTATAGCCATCGGCAGTGATTGGGTGAAAAATACCCAATAGGCTGGTTGTACAGAAGTCGATGGATTAACTTCCTACAACCAGCCTGACTATAGAGGGATCAAAACTTGGCCAGTTCCTGCTGAACTTGATTTAGTTCTAAGGACTAGTTCACACTAGCACCATTTCTCCTGCATCTGCTAATACACTGCAAATCACAACAATGGAAATCACCTGTTCACGTCAAACCAACCTGGTGCAGTGCGATTTTTGAAAAGGTGCAGTATAGTGAGTTATAGAACAAATAGAAAATGCTTTTGTTTGTTCCATATTGTTATATAAAGATTCCCAGTCTGGAGGAAGCAGCAAAGCCTTGGAAACTGTATATTGTAATAACAATTATTAAGAAGAACTTTTACTGAGAACATATTCCTAAATTTCCCTTCAGCAAGATTGTATCCTTTTATCTACTTGAGCACTGGCTGTTTGTGTTTTCTAGCTGCATAGTGCTCTTTGCACCGCATAGACTTCAGTAGGGACATATGGAAAACGTGGGAACATGCATTTTTGGTTTCATGCTTAACCGCTTCCTGACCACCCCACATGCATTTACTGCAGCAGGGTGGCCCTTCAGTGCGAAATCATGTACCTGTGATTGGAAACAACGGGAGCCAATCAGCGGGTCCGATGGACCCGATGTCCATCGGGACCCGCCAAACGTTCCCGAGGCAGACAGAGCGACGGTCTGTCTATGTAAACAAGGCAGATCGCCGTTCTGTCGGAGGGGAAGATGGAGATTTTGTGTTTCTGCTAAGCAGGAACACAGATCTTTGTCTTCTCCCAGTCAAAGCACCCCGCACACAGTTAGCAAGCACTCCCAGGGAACACATTTAACCCTTTAAATTGCCCCTGATGTTAACCCCTTCACTGCCAGTGTCATTAGTACCAGTGGCGGCTGGTGCAGTTTTAGGATGGGGGGAACAAGACCCCGCTCCCCTCCACGGTTGGCCCCTCCCATTTCTCATAAGCCACACCCCTTATAGAATTCACCCACTCCGTCCCCTGTATTCCACTCATTGGGGCTGATTTAAGAAATGTTGGTGCATTTGCGCGGGCAGGAATAATTATTGCGACATGGCGCATGCTGGGGACTTGCGCCGGAATCGCGGAATCGTTGCGCGCACGGGCGCAGACACATTTTTAAATATGAAACAGACATCGGGCACTTGCTCATTGTAATGCTGATCATGTTAATGAGCTTTTCCTTATCACATGGAGAATATTGCTTCCACTTTTATTCCTTTCATTCACTTCTTTTTAAAACAACTCAATAATCATTCTAGAGATCTTCCTCCTATCAACAACTGTGCAGATGCTTACTGGACTTGTAATTGTGCATTTTATGGTGATAGTCTATAATCATTGGTGGAGCCCAAACTTCCATGAAAACATCTTCTCAACACATGTCTGTGTATTGGCATTCTGGACAATGGGACTGTATGCCGAAATATTATTATGAATAATGACAATGAAACAAATAATGTGGGGTAAATATGGCCGCAGGCCTTTATTACTGGTATTTAATATAACAACCATATTTCTATACCATATATATACCATAGGTAGATATAACACAACACATATCAGTTTAAACAAACCAATCCATTCATCAACCCAGCCACTCGGGTTGGGATTAACGCCTTATTTACTAACACCCCCACTAGCCGGACTTTTTTTATTTCATTTTCTCTACTTTAAAACAAGTTCGGCCCAACCACCCCGCCTCGCGGCCAACTCCACCATAGTTTGCAGGTCAATATTGAATATATCGAGACCAATCTCCGAGAGATGGACACCATCCGCTCTGAAAAGGCCCAGCGTCCCACCCTCCAAATCTAAGTGGCGAAAAGAAAAGCCCCCAATGGAGGGCATGAACCTCGCTATAGTTCTATTGACCCTTCTTCTTACCTTTTCGAAAGGGGAATTCAACCATACCATCCTTGGCAAGATTTCCGAGAAAATCAGCATTACACCAGGGAAAGATAAGTGAAACTGGAACAAATCATATTTAATTTGAAAAACCAAATCGAGGGTCTTGTCAGAACATTTGGGGTTAAAAAGAATTACATATAGGCCTTTATGTTATGCATATTATGTATTTTTCATATTGTTCATATTCATGTCTATTATGAACAAGAGGGAGACCATCTTGTCTCTAAAGTTTAAAATAGCTCACGAGATGCTATGAACAACACTTTAGATTCTACTTTCTCTTTAAGAGGTTGACCCACATTTGCTATGTTTAAATTTATTTCCTGTCTCACAAGAAGGCATTGTTTTCCCAATCCATAAACTCAAAGCTTTGAACATTTAAGAAAATATACCAGCCTCCCCGGGTGGTAATTCAAAGGTTTGGACACTTGGTAAAATAAACAAGATAAGGGACTCTTGTTTCTAGGGAGTATAAAAAACCTAAAGTATGATTTCAGAATAAGTTACAAAACGGTAGGGCTTATTCAAAATTTCTGTTGTGTTTCTCTTATAGTATATCTATGTATTGGATATATATATATATATATGTATAAACCCATATCTACATATATATATTATTACAATATGTGACATCCTAGCGGTATTGATACTAGGAGCTGTATTTTTCAAAAGTAAGTTAAAAGTTATTCCAAATGACTTCAGCTTCGAGGAATGTTAACAACCCATGAGCAGAGAGGTGGGAAGATGTTCCCAAGACATTACTCTGAGCCATTCGCCGAAATGTCTGGCATACTTGACACATTTTGACACCCTTAGACAATTAAGTGTGTTTTACTAAGTTAGATCAAAGGGTAGTCGTAAATTACCTTCGGCCTTCATGAAAATAACATTAGAAATTATTCCTTATACACCACTGCCCCTACAGGTTAAAAACGACATTGTTCAAGATAGCATATATGTGGTTGCTAAGACAACCATCCAAAAAAAAGTTACCTAGTGATAAGATACACACCCACTTTTGGAGTGAGATAAAAGTAGCAGCTGAGATAAGAAAAAGGGACTTGACTGAAAGAGGAGATCGCAGAGAGACCCTTGAGCTGAAGATCGGAGGGAGCTGAAGAAAAGTTGATCTCTTAAGGCACTGACTCTCTGAAGCTGGAAGCAGATCTTAGAACGCCAACATGTAGCGATATTGGAAGGAGTCCTATGGGACTCATCATTGCCTCATAATGGAAGCTTCTCAAACAGACAGAACTTTAACCTGGTAACGTATTCATTTTGTTTATTTACCTGCTTTGGTAATGGAGTTGTTTTTGCATACACATAACTAAAACCATTTAAATATATATGGCAAAGCAATTTGTAATGGTATCATATTTTAACTGAAGTATAAATGAAATATGCAAATATGCCAAGAGATGAGCTTTTTGTCAATAGGGAGCTTTTAATACTAACCCGAGACAAGAATGGGGTTTCATATCGAACTTCCATACTCAGTATAAGGAAGTCGAAAAAATATTCAGAAAGCATTGGCATGTTCTATGTTTGGATAGAACCTTACAGAGTGTACTACCAATGCAACCACCTTTCATTTATCGCAAAGCTCCTAACTTTGGTGATAAAATTGTACATAAAGTATTGGATCCCCCTATTAGAAGAAGTATTTGCTGGCAATTTAACGGGTTCTATTCATGCCGTAAATGCAGTTCATGTCTAACAGTGAACAATCATATTAGGGGACTAACAGATTTTGTTTCTTCAGGGAATGACAGGCCCTGTAAGATTTCAGAGTTTATAACGTGTAATACCACCCACGTTATATACGTTCTGCAATGCCCATGCAACTTGATGTATGTGGGCCGAACCAAAAGGAAATTGAAGATTCGTATCTCTGAACATATACACAATATAGAGATTGGATATAAATATCATAGTGTATCCTTACATTTTAAAGAACACCATAGTCAAGATCCCTCCGTTCTGAAATTTTGGGGCGTAGATTGTATACACCCGAACTGGAGAGGTTCGAACTTGGTGCGAGAGATATCCAAAAGAGAAACACGCTGGATATTTCTCATGGATACACTCACACCTAAAGGAATGAATATAGAGCTGGATGTGAACTGTTTCATAAGTGACTACTAGTAGCTCTACTGTCCATATCTCTGTTATGAATAATGTTCTTTTATGGAGTTTATTTATTAGCATTATTATGTTTGAAAAGGAATGCATATGTTAATAAGTATTTTTTTATCTGTCTAGTACTCCTTTATTATGGTATTAATCATATTATTTGGGTTCCATCTAGGTTCTGGTGCCCATAATACTATTAATCATGTTTAGTATATACACATTGATTGTATATAGAACTTTGCCTTTTAGCGTTTACATTTTATTATGATTATGATTTATGTAAGGTTTAGTTATACCCAGTCATTCATTCACTATGCACTTTATTATAATTTCTTATTAATACAGCGGTTTTATAAAGTTTTAATATGCAGATTACCTTTTTAGTAAGTTATGAATAGTGGTTACTATTTTGCACATGAGGATATTATTCCTGTTGTTTTCCGATAGGAGACAATATATGTATTAGTAAGTATGCTATGTTATGCTGTGACGAATCAATGGACGAGATGTCAGCGCGGTTGTCTGGTTGTGTCATCTCCCTAAGTTCAACCAATCAGCTAGCATATCAGTCCATATAATATGGCATACCTAGTCACTTGTCCACACCCACAGATGATGTCAATTACTGATGAAACGCGTCTGGGTTAGATACAGTGACTGCATATCATAGTGACGTCACGACGCTGGTCGTCGCACACGTACGTCAGCTGAACGGAGCAGGGAACGCAGGGAAGTTAGGACGGAGACACAGCTCTGACATCTCGCGGTTCCAGCAGCGTCCATGATCGAGTAATGTATTATGATTCTTTATATATTGTAAGTGCGGTTTTTATGGGAGTTATTGGGGACCAATAAACTTGTGTTTTTGTGGAGTTACACTATTGTGGATCTTCTTTCTTACACACATGTGAGCATCCCGTCTGATGATATCCGCTATCTGAGAGAGGAGGAGATCTGTAGCCACTTTGTTTTTGCCTTTGATCCAGCGCCGTCTGGTAAGAGTTCTATCATATGGGAGGTCTCACGGCCCCCCAGTTTTCCTCTCTTCACGAGTGGTGGTGTTGGTGGCAGAATGAGAGCATTGCGGCTCTATTAAGAAGATTGCTTTTTCTCATCACCTCCTATTACGGACTTATCCATGAGATACTGTGTGTTTTTTACCTTAAGATTCACTCCTGTCTGAAACTGTTTCCCCTCCCCCACAGCTTGCACTTAATTAGCGCTGCTTATATATATATATATATATATATATATATATATATATATATAATTTATTGTGTATATGTGTTTTTTCTGTTTATTATTTTGCCTGTCTATGGACAGGAACTAGCAGCAGCTTTTTTCCTTCATTGGTAGTAGGAGGGAGGTGTTTTATAGCACAACCTCTTGCAAGTGTTTTTTACTTTCACCGGATTTCTCTTTTTCCTCCTGGAGCGCTCGATTGGGAAGGGCTATACGTTTGTTTGCTTAATATAAATGAAATAATATTCCAAATATTAAGGCACATACCCTAATTTGGTTGTCTTTAAAAAGCTAGAGCCAAGTGGTACAATGGTTTTATTATGATATATGTGTAAAAATTAATTCTCTCTAAATTTAATATAAGACTTGATGTCTTATCAAAGCCGTGTTCCTTATATGACCCTTGGTCTGGACACATTTAAGAAGTGTAATCAGGAGATCTGTTTGTCTTGAGAAAGATAACATAATGTAAACAAGTTGGTTTGTCTAAAGCCGTGAAGTCACAGAAGGTTACATTTTAAGAGCTACCAAGTGTTAGATGTACAAGTATCATTTAAGTATTGAATTGTGAAATATTCATATAGTTGTCATATTGAGCTTGCATAGAAATGTATGTAAAAATTATCTGAACCATAGGCCCCTTTCACACGGGCGGACCGTATGTCCGTTTTTCACCCATCCGTTTTTGGATGAAAAACGGACATACATGTATCCCTATGGGACAGCGGATGTCAGCGGATGAACATCCGCTGACACCCGATCTCACCCGTGTCCGCTACGCTCCGTTTTTCAGGATAGAAAAATTTCTATTTTTCTATCCGTCTGCAGATCGGATCGGATGAACACGGACAGACGGTCCGTGTTCATCCGATCCCCCATAGGGGAGAGCGGAGATCTGACAGGGCGGTCCCTGCACAGTGTGCGGGGACCGCCCAGTCATCAGCCGGCTCAGCGGGGATCAACGGAGCGATCCCCGCTGAGCAAGCGGAGGTTCACGGGGCGGATCATGACTGATCCGTCCCGTGTGAAAGAAGCCTTAATCATCATTTATCTCTGAATGTAGAAGTATATCCATTCATTTGTTTTATCACGACTTATACCTGATATTAATTTGCACTGTACTTTAGTAAATAAATATATATAATATTTTAAGCAATATTCATTTGTGTTACTTGTCTTCAAACTAGCATGGATAAAAGAACTTAGAATTTCTTGATATTGCAGGAAATGGGGAATCTCCAAAATTAAGATTTACCTATTTCCATAACGCAATAATTATTTTTATATTTCAGTATAAACATTCTGACATACTTGTAGGCACTATGCTGAGATGCGTCAATGTTTCTGACAGTCTTAACTCGCCCTATATCATTCCCGCCAAGGTGGAGAATTAAAACATCTGGTATTGGCAAGGACTGAAACATACAACTCAAAACATCAAACAAATTCTGCCACTGCATACCCCTCTTACCAAACCAACTAATATGCACCAAAGAAGGGTCAAAATTCAAGCTTCCGAAATATATTCGTCGCAAAGCTCTCCTTTCGGCCCAGAAAATGAAAGAATGCCCCACGATCCATACAGATAATTCCTGACCTGAAAATTAAAGTGAACAATGAGGGCGAATATATAACTTATAGGCATCTGACTGCCATCTACCGATACGTTTAATGTGACTGACATCTAATTCTATTCTGGCCGCCTCTGTGGCAGCCCCTATACGGAAGGAGTGGGATGAGACAGATAATTTGTCCAAGTTCAGAAAAACCAAGCATTTTCGTAAAAAAGCATTAAATTGATAGGTGGACAAAGGGGTACCCTCCCTGTGAACAAAAAGGACAGCCCCGCCAGGAACCCTAACCTGTAAAAACTGGCGAACAAGGCTAACAGGACAAATAGGAGAATCCGGAAATGAGTGCAACCGTACCCAGGTACCCCTGCCAAGCTGGTCCGTCTTTGATTTTGCAATAAATACGTAAAGGTTGGATACTTCCAGAAAGACCTGTGACATACGAAGACCAGACTCCGATTTTTTATTCGGAGAAAGTAATTCGGAGATCCTAAACGCTCCAAAAAACAGCAGTGAAAAAACTGCTCTGAAAAGATGTGCTTCATAATGCGAAAAACAAACCAAGGTAACTGCCGAACACAGCTTGGCAAGGATAGCTGGGGTAACAGCCGATCTGGTATCTGGGCATTTGGAACCCCTCCTATAACCTTTTAGAGCCTGGCGCACCGAAAAGAAAGCAGAGCACGGAGGTCGGTTGTGTAATTTGCTAAAAAAGGAAATACCTGCCAAAGTTTTCTGACCTGAGACCAAGACAGGGCCTTATGCCGCATACACACAATCGTTTTTCATGACGTTAAAAATGCCATTTTTAAAAATGGGCATTAAAACCGATCGTGTGTAGGCTCCAGAGCTATTTTTTCACGTTGTTTTTCATGTTGTTTTTTTTAACGTTGTGAAAAACGGTAGTGTGTATGCTTTTACGAGGGGGAAAAAAATGCGCATGCTCAGAATCAAGTATGAGACGGGAGTGCTCGTTCTGGTAAAACTAGCGTTCGTAATGGAAATAGCACATTCGTCACGCTGTAACGGACTGAAAAGCACGAGGCTGAAAAGCGCGAATCGTTGCTCAACAAACTTTACTAACATGAGGGGTGGCACCATTCGAACGGATCTTCCCCTTTATAGTGCTGTCGTACGTGTTGTACGTCACTGCGCTTTGCTCGAGCAGTTTTTTTCATGATCGTGTGTACGCAAGACAGGGTGGAGAGGAAACAAGAAAAAAAACGACGAGAAATACGTCGGTTTTAAAAATGACATTAAAAACTGACGTGTGTACGTGGCATAAGACATTAATCCGTCCAAAAATGACAAGACTAACTGTTCGGAAAAGGCCGAGTGCTGTTCATTAAGAAAATCCAAATGAGACAACCACAGCAACCAAGCCGAAGATTATGCTGCCAGAGTAGCCAGGGAGATGGACTGTACAATATTTGACTGGACCAGTTTTAAATCAAATCCCAGAGGTGCGCAGGACACCGGATACCGACTTCGTCTGCAGCTGGGAATAGCAACTTGAATCTCTGCATCTGTAAACGTGAAAGAGAGTCTGCAATGTCATTCAACTTACCCGGTAGATAGCGGGCCTTGATCCAAATATTGAGGTGTAAGCATTTAAAAACAAAATACCAGATCAGTGAAATAACAGGAGGTGATTTTGACGACAAGCAATTTATCGCAAAAAGGACCCCTTTGTTATCGGTACTGAACAAAATTCTTCTATTTACAAAATACTCACCCCATATCTCCAAAGCAACCACAATCGGGAACAGTTCCAGAATGACGATATTTTTCCAATACCCTTTTTTTCTCCAACTCGGATGCCACAATGAAGCGCACCAATGGGTTCTCCATAATGCTGAGAAACCCATCGAGCCCGCTGCGTCAGTAAAAAGGGAAAAAATCTCGGTCGGCCACGAATTCCGCTTGAAAAATTGTTCGACCATTAAAATTTTCCAAAAATTGCGACCACACTAAAAGATCTTCCCTAATCAATGAAGTGATCCTAATATGAGAGGTGGGAGTTTTAAAACCGCAAATAGCCAAATAGAGCCGTCTGGAGAAAATCCGACCTACAGGAAGGACCCTGGATGCGAAAGCCAGAAGACCTAGTAATGACTGAACTTCTTTCAAAATGACTTTTTTTCTTCTAATTAACGTGTAGAGCAACCCCTTTAATTGAATAACCTTGTCAGCTGGCAGTTCAAATTCCATTGCTATGGTGTCAATATTGATCCCCAAGAAGACCAACCACCTTGTGGGGGGCACGGTCTTCTCACGGGCAAAAGGAATATTAAAAGATGCACAGATCTTCAGAAAATAATCTAGAACATTCGAACAGTCAGCAACAGAGCCACCCAAAAAAAGGAAGTCATCCAAATAATATGTAATACAAAGGATGACCCGGATTGCACTTTTACCACCCATTCCAAGAATGTGGCAAACGCCTCAAAGTAAGTGCATGATAGTGAGCAGCCCATTGGGAGGCATCTATCAAAGAAAAAATATCCATCAAACACAAAACCTAAGGAATTGAAGGACCGAGGGTTAATGGGCAAGAGGCGGAAAGCCGATTGGATATCAGATTTCGCAAGGAGGGAACCCTGCCCCAACAAGCGGAGTTTGACCAGAGCATCCTCAAATGTAGAATAATGCACTGAAGCCATCTCCTCACTAATCTGATCATTAAGCGAGTCCCCCTTTGGAGCAGAAAGGTGATGGATTAACCGGAAAGACCCTTGCTCTTTTTTCAGAACCACCCCCAGAGGGGAAATCCTGAAATTGAGAAAGGGGGGCTGCAAAAAGGGGCCAGAGATCCTCCCCTCCCGAAGTTCTTTAACAATTTTTTCCCTAACTACTTCTGGGAACTCCAATGCTGATTTCAAATTATCTCTAACCACACAACCTTTACCTTCAAAAACGGGAAGAGGGAACCCATCCCTAAACCCCTCAAATAGCAGAAGGGCCTTCTGCCTGTCTGTGTAGCACTGGAGCCAAGGGAGCATTTCGTCCAACCTCACTGGGGACAGGGCTTTTTGGAAAGGAGTCTCTATACTGTGGCTGGTTAGACGCCATTTTTTTGAAACATTTCGCGACAGGGTGTGCTCCCCCGCAAAATGCACATTCATGACAGTTTCTACAAGAACCTGGGAATTTGCATTGTGTGTCATTGAACGAAAAGCAAATCCCTTTTTTGTAGGTAATACCTGACGCTGACATGGGGGGGGGGGGGGGTTGCGGCTTTTGGAATAAAAACCCTTTGTGGGAGAAAAAGATTAAGCCACAAACCTATGTCTTTTGTACCCCATGACAAACTGGGGTGCACCGACATCTTCTGACGGAATGATTCATCATACGTGAACCAAGAAACCCCCCCAAAGTTTTTGTAGGCTTCCAAGACAATGTCCAAATGTTGCAACAAACCCACACTCTTTTCAGGGGATGCTTCGCATATAACACTAGAGTATATTAGAAAGGACTGCAACCAGTTGTTGAAAATTTTAAACACCGGCCTACGCCTGTCCTCTTCCCCCTTATCTTCCTTTTTATATCTTTAAACAAAAACTCTCTAGAGGACGGCAAAAGAGACAGAATGTCCACAAAATCTCCCCTTAATATTTTTTCTTTTATAGATGGGGACAAATGATAGCCCAAGGGAGACAGGGTACAGGGGAGAGCTTCCCTCGCACACGTCTCTGAGACATTGGCAGGGGAATCTAATATATTCCGTGCCATCTGAGAGGGATGATCCCCGGGGACAGACTGCTACCCCCAGGATAAGAGCCCCTAGGACCTTGGGGCTAGCCCACACTGCAGCTGCTGAAGGAACAACATTCTGAGTGTGTCTAGTTGTGTTGGGCTGAAAACCTTCTATTAAGGAAGACAGTGAAACAGTCAAATTGGTTAACATTTGTATCTGTGTTAAGTTGTCCGTACCTGGAGCATGTGTAAGTGCCAGTTGAGAGCACACAACAGGAATCTGCTGTGCCTCTATATGTTAAGGGAAGCCGTCTCTGGATATTGAGCTTCCGTCCAGCCGTCTGGAGCTGCTGCTATGATTAGCCAGCAGGGAAGAATCGCCGGAACGTGAGGGTGCTGCAGATGCTCCAGATGTCGGTACCAGCAGAGGAGACAAATGAGAGAGAGAGGAGCGGCCCCTGGGGGGCGCAACTGATGAAGCGGCATGCTTTCCCTGGCATCCGCCGCATGCTGACCCACGCTGGCTGCCCTTATTAGTAGTCGGCAGTCTCTTAGCACTGGGAGGAAGACAGCTAGCTGAGGGAGACAGGCCGCGCCTCCGAGATCCACTCCGGGTCAATGTCATAACTCCTGCCTCAGAGTCATTTGCGCTGATAGCGCGGGCCGCCTCTTCCTCCTGCCCCTCACTGGCAGAGATGCAAGAGTCATGAGGAACAACTATGTCCAATCCTAATGCCTGAGAAGGGGCGTCACTCAGAGGGAGGGGAACACCTAAAGGGAAAGATGGCGGGGCGGAGGCAGAGGCGGAGGCAGAGGAGGAGGCATAGGGTGTGGGAAGGACATGGGCAGCGACGGAGGCAGGAACGGAGGAGGAACGGAGGAGTAACCTACTGAAGAGGCGGAGACAGACGCCGCTGCTCGTTCCTCTGCGTACATGTGGAGAGGCTCCTGGGATAATGACAGGCAATGCTGCATCCATTCCTCACCGTCCTCAGCTCCAGCCCTCTCCAACAGGCGCCGAACCAGGCTCTTCATCACGCAGCTGGACACAGGAGTTCACAGGTAAGGTCTTCTGGAGAACTGGTCACAGGGGACTTGCTGGCACCCACCTAAATAGCCTTTTTACCTTCTAGAATCTTCCACCTTTACATGTGACCCTCTATCCATCCTATCATTGGTGACCCAGCTAAAGGTCCCCTGCAGAGGAATGAAATCATTAATTCCCCAGGTGTGCAAACAGGGGGACCTAGAAACTCCCTTCTGCAACATTCCCAAGGGGTCGGGGGAGCTTAAAACAGCTCCCCTCCCTTCAATTCTTTCCCCATACACTGTCCAATCTGATTGGATGACATCTAAATCCACTCATTTCTCTGAGCAACCAATCTGATTGGATGAAAAGGAATAGGGGCCCCAAGGGATAGTATGGGTGGGAAGATAGATTCAGAACAACACTTGAGAATAGTATAAAAGTATATTTAATTGGAAATAACAAATGCTAAAAACAGTCACAGAATAACAAAATGAGACAAAACAGCTGCTCCAAGGCGTAATGTATGGATACACTGATACAAATCAGAGATAACTAATACATACGACCAATCCTACACGTTTCGGAAAAGCATAAAGGCATATTAATCCTGTTATGATAGGTATATTCCTTCTTCAAGGATTTGAGTCGAGCTTGCTGGTGTGTTTCTATAGAAACAGGGGATTTAGAGGTAAATGACATGTACAAGTAATATTTATTTATTACCCCCAACCAAAGGGAAAGAAAAAAGAAAGAAATGGTATTTTCCAAAATACTCACAAGTCTTGTATTCCATACGGATAGACAGTGCACAGTGTTAATACAAATGGATGGTGTTGCGGGTATGGGCAGAGAGAAAAAACCAAACCAGTGATAATTTCTTGTTATCTATAAAACCGGGGAGAATGCAAGATTCACATTCACTTGTAGCCCGGTAAGATAATTAAGCCTTGTAAGGAATGCTCATGTATTGGATCTCCTTATAGCATGATGACTATTATGCTGGCTGGGAATGAAAGGGCCCAGAGGGACAGCGGCAACAACGTCAGGGCTCACAAGAGCAAGCAACAAAGGCAGAAAGGGGAGGGAACCTGGTGGGCAAAAAACAGCAATGAAGGATTTAGAACGTGTTTAAAAAGTGTCCAGTAAACATTAACAATGCTTCAAGCTTTGCTTGGAGTGTATCCATGAAAGAGAGCAAAAATAGTATGTCTTACCTCATGGAGTGGTTCATTCAAAGTGCCTACCGAATCACGAATGACACTTGGCTGTGCAGCACCTGTGAGCTGCATCAGCCTTAATTATATACCTGTAGTATTGAGAGGATGACCAATCAGACATACTTGCGTCTCAGTTCGCATGTTCTGGATATAGCACACCTGTAGGAGATGGACCGGCAGTTGCACGTCACATTGGTGCAACGACCGGTTCCCATCCGCCCTGCTACTAGCGCTCCCCGGGCCGAATGCGGCGTCCGGCGTCACCGCGGCACAATGCGTAATGACGTCAGACATCGACAGGGCCGCCGACACAGGAGGGAGCGCGGCCGTTGTGTTGGTAGATGAAACAACCAATACGCATGCGTCGGGGAATCGACGCGTGTGGACAAAAGCCGCGATCCACAAATAAAAGCCTCCAGCTCCATAAGGGCAGGGAGGCTTACCTGTGCCGGGGAGATCTGACGTATCGCCACAGCCATAGGTCCCCGCACTTCTAGCCAAGAGAAAGGACAAAGAACGGGGGAGAAACAATCCAATGGTAGAATCTATGTAGTATAAAGCATCAGTCCAAAAACACCATCCAAGTGCATCAGAGTTCATACTGTAAGGAATATATATATGCACAGACATGGATTATAATGTTGTATTTTGTAGTTTAGTAAACATATATTTACAAAAAATGGAACATGGTTAAAATAATAAAAGAATAACACACAACATCATAGCAGAATGACATGCATTGACAGTTTTTTCATATACCTCAATTGTACATCGAGTGATGATTGGCTGTAGCCGTACACATAATATAGACAATCAACCAAATAGTTAATACGTATAAACATGAAATACATATACAGAGTATACATAAAAAGAAGATATATGAAGAACATCAATAAACAGTAACTTAAGGGGCATGGGAAGGAAAAAATGAAAGGGAAGGGAAAAGAAGAAGGAAATTAAGACTAATGATGAAGATGAATGAATAATGTATAATAAAATAAAATAAAAATGGTGAGTGAAAGATGGTAAGTGAAAAATAATAAATGATATAAGTAAATGAAAAATGAATAATTATTTAATAAAAAAAAAAAAAAATTATCCAAAAAGGGAAGAAAAGGATAGGGGTCTACACAGATGAGCCCTATATCTGTCATTGGTCCCTATCAAAACCTCCAGTTGAAAACCCAGGTAAAAAAGGTCTGAGATTGAATGCCTCATTGAGGCCTGGCGGACAGGTAGCATTGAGATTTGATATCCACCGAAGTTCCCGTTGGAGGAGACTTTTGTTCAAGTCGCCCCCCCTGGTACTTGGGTGAATAAGGTCCAAGACGAGTACAGATATTTTGGGACAGATTCCAGCATGTGTCTGTGCGACATGTCTGCCAAGTGGCAAATCAGGATTTGTGGTTTGCATAGCCTTTACGTGGCGGTACAGTCTCTGCCAGAGTTTCTGTACAGTTTTGCCTACATAGAAGCAATTGCAACTACAAAGGAGTAAATACTAGACATGTGCATTTCGTTTCGTTCCGAATGGAAATTCGGACGAATTTTTCATTATTCGGACATTCGGATGCATCCGAATTACCGAATTACAATACTAACGAATTTAACCGAATCTGATTTTTTTCGAATCGAAAAATCGCGGACGAAATTCGAATCGAATTCGAAATATTTTCGAATCGAATTCGAAAATAAATTTGAATCAAATTAGAAAAAATATAAATCGTTTTTTAAAAAAGAATACAATAAAATAGAATATAAAAATAAAAAACAATAGAATAGAAATAAAAGAATAGTAGAGAATAGAATAGAATTGAATAGAATGTAATAAAATACAATAGAATATGACCGTCTATATTTTTTTTATTCTATTCTTTTCTATAGTTATTATATTCTAATCTTTTCTATTCAAATTTGAATTCATTCTGTATGAATTTCGAATTTCAGAAGATAGTTATATGTATAAATATTTCGTATAGAATGAATTCAAATTCGAATAGTAAAGATTAGAATAGAAATAGAAAAAAGACTAGAAAAACAATAGAATAAAATATAATATATATATATATATATATATTATATTTTATTATATTATATTGTTTTTCTATTCTAATCTTTTCTATTCGAATTTGAATTTATTCTATACTAAATTCGAATTTCGGAAGATGGTTATATATATACATATATATATACATACATATAAATAACCATTTTCCAAAATTCGAATTTCATATAGGATAAAATCGAATTTGAATTGAAAATATTCTAAAATAGAAAAAAATATCATAAAAAAAAACAATAGAACAATAAAAAAAAAAATATATATATATATATATATATATATATAAAACCATGTTCCAACACTCGAATTTTGTATAGAATGAATTCGAATTCCAATTAGAAAAGATTAGAATATAAATATAATATAGACTAGAAAAACAATAGAACAGAATAGAATAAAATATAATATATATATATATAATATATATATATATATATATATATATATATATATATATATATATGTATTTTATTCTATTCTGTTCTATTGTTTTTCTATTTGATTCTTTCCAATATTTTCTATTCTATTATAATCTTTTCGATTCGAATTTGAATTCATTCTATACGAAATTCGAATGTCGGAAAAAAAATATATATAACCATCTTCCGAAATTCGAATTTAGTATATAAAGATTTTAATAGAATATAAAAGAATAGACTAGAAAAACAATAGAACAGAATAGAATAAAATATAATATATTCTATTCTGTTCTATTGTTTTTCTAGTCTATTTTCTATTTTATTATAATCTTTTCTATCCAAAGTTAAAATTAATTAATAAAAAAAAATTAATTCCTACTATTCGAAATTCGAATTTCAGAAGATGGTTGTATATTCTTTCTATTTTATTCTATTAAATTATATATTTTTTCTATTCTGTTCTAATCTTTTTTATTTGAATTATACATTTTGGAAGATGGTTATTTGTCCACTTGCCACGTCACCTGCCACAAGTTATGGGGTTCCTAACCCCAAGTGACCCCCAGATATGGGCGATATGTCAAGTACTTTTCTGCAGCAGAGAATGACATTTTGTGACCCGAATTTGGGGCCACGTATCTTGGGTCCACTTATAGCTAGAAACCCCAAATTTGGTATGCAAACATAGTAACACTAGCACTACAACATCTCCAAAGTTTCTATCACCAAGTAACCCAGAGAAAAACGTCTATTAGAACGTGGCTACAGCCACAGATGTTTGAAAAAAGCATTTCAACGAGCAGATACCAGGAATAGACATGAGCTACTTGCTCCAAAAAAGAGTACAAAATCTGGTGAAAATTCTAGAATCATCACCACCTATTCCAACAACCACAATCAGATTTCACAAATCTGTAAAAAATACTGGCATTTGCTAACATCAGATCCAGCGATTGGACCTTTTGTACCTCCTAACCCATTGATCACCTACAGACGAGCTGTCTCTGTGGGTGATCTGTTGGTCCAAAGTGAATATAGGGGTTCCAACAGAGGCGACCCCTGCAAGAAAGTAGGAACTTTCCCATGTGGGTCATGCTCATATTGTAAATACATGGATACCAGGAAAGACATCTATCTACCAAATGGTGCACATTTTTCTGCGAGACACTACTCTAACTGTCAAACCACCAATGTAGTGTATTTACTCCTTTGTAGTTGCAATTGCTTCTATGTAGGCAAAACTGTACAGAAACTCTGGCAGAGACTGTACCGCCACGTAAAGGCTATGCAAACCACAAATCCTGATTTGCCACTTGGCAGACATGTCGCACAGACACATGCTGGATTCTGTCCCAAAATATCTGTACTCGTCTTGGACCTTATTCACCCAAGTACCAGGGGGGGCGACTTGAACAAAAGTCTCCTCCAACGGGACTTTGGTGGATAACAAATCTCAATGCTACCTGTCCGCCAGGCCTCCATGAGGCATTCAATCTCAGACCTTTTTTACCTGGGTCTTCAACTGGAGGTTTTGATAGGGACCAATGACAGATATAGGGCTCATCTGTGTAGACCCCTATCCTTTTCTTCCCTTTTTGGATAATTTTTTTTTTTTAAATTAAATAATTATTCATTTTTCATTTACTTATATCATTTATTATTTTTCACTTACCATCTTTCATTCACCATTTTTATTTTATTATACATTATTCATTCATCTTCATCATTAGTCTTAACCACTTAAGCCCCGGACCATTTGGTAGCTAAAGGACCAGAGGTGAATTCAGAATTTTGCACTGCGCTGCTTTAACTGTAAATTGTGCGGACATGCAATATTGTACCCAAACGAAATTTGCGTCCTTTTCTTCCCACAAATAGAGCTTTCTTTTAATGGTATTTGATTGCCTCTGCGATTTTTATTTTTTGCGATATAAACGGAAAAAGACCGAAAATTTTGAAAAAATATGATATTTTCTACTTTTTGTTATAAGAAAAATCTAATAAACTCAATTGTAGTCATACATTTAGGCCAAAATGTATTCAGCCACATGTCTTTAGTAAAAAAAAATTCAATAAGCGTATATTTATTGGTTTGCGCAAAAGTTATAGCGTCTACAAACTAGGGTACATTTTCTGGAATTTACACAGCTTTTAATTTATGACTGCCTATCTCATTTCTTGAGGTGCTAAAACGGCAGGGCAGTACAAAACCCCCCCAAATGACCCCATTTTGGAAAGTAGACACCCCAAGGAAATTGCTGAGAGGCATGTTGAGCCCATTGAATATTTTTTTTTTGTCCCAAGTGATTGAATAATGACAAAAAAAAAAAGAATTACAAAAAGTTGTCACTAAATGATATATTGCTCACACATGCCATGGTTATATGTGAAATTGCACCCCAAAATACATTCTGCTGCTTCTCCTGAGTACGGGGATACCACATATGTGGGACTTTTTAGGAGCCTAGTCACGTACGGGACCCCGGAAACCAAGCACCGCCTTCAGGATTTCTAAGGGCGCAAATTTTTGATTTCACTCCTCACTACCTATCACAGTTTTGAAGGCCATAAAATGCCAAAATAGCACAAACCCCCCAAATGACCCCATTTTAGAAAGTAGACACCCCAAGGAAATTGCTGAGAGGCCTGTTGAGCCCATTGATTTTTTTTTTTGTCCCAAGTGATTGAATAATGACAAAAAAAAAAAATTACAAAAAGTTGTCACTAAATGATATATTGCTCACACATGCCATGGTTATATGTGGAATTGCACCCCAAAATACATTTTGCTGCTTCTCCTGAGTATGGGGATACCACATGTGTGGGACTTTTTAGGAGCCTAGCCGCGTACGGGACCCCGAAAACCAAGCACCGCCTTCAGGATTTCTAGGCACAAATTTTTTATTTGACTCCTCACTACCTATCACAGTTTCGAAGGCCATAAAATGCCAAAATAGCACAAAACCCCCCAAATGACCCCATTTTGGAAAGTAGACACCCCAAGCTGTTTGCTGAGAGGCATGGTGAGTATTTTACAGCTCTCATTTGTTTTTGAAAATGAAGAAAGAAAAATGTTTTTTTTTTTTTTTTAATTTTCAAAACTTTGTGACAAAAAGCGAGATCTGCAAAATACTCACAATACCTCTCAGCAAATAGCTTGGGGTGTCTACTTTCCAAAATGGGGTCATTTGGGGGGGTTTTGTGCCATCTGGGCATTCCATGGCCTCCGAAACTGTAATAGGCAGTGAGAAGTGAAATCAAAAATTTACACCCTTAGAAAGCCTGAAGGCGGTGATTGGTTTTTGGGGTCCCGTACGCGGCTAGGCTCCCAAAAAGTCTCACACATGTGGTATCCCCGTACTCAGGAGAAGCAACAGAATATATTTTGGGGTGTAATTCCACATATGCCCATGGCATGTTTGAGCAATATATCATTTAGTGACAACTTTGTGCAAAAAAAAATAAAAAAAAATAATAAATTGTCTTTTTTCCGCAACTTGTGTCAACATATAAAATATTCCATGGACTCGACATGCCTCTCAGTATATAGCTTGGGGTGTCTACTTTCCAAAATGGGGTCATTTGGGGGGGTTTTGAACTGTTCTGGCATTTTATACATAACATTAGGAAGCTTACATCCACTCTTCTAACCACTTGAAGACAAAGCCCTTTTTGACACTTTTTGTTTACATGAAAACATATTTTTTTTGCAAGAAAATTATGTTGAACCCCCAAACATTATATATATTTTTAAAGCACAGGCCCTACAGAATAAAATGGTGGGTGTTGCATTTTTTTTTTCTACACAGTATTTGCGCAGCGATTTTTCAAACGCATTTTTTGGGGAAAAAATACACTTTTTTTAATTTTAATGCACTAAAACACACTATATTGCCCAAATGTTTGATGAAATAAAAAAGATGATCTTAGGCCGAGTACATAGATACCAAACACGACATGCTTTAAAATTGCGCACAAACGCGCATTGGCGACTAACTACATTAATTTTTAAAAGCCTTTAAAAGCCTTTACAGGTTACCCCGTTAGATTTACAGAGGAGGTCTACTGCTAAAATTACTGCTCTCGATCTGACCTTCGCGGTGATACCTCACATGCATGGTGCAATTGCTGTTTACATATGACGCCAGACCGACGCTTGTGTTCGCCATTGGGCAAGAGCAGGGCAGGACAGGGGTGCTTTTTTTTTTTCTTTTTTTTTATTATTAATTTTGCTTTTTTATTTTATTTTTAAATTGTTCCTTCCATATTTTTTTTTAAATCATTTTTATTGTTATCTCAGGGAATGTAAATATCCCCTATGATAGCAATAGGTAGTGACAGGTACTCTTTTTTTGAAAAAACTGGGGTCTAGACCCTAGATCTTTCCTCTGCCCTCAAAGCCCCAAGATCGGTGTGATAAAATGCTTTCCCAATTTCCCAATGGCGCTTTTTATATCCGGGGGGGGGACATTCCCTCCCACTGCTTGTAAAAGCAGTCCAGAGGCTAATTAGCCACTAGGATTGCTTTTACATGAAAGCCGGCCGCTGGCTGAAAAGAATGATACCAAGATGATACCTAAACCCGCAGGCATCAATCTGGTATAACCATTCAAAATCCAGCAACATACCAGTACGTTGCTGGTCCTTGTTTGTTGGACATGTATTGTAATCTTTTTTTTTCATGCAGCCAGTTGGCTGAACGGAAAAAGAGATTGATCGGGTGGGTATGCCCACCAATAGAATACCGCCCTTCATCCACCCACTTCTAATGATGGGCATACATGCACCATTTATATATGCCGAAGCATGGGGGCATCCTCCCGCAAAAAAGTTATGCCGCACACACATGATCGGACTTTTCCACGGGCAAGCCTCCGTCGGAATTTCGACTGTATGTACGCGGCATTAGGAGCAAAATCACTCCTCCGCCCCTGCTGCCCCAATGCTTCGGCATATTTGCTTTTTTTTTTAACTGTGGTGGTGAAATCACCTCCTACAGCACTGGAGTCACAGGGATCAGGCCTGTCTCTGCGAACGCTGCAGTTATGTGTGTTGTGTTTTGCAAGTGACAGTGATCGATCGATACTGCACTTGGGTGGCCTGGGCTGGACGGAGGGTCAAAACGCAGGTGCTAGCAGGTATCTGGGCTGATCCCGCTAACACTGCGTTTTTGGGAACCCTAAACTGCTGGGGACGCTAGTATAGATCTGATCAGATCAGATATTGATCTGTTCAGATACTATACCACTAAGGAGGGTGTATGCTTCACGCGTGGGTGTTAGCGTTACTGGCACTAACCTGACGCTGTCTGGGGTGTAACGCAGACCCTCTCTGACGCTAAAACCTAATTGATATCACCCGCCGGGCAATCAGGTGGTTAAACCTTTATTGGGTTATATATACGGCGGGTGCCCTGACACTATAAAAAGCAAACTAACTAACCAGCGTCACCCGTAACACTTATATGATGATCACTGGTGAAAGGGTTAACTAGGGGCAATTAGGGGGTTAAAACCTTTATTAGATAATATATGGGGGTACCTGACACTATAAAAACCTGCGGCGAACCTAAAAAAAATTACTGGCTACCGATCTGCATCACCGACGCTAAGACAGCGATCAGAAAAATGATTGCTTAGCGACAGTGGTGATAGGGGGTGAAAGGGTTACCTGGGGGGCGATCAAGGGGGTTAAACCTTTATTAGATAATTTATGGGGGTACCTGACGCTATAAAAACCTGCGGCGAACCTAAAAAAAATTACTGGCTACCGATCTGCATCACCGACGCTAAGACAGCGATCAGAAAAATGATCGCTTAGCGACAGTGGTGATAGGGGGTGAAAGGGTTACCTGGGGGGCGATCAAGGGGGTTAAACCTGTTGTGGAATTCCTAGGCTGTTTGCAGAGCACACAGCCTATAATTCCTGTGCTATCTAAGCACACATCAGATTTAATCTTTTTGCAATAATGCTATCTTTAGCCTAAGTTTGCTAAGATCCACTCACCGTTCATTCCCATTCATCCCAAGAAGGCAGCACCACAAAAGCTATGTTCTCATTTCAGCATACCAGCATAGACTGACTAGCCGACGCCTAATCATAGGCTTTTATTAAACTCAAAAGATCTCAGACAGGAGGTGATTGGCTGCAGCAAGCAATCACCTCCCCCCCATGGGCGGGGACATCACAGGCTGTCCCTACCATACAAGGAAAATGGCAATACCTGGACATTCCTTCCAACAGGAGATGCCATACATGAATACAATAACGTAGGATGGCTAAAGTTACCGTTGATAGGAATTCTTATTCTGCGCTATTCCATAGAATAACGCATATTAAGATTATACTATTATTGAATGGGGGAGGGAGGCTATCTGCAGACGCACGCTACGAATTCCAACCAATGTTGATCAGACACAGCAGAGACAAGAGCGCGCATCCGCCTATAACCAATGATGTCGTTGCAGAGTGAGCATATCCCCCCCTCAACGATCGTCCGTGCTAATGCACAGAGGGCCCCCCGTCGGTGGACATATCCGCACCCTGCAAACATCACACTCCAACCTCAAGACGTTTTCCCCTATCAGACGGGATTCAACCAGCCTCAGACTACCCCAATCAGCTCTTTTAGAGCGGGTTGCGGAAGTACTAACACTGGGTGACACTATGACAATACATATTAAATACATCTCCATAAAAATCTCCACAACAGTCCTCCCTTTTTTGTCATATGCACCCCATGTGTCCCTCGATGAGAGTTGATCTGCTTCTTACACCTGTAAATGAATCAGTCCTTAGTCCATAAAAAGGAAAACACGGCTTGACATGTAGAATCTACTCTTCAGGGGCATGACTTATAAAGGAGGACACGACATGGTGAGCTGTAGTAATCGCCGATCCGTCTGTGATCCTCTGTGTCTTGTATGTGGGGTCGGCTTCGGGGCGTCTCATCAAGGAAACTCTGGTCACGCGTCAAATCAGGCAACAGGAGCACCTCGTCACGACATAGAAAGAATAGAAATAAAACGACATGAGTATATATATTCCCACTTCCTTTAACCACGATCTGCTGTAAAATAAAAATTAGATCCCCAAAGATTCCCAGACCCTTAAAATAGACTCCCAACCTTCACTTAGCTACAGCTCTGGCTTCAACAATTACATGAAGAACCCTATCCTTAACGGATGAGAATTGTTCAATCGTATCCCAAGCCCGAGCCCCCCCCACATGCAGGACACCATGCCCAGACCTGGTCGGGGTTGGTGAACAAATCCCTTCTAGCTGTCCCTGCCATTCTTAATTTCCTGCGCCATCAGATCCTCGCGATCGGCCAAGAGATAAGGTGCTGGGACAGCTTCACCATCACGCATGAACCTCTTGCTTTGGGGGAATTACTGTTATAAGCTGCAGATCCACATAAACACCAAACTAAAGTTCAAACACACTTGTGGCCTACCTAGATACCCAAACCGACAAGAGGCAGAGCCATTAAAACTAACCAATTTTACCCTCTAAAAATGCATCGTTAGATTCCATTGACAAGTGTCTGTTTGGAGTCTTCACTAATTTGTCAAAACTCCTCATACCCATAATAACATCATAAATGGCATGTACCACTGTCATCGCTGGGGACTAAAACTCGGTGAAGACTCAGAACAGACCATCGGTCCTGTTCGCTTTCTGAGCTAGTCAGGACATACACTTTATATAATAACTTGGGATGCTTTTCATCGTTACCCTTGCTAAAATTTACTAAACAACAAAAATATAAATAAACAAAGATACTCCTCATACTTTGGTGTGGTTGAGCCGCTTCTTGCAGTGGCTGGCGTGGTCTCATCCCTCAAGCTTCTTTACAACGACCCAGTCACCTGGTTGGAAAGAATGTAAACTGATTATTAAATCAGGGTCCAGGAGGGACTCGTGAAAACCTTTTGAAGTTGATGTCACAATGATCGCACCTCCCCCATCAGCCGAGAATATAAGTGACAGCTAATGAGGAGAGTATGACTATGGTTTTGATTGACCTCCAAACAACCCTCATATGACAATAACCCAGACATCGGGACTGTGGTCACTGCATAACCTGTGCGTGGCTTACAATACCTGGAGCCATTGACAAGGTTCTTAGCCTCTGGGATGGGAACCTACTTCACTAGACTGCTGCTTGCCGATTCAAATTCTATCAAAGAAAGACAGTCTTGGCACAAACTTGGTTAGAATTACAGAAGTTAATATTAGTTTGAAAAAAAACCTGTCACTCTTACATTTATCACTTCTCCCCCCTTTTCTTCCTCATTACAGACTGAAGGAAGAAATGTGTGGTGCAGGAAAAAAGAAACAATGAAATAACCTATGATACTTTTACCTCCCTTAGACTCGTATTTATCCATATGTACCGCTGTCTACATACACCTGTTCTCTGTGTACAAACTCCTTGGACCTGAAAAATACTTATAAGCAGAATCCATTACTCTATCCTTCATATTTAACCTGCAAAGAATGGTAAAACAATAATGACATTCCTGTACATTGGTAAATTGTCAATGACATTCTTTCAAAACCGATTCAAACAAAACCCTCTGTAACCCTTACTTTTCCCGTTCCTACAAAAATACAACAGCCGCGACGCATCGAAGGATCGCCGCGGTAAGTTCGAACATATTCACGTTACTACATACAAACATTCAGATACAAACATGGGGGAGATACTTCCCAGTTTCCAAATCCACAAATGAAAAAACAAAAACAGCCAGAATTCTCCCTTTACTCTTTCAGCAATCGAAAAAAATATAATGGGAAAAAAACACGAGAGAACCTTCCATGGACCAGCCATACAAAGTTCAAACAAACGGGCATGAGCCACCGTTCCTCATCATTACAGATTTCTGAAGCCGCAGCTCAACTACATCCATTCCAGAGGGATACCCAAAATAGTATCCTTGGACCACCTATGTTAATCTTTTTGGGGTTCAAAGGCCTTTGCCCCAAAACTAGGCTTCGTGCACTGTGTGACCGTCTGACTATGGGAAGCCTCCATTCCTTCCCTTTGCACAGACCTCCTTGTGTCCATGGCGATTCGAATCGGCTTATCGTCTTAAACCTGCGTCCAGGTTAAACCGTTGCACCCATTTCGGAGATCACCGCCCGGTGTCTTCTTATACGGTGAATTGCAGAACTACAACCACTATATGGTCAAGTCCTCCAACTAGAAACCCTAACCGAGGCGTCAACTTTATGGCTTGTTGTCCCAACACTTTTGGAACTACAGAACAACCACAGATCAACCCCCGAATTAGGCCTCTACCCCTCACAGTGCATGCATACACAAGCATTTTCCGCTATACACCCATACACTGCGTTGTCAGACTAAACCTCACAGAACACTTACGCCAGTTTACCACCTGCAGAACAATGTGGCTTCTCTCTCTGTATCTAGATGATAAAATAATGGTGATGCCCCTGTTTGCTCTCTACCCAAAACTGTATTACAGTACAAAACTTCACAAAACTGGAACAAAATATAAAAGACTTTTAAACGCCAAAATGCTTTCCATTTTCCTTCCAAGCACAAATCTCATTCAGACAACCCCAAGCTCCTCCCACCAACTTTCTGCTGATATATAAATGCTGAAAAGAAACTTCCGGTTATGCTCAGCTACTTAAAAAAACCAAACTGGTTTATTTACATATCAATTGTTCAGGAAGAGGGAGGGGGAGGGGAGGCCTTAGCCTTAATCGCCTTGTCTATTAAGACTCCAAAAAATTCATGGCTACACATTATATATATTTCAACCATTTAAAACCTTGTCAAGGAAATGATGGAGTAAACCCCCCTTTGCAAATGGGAGGGAATCCCCCCTGACCCACATTCCCTGGAAGTCAGACCATAAGTTGGGACTCAAAATACAAACTCCTGCCAAAAGATGGCTATACAGTACAAGTTCCAAAAAATGAATTGCCCTCTGGGAAACTCCCAAATATTTAAACATAAAAACACATTGTACAAAAACTCTGTTAGTCTTACAATCTATCAAAATTCAGTGTAAAGTGAAGTTTTTTCTTAAAACCAAAATCCAAAACCCCAAACCCCTGCTCATATACTGCAAAGTCAGCCGATCCTGCAATAGCCCACACTCACCCAAATGAAAACAGAGAAATCCCCAACCTAACATCATGTGCATGGAGTTTGCATGTCCTCCCTGTGTCTGCGTTGGCCTCCCTCCACACTCCAAATGCTGGTAGGTCAGCCAGATCCCATTCACAAATAGGCCCCAGCATGTGCGTGTGTCCGCAAGCGCGTCGTGGCCCCTCGGGGTAAGACCGCGCTATTTCAAGATACCACTCAACTCAAAAGGCGATGCTTAGAAAAACAATTTAAACCAGCGAATTCATTAAACAAAAACCAGTCTCTCAGTATGTCCCCCTGGTGTCTCACTACTCTTCCCAGCAGTGCACAGGTCAAACTGTAAACGCATAAAACATAAGAAAACTGTGCCGATCAACAAATGCCAATACAGCATATTCAGGAGCCGTGTTTGCTAAACTGGAACTTCCTATCTCAAACTGTAAACGTCTCTCAAAATGGCCAACAAGCCAGGACAGCAAAATGGTGGATGAAAACCGCACACCTCATGGACAACAATGGCGCCATTAACGCATGCAATTTTTCCCGCCAAAACCAGCATGGGATTTCACAATGAACACCACATTGGTTCCCCTACACAAAGAAAAACACAAATGGCCTCTACCAGGTTCCAACGCAGAAAAGATCGCACTATATTCGCACCAAACATCAAAATCTGCCCCAAAGGCTGAGAAATTCCACCAGCGAAATAGCAGACGAATGCCACATGGTATAGTGCCCAAAAGAAAGGTGGCTGCACCTTCCCTTATAGGATACCCACAGGCTAAGGAAAAACTGTGCCTCAAAATGGCAGACAAACCTGCAAGGCTAACAAAAACCAAGAATGGCGCCATTACTTTTTCCCGCCAAAACCAGCATCTCTTTAAAAGAAAATCAAAAATGTTTTTCTCCACAAAGACAGACTACACAATTGAGATTTTTCTAAATGATCAACAAAATCCACTGAAAAATGTGTCAGCTACACTCTACAAGGACCACATGCACACTTACAAACTTAGCCTCCCTTTTGCCAACTAAACAGCACATTCAATAAATGTTAGTTACATGACAATATTAAAAACATGTTAATTTCTCTAAGTTCATATACTCTGAGATATTCACCACTTTTCTCTACCTAAAGTTCACACACAGTGGCCTCAGCTTCCATAACAAGCCATTGCAGAGACATACTATGTCTGCCTTCTAGCAATGCCTGGCCACTTGAATATGCGGCGGGAACTTTCAACTCAAAAACCAAACTCTTTACTTAAAATATTTTTACACTTATGGGGACATGTGTCTTTGTCCCCTATAAAGGCAAAAATCACAATCTAACCATTTCTATTTTTCATAGAAATCACAAACACCACACACATACAGTATATTGTTGCCTGCATGTCTGCTCAGAGTGTCTTTCCCTCAGGGCAAAGCCCCAGCAACACAAAACAGTCTCCATTGCAAACAGTGGGCAAGCCCTTCCCCCATTCAAGCACATAGCTCACAAACAAACCTCTGAGAAATACAAAAAGCTCACCCAAACACACACATTGCAGACTGAATAATCCCACATCTATACCTTCATTTCATACACAATATACAGTTTCCATCAGCATTCACACAGGCACAAACACTACACACAACTTTGTAATGAATATTGGAAAGTCAATAGATACACAACTTTCAAACATGTTGGCAGTGATAGCCATGTTGCCTGCCCCACCCCCGCTAAACCTCATGGGGGCAGCCATTTTCAGCTTCTCTCACACAAACATCCAGGCACACCCAGGCATACCCACACAGGCACACACAATCAAATTCACAGGCATACGATCCATGACAAAATCACACACACATCTCTCGTACTGCAAACAGCATTATTTCAAAAAGACAAAAAAATTTGTTCTTTTATAAAGTAGAGCCCCCCACACATTGGAACGTAGATGCACTCTCCCCCCCATCTCGATCCGATGTCCAAAGGGACTCCATCTATTCCCAAAGGTCCTGGCCCGCCATTCTGTTGTGGAATTCCTAGGCTGTTTGCAGAGCACACAGCCTATAATTCCTGTGCTATCTAAGCACACATCAGATTTAATCTTTTTGCAATAATGCTATCTTTAGTCTAAGTTTGCTAAGATCCACTCACCGTTCATTCCCATTCATCCCAAGAAGGCAGCACCACAAAAGCTATGTTCTCATTTCAGCATACCAGCATAGACTGACTAGCCGACGCCTAATCATAGGCTTTTATTAAACTCAAAAGATCTTAGACAGGAGGTGATTGGCTGCAGCAAGCAATCACCTCCCCCCCATGGGCGGGGACATCACAGGCTGTCCCTACTATACAAGGAAAATGGCAATACCTGGACATTCCTTCCAACAGGAGATGCCATACATGAATACAATAACGTAGGATGGCTAAAGTTACCGTTGATAGGAATTCTTTTTCTGCGCTATTCCATAGAATAACGCATATTAAGATTATACTATTATTGAATGGGGGAGGGAGGCTATCTGCAGACGCACGCTACGAATTCCAACCAATGTTGATCAGACACAGCAGAGACAAGAGCGCGCATCCGCCTATAACCAATGATGTCGTTGCAGAGTGAGCACATCCCCCCCTCAACGATCGTCCGTGCTAATGCACAGAGGGCCCCCCGTCGGTGGACATATTCGCACCCTGCAAACATCACACTCCAACCTCAAGACATTTTCCCCTATCAGACGGGATTCAACCAGCCTCAGACTACCCCAATCAGCTCTTTTAGAGCGGGTTGCGGAAGTACTAACACTGGGTGACACTATGACAATACATATTAAATACATCTCCATAAAAATCTCCACAACAAACCTTTATTAGATAATTTATGGGGGTACATGACGCTATAAAAACCTGCGGCGAACCTAAAAAAAAATTACTGGCTACCGATCTGCATCACCGACGCTAAGACAGCGATCAGAAAAATGATCACTTAGCGACAGTGGTGATAGGGAGTGAAAGGGTTACCTGGGGGGCGATCAAGGGGGTTAAACCTTTATTAGATAATTTATGGGGGTACCCGACGCTATAAAAACCTGCGGCGAACCTAAAAAACATTACTGGCTACCGATCTGCATCACCGACGCTAAGACAGCGATCAGAAAAATGATCGCTTAGCGACAGTGGTGATAGGGGGTGAAAGGGTTACCTGGGGGGCGATCAAGGGGATTAAACCTTTACTAGATCATTTATGGGGGTACCCGACGCTATAAAAACCTGCGGCGAACCTAAAAAAAATTACTGGCTACCGATCTGAATCACCGACGCTAAGACAGCGATCAGAAAAATGATCGCTTAGCGACGGCGGTGCTAGGGGGTGAAAGGGTTATCTGGGGGGTGATCAAGGGGTTAAACCTTTATTAGGGGGGGTTAGGGGGCTACACTGGACCTAAAACTAAATGTAGTGACACTTTTACAGTCACAAATGTCACTGATTGCAGTGATCAGTAAATAAATGGTCACTGCAATCAGTGACACTGTGACTGGGGGCTGGGGGGTGATCTGGGGGGGCCTGGGGGGGCGATTTATGTGCCTATGTGTGCTGGTGTTAGTGTAGTGTTTGTGCACTAACCTTGATGTCTTCTCTTGTACGGCGCTCGGTATATGTGAGCGCCGCACAAGAGATGACATCACTTCCTCCTGCTTCCTCTGCCTGTGTTTACATTACACAGGCAGAGGGGGCATTCTCATTCGTCGGGAGCGATCGCGGGGGGGGGTGGCCGGAATCGAACGGTCGCCCCCCCATCTCGGATCGCTCCCAGACGAATTCCGACCGCTCACTGTACAGAAGGGGGGTCCGATTGGACCCCCCAACTGTACAAAGGCGATCACGTACACTCTACGTGATTGTGCCTGTCGGTGCCATTGTGCCGACGTATATATACAGTGAGCGGTCGTTAAGTGGTTAATTTCCTTCTTCTTTTCCCTTCCCTTTCATTTTTTCCTTCCCATGCCCCTTAAGTTACTGTTTATTGATGTTCTTCATATATCTTCTTTTTATGTATACTCTGTATATGTATTTCATGTTTATACGTATTAACTATTTGGTTGATTGTCTATATTATGTGTACGGCTACAGCCAATCATCACTCGATGTACAATTGAGGTATATGAAAAAACTGTCAATGCATGTCATTCTGCTATGATGTTGTGTGTTATTCTTTTATTATTTTAACCATGTTCCATTTTTTGTAAATATATGTTTACTAAACTACAAAATACAACATTATAATCCATGTCTGTGCATATATATATTCCTTACAGTATGAACTCTGATGCACTTGGATGGTGTTTTTGGACTGATGCTTTATACTACATAGATTCTACCATTGGATTGTTTCTCCCCCGTTCTTTGTCCTTTCCCTTGGCTGGAAGTGCGGGGACCTATGGCTGTGGCGATACGTCGGATCTCCCCGGCACAGGTAAGCCTCCCTGCCCTTATGGAGCTGGAGGCTTTTATTTGTGGATCGCGGCTTTTGTCCACACGCGTCGATTCCCCGACGCATGCGTATTGGTTGTTTCATCTACCAACACAACGGCTGCGCTCCCTCCTGTGTCGGCGGCCCTGTCGACGTCTGACGTCATCGCACATTGTGCCGCGGTGACGCCGGACGCCGCATTCGGCCGGGGAGCGCTAGTAGCAGAGCGGATGGGAACCGGTCGTCGCACCAATGTGACGTGCAACTGCCGGTCCATCTCCTACAGGTGTGCTATATCCCGAACAAGCGAACTGAGACGCAAGTATGTCTGATTGGTCATCCTCTCAATACTACAGGTATATAATTAAGGCTGATGCAGCTCACAGGTGCTGCACAGCCAAGTGTCATTCGTGATTCGGTAGGCACTTTGAATGAACCACTCCATGAGGTAAGACATACTATTTTTGCTCTCTTTCATGGATACACTCCAAGCAAAGCTTGAAGCATTGTTAATGTTTACTGGACACTTTTTAAACACGTTCTAAATCCTTCATTGCTGTTTTTTGCCCACCAGGTTCCCTCCCCTTTCTGCCTTTGTTGCTTGCTCTTGTGAGCCCTGACGTTGTTGCCGCTGTCCCTCTGGGCCCTTTCATTCCCAGCCAGCATTATAGTCATCATGCTATAAGGAGATCCAATACATGAGCATTCCTTACAAGGCTTAATTATCTTACCGGGCTACAAGTGAATGTGAATCTAGCATTCTCCCCGGTTTTATAGATAACAAGAAATTATCACTGGTTTGGTTTTTTCTCTCTGCCCATACCCGCAACACCATCCATTTGTATTAACACTGTGCACTGTCTATCCGTATGGAATACAAGACTTGTGAGTATTTTGGAAAATACCATTTCTTTCTTTTTTCTTTCCCTTTGGTTGGGGGTAATAAATAAATATTACTTGTACGTGTCATTTACCTCTAAATCCCCTGTTTCTATAGAAACACACCAGCAAGCTCGACTCAAATCCCTGAAGAAGGAATATACCTATCATAACAGGATTAATATGCCTTTATGCTTTTCCGAAATGTGTAGGATTGGTCGTATGTATTAGTTATCTCTGATTTGTATCAGTGTATCCATACATTACGCCTTGGAGCAGCTGTTTTGTCTCATTTTGTTATTCTGTGACTGTTTTTAGCATTTGTTATTTCCAATTAAATATACTTTTATACTATTCTCAAGTGTTGTTCTGAATCTATCTTCCCACCCATACTATCCCTTGGGGCCCCTATTCCTTTTTGTACACAAAATTGGGATGTGGTGGGAATTTTCAGTATCTACATATGTCTCCAATACAGTTTCCCCCCCACATTTTTTAATCTGATTGGATGACATCTAAATCCACTCATTTCTCTGAGTAACCAATCTGATTGGATAACGTCTGCAGCTATCGCACTACACATACGTGAAATCAATGGTTGTGTGTTTCTATTGAGCAAATCAGTGGTTATCAATCCTGTCCTCAGGGCCCACTAACAGGCCAGGTTTTATGTATTACCTTGGGGGAGATGCAGACTGAATACTGCAATCACTGAGCAGCAAATGATATCACCTGGGATGTATTTCAGTGATCTTGTAAACCTGGCCTGACAGGGTTGATGACCACAGAATAGGGAGAACAGACATTGAGCTTGTGCTCATTGTAATGCTGATCATGTTAATGAGCTTTTCCTTATCACATGGAGAATATTGCTTCCACTTTTATTCCTTTCATTCATTTATTTTTGAAACAACTCAATATTCATTCTAGACATCTTCCTCCTATAAACAACTGTGCAGATGTTTACTGGACTTGTAATTGTGCATTTTATGGTGATAGTCTATAATCATTGGTGGAGCCAAAACTTCCATGAAAACATCTTCTCAACACATGTCTGTGTATTGTGCATTCTGGACAATTATTTCCCCATACACTGTGCAATCTGATTGGATGACATTTAAATCTAGTCAGCAATCTGACCAGGTTCCACACCATATGGCCAGGGTTACTTTGGTACAGTTTAGCTCAGTAAATATTAATTTTGTCATTACAACAATGTTCAGAAATCTGATTAACCAGGTTTTTGGTTTCTTGGTTTTTCTTTGGGGGGGGGGGGGGGTTGTTGGGGGAAATATAAAAATGCAAGGGAAGAATAAGTAACGCAGAGAGATTTGAAGGACAGAGATACTCAACAGATAGAGGGGTCCTTTTGGAAGTACATACACAGGAATACATGGAATGTAAGGCCCCTTTCACACTGAGGCGTTGAAAAAACGCAAAAAAATTATGAGTTTTTTTTTCCCATGATTTTACCGCGTTTTTACCGCATTCGCAGTAAAAATAGCACAAACGCATATGCGTTTTACCGCATTTTTAGCACGATTTTTAGCGCCCTAAAGATGCTCCAAAAAAGCTGTTTGCAGGATTTTTTCCAACGCACAGCCAGCAAAACGCCTCCATGTGAAAGACCTCAGGGCTTTCACATTGAGAATGATGGGGTAGGATTATTTCAGGCATTTTTACCGCAAAAACGCGGTAAAAACGTCTCAGTGTGAAAGGGGCCTAATCTACTGACACTGAAGAGTAGAGGTGGGACATGTGTATAAAAAATGGGATTAACCACTTCTCTACTGTGCACGAAAACCCCCTTCCTGCCCAAGCCATTTTTCAGCTTTCAGCGCTGTCACATTTTGAATGACAATTGCGCGGTCGTGCGACGTGGCTCCCAAACGAAATTTGCGTCCTTTTTTTCCCACAAATAGAGCTTTCTTTTGGTGGTATTTGATCACCTCTGCGGTTTTTATTTTTTGCGCTATAAACAAAAGAAGAGCGTCCAGTTTGAAAAAAAAACACTATTTTTTACTTTTTGCTATAATAAATACCCATTTTTTTTTTTAAATACAATTTTCCTCAGTTTAGGCCGATACGTATTCTTCTACATATTTTTGGTAAAAAAAAAATCGTAATAAGCGCGTATTGATTGGTTTGCGCAAAAGTTATAGCGTCTACAAAATAGGGGATAGATTTATAGCATTTTTTTTATTAGTAATGGCGGCGATCTGCGATTTTTTATTGTGACTGCAATATTACGGCGGACACATCGGACACTTTTGACACATTTTTGGGACCATTCACATTTATACAGCGATCCCTGCTATAAAAATGCATTGATTACTGTATAAATGTGATTGGCAGGGAAGGGGTTAACCACTAGGGGGCGGGAAGGGGTTAAATATGTTCCCTCAAAGTGTCCTTACTGTGGGGGGAGGGGACTGACTGGGGGAGGTGACCGATGGTTGTCCCTATGTACAAGGGACACAGCATCAATCCCCTCTCCCTCACAGGACGTGGATCTCTGTGTTTACACACAGAGATCCACTTTCCTGCTCGTTTCCCGGGCAATCGCGGGTGCCCGGCGGCAATCGCGGCCGCCGGGCACGCGCACCGGGGCCTTGTGAACGCGGCGGGCGCGCGCCGCTGGCGGCGCGCGCGCCTCCTAGCTCGTTTTAAAGGGAGGACGTCATATGACGTCCTCCCAGAACGAGAGTATCCTCCGCCCGCCGTCTATTGACAGTGGGCGGGGGACAAGTGGTTAATGAAAGTGATGGGACGAGAAATGTACCATGTATAGATATGGAATGGAAGATGTGTAATGTATCAGTTGTACCTCCTTTGAAATATAAATGAAGAATATTTTCAAAAATTTAAAAAAATCTGATGAACCAATGTTCCATCCCACAATAAATAATTAAGATGTGACCACGCCTCACTGATCAGTGCAATTAAATTGTATTTATTCATTTTAGCAGAATTGAAAAGACAGGGAACGCACATGTTTAGAAAGTATGGGGGGGACTCCAATATCCGTCGCAGACTCTTGATGAAGAGAGAAATGTCTATGCTGCACCCCCACCAGCTTCATAGAGGACAGGGATGGTGAGGTTGTTGGGCTCCTTCCACACCACCTCTGCCACTCCAGGGTGTTTATGCAGATCCTTGATGCCAGTTCTTGCCTTGTGCCACAACGTATCCACTTTCCAGAAATGCATCCAAGAGGAGGACCTGAAGATGGATTTCTCCCAGCTGGAACCACAAGCAGTACTAAACCTGGTAAATGGACAGAAAAGATTAAAGGGGTTGTAAAGGATATTTTTGTTTTTAAATAACAAACATGTTATACTTACCTCCACTGTGCAGCTCGTTTTGCACACAGTGGCCCGATCCTGGTCTTCTGGGGTCCCTCGGCTGCTGTCTCGGCTCCTCCTTCATGGGAAGCTCACTCCTGAGGGTGTTGGTTCTTGCGGGAGCGCTCCCGTGATACAGCCCGCGGCAATAGTCGCTCACTGTATCACTTGGCCCCGCCCCCCCGGCGCACTGCGTCATTGGATGTGATTGACAGCAGCGTGAGACAATGGCTGCCCTGCTATCAATCATCCAATGAATGAGCCGAGAAGCCTGCGGGTTCACGGCGTAGGACTTTCGAGGGGTCAGGTAAGTAAATGGGGGGGGGGGCCATCATTGCCAGATTTTTTTTCACCTTAATGCATATGATGCATTAAGTTGAAAAGAAAAATAACTTTAAATCCCTTTAAGTTGAAAGGTGAAGCTCTGCTTGTTTGCCTCCCCCCCCCCTCTGATGCCACATTTGCCACCTTGCGAGAATCTCATTCGGATGTTCCGCCCCTCCTCCTCCTCCTGCCACCAGCTCATTCACAAAGTGCACTGTGCTCTGTGCATGCGCAGTAGGTAACTGGCTGTGAAGCTGAAAGGCTTCACTGCTGGTTTACCGTAGCCAAGATGGTGAAGCCAGCACCCAAGAACCAATAGAAGAATTGAAAATTTGGCTCTGGTGAGGACATCTCTGGAACCCTGGACAGGTAAGTGCCCTAATATTAAAAGTCAGCAGCTACAAATACTGCAGCTGCTGACTTTTAATTATCGGACACTTACCTGTCTCAGGGTGCCCGCGATGCGGGGGAATGAAGCCCCGCTCGTCTCCTCCTCCTCTCCGCGGCACCAGCATTGTCACTGCGGGCGCCTGGCTGTGGCTTCACAGCCGGGCACGCACTGCGCATGCGCGAGACGCGCTGCACACAGTGATAGGCGAAGCAATCATCTGGGACGTGTCCCAGGTTATTGCAGAGAGGGAGGGGTGACTTACTTCTGGTTGCCGAGGCAACCTAGGGAGGAAGTGAGAGCTGGAACCCTCTAAAAAGAGTTTCTGCCCCCCCCCCCAAAAAAATGACATGCCAAATGTGGCATGTCAGGGGGTCACCTTTCTTAAGGCTGAGTTCACCATTGTGTGGTGCAAATTCCAGCTCTGTTATTTCTGCAAAGAGATAACAGAGCTGTTCAGCATTTCATGTGCGGTGTAGCTGCGGATTTGCTGACCTGGGAGAGGGGAGGGGGGGAGGCAGAGGGGAGAGGGGGGAGGCAGAGGGGAGAGGGGGGAGAGGGGAGAGAGGGGGAGAGGGGAGAAGGGGGGAGAGGGGAGAGAGGGGAGAAGTGTAGTGAGCAAGGAGAAAATCCTGTTGAGAACTGAACATATCTGTGAATCAGATACGTGCCCATAGAAGATAATGGGCCTGAATTTGCACCTGAGCTGCGCCGCAATGCCTAGAAAAGGCACACGTTTTTTGGGCAATGCGCAGTGCAAATGCATCGCTTATATGTGAAGGAATCAGCCTCATTACAATCAATGTATTTTATAATGTTATGCGAATTGGATGCAGTGTTAGCCACATAGGTGTGAACAGGGCCTTAAAGTGGAAGTTCCATTTTTGGGTGGAACTCCACTTTAAAACGGAATATCTGATCTGTTTGGAAATAAATGAACACATGCTATAGGGATTGATATCTGAGTTCACCTTTATCATGAAAAAAGACCCAATCACAGAAAAAGCACTGCAAAGCATTTTACAACTTTATTTGAGAAACACAGTAAAGTTTACCAAAAAAATAAAAAAAAAAGATAAAATAAAGGCAAATAAAGAGCACTGTGAAAGTAATTACTCAGCGGTTAGAAGAATCATGTGAAGGTTTCCTATGCACAGAAAAACAAACAAAACATTCCACATAGAAAAGAGCGAACACTCAGGACAGACAAGTCTTTAGCACATAGATAACAAAATCAAGACAATTTCATAAACTTTCATACAGTTAAGTGAGTAAAAAATAAAAATAAAAAAGGCAAGTCATTATACACACATCCCTCAAACTACATACATGTACTACATACATAGACCTCCCTGTCTTGTGTGGATCACACTACACTTTGTAAGAAATTTAAGGTCAAAATAGGAAACAGCTGAAAACATTTTAGTAAACAATTATTAGTGAAGTAACCGTGATTCGCAGATATTTAGAATAGTTACTAAAACAAATTGTAGCGGGGTCTCCTTTAAGGCCCCGGGACTACGTTGCCCAGAACCCCGTTCGGCACCTAGAGTGCAGTCGGCCACCGCAGAGACTCATGGGAGGGGTTATTTAAGAAGGAGGCGAGGCGGAGCTCGGCCTCTTTGGACACCGCACTACAAGCAACAGCTTCTTCCTGTGCGGATCTGCTGCAGCACAAGGCCTGAAGCCTGGGGCCTTGTGCAACCTCCAAAGAGCCTTCCACCCCACTGCGGAGCCTGGGTGGCATCTGACTTGCCGAGTAAGGACATCAGTTGGATCGGGGACCCGATCGTTGCAGACGCTGTGTGCGGATACACAGCGGGTGGATGTCCCGGATTGGGATCGCGTCCGGAGTGGTGAGCAGGCACATGCCCAAAACCAATAGACTATACTGAGTTCAGACCTACGGCCTGTATTGGCCCACCGTTTGTTTGTTTGTTGTTTGGCTGGGGACCGGTAGCAGGACAGAGTTGAAGTGTCCCCCAGTATAGTGTTCCAAGTGACTGCCATATTGCGGATTACAAATACCATTCATCAAGTGCACCACCGAGAGTTTGCATGCGAAGAAATACCTAGGAGAAAGACTGAGGTGGGTTACCGCGTGGGGCCATTGTTGTGTGTTACACTTATTTCTGCAGGGCTCTGTGAGCAAGTTGTATGTGTTCTGTTCTGCTTATGCCCATTTGATGAAAGTAAAATTGTTTTATTTAACTTTTCACATCAGTGTTTCGTCTTACTGCAAGGAGGTTACATCTTGCAATACCACTGTTTATGACACGAGTTAACCCTAGACTAACTGTGCCAGAGTGGGTCGAGTAAGATTGCCGGGGGTTGGCGGTGCTGTACACAGGGCTCAAAATCAAACCAGCGGCTCCCTTAACTGCGGGTAGCGCTACACTACACGTGGGGGCTCTCGAGTCCGGGATCCTGTTGCAGCAAGTAACGTGCCAAAAAGTACCAGCATGGACCCACTAGAAGTAGAACAGTGGTGCAAGACGGTTGGCACAGATCCAGCCGGGGTAGTAGTCATAGAACTCCCAGGGATCTGGCAAGAAGAAGCAGTGAAGCAGCTAGTGATGTCACTGTCCCCGTATCAGAAGGCATGGGTGGTGGATGTCAGGACGAATTCCTCACTGACCCACGCACTAATAGAGTGGAAGGATGGAGTCCCAGAGCATTTCAAGAATCCAAGTGTAGAAGCCATAGATGATCAGACTTATAGCCTAATACACGTGCTGCCGCCCAAATCAGGAGGACGGCTTCAGACACCGAGACTATCTCCACCACCCACCCTAAAAGCAGAGAAACGGGAGAAGAAAGAGAGTCCCTCAGCGCAGAATTATGCGCGGTCCTAGGGGAGATTGTAGCCCAGTGTAAGAAAGATCCTACAGATTACCAAATGTCAGGATACAGAAAACTCAGAATATTCTCAGGAAGGAAACCTGTACCTTCGGGTGAAGAGAGGTTTGAGGAGTGGTTAGATGGTGCCACTCAGGCCCTAGAAGAATGGGAAGTCCCTGATCATAGGAAAAAGCAGAGAATTGCTGAAAGCCTGAAGGGGCCTGCGCTAGAGGCTATACGCAACCTCAAGATGAGTAAGACAGACTGTGATGCACAGGATTATCTGGACATTTTGCAGAATGTGTTCGGTGGAACAGAGAAAATCACTGAGCTCACTTACCAGTTGGAGCACTGCTATCAAAAGACAGGAGAGAAACTGTCAGAGTTCATGAGGCACCTGGATAAGATTCTGTACAAAATGATCTTGAAGAAGGGGATCGATTCGCGTAAGGTGGATGAGGCCCGTGTTCAGCAGGTGATGAGAGGATCTCAGCCCCTGGACCCCATCGCATTGGCGCTATGCACAAGACAGGACGGGAAGAGCCTGGAGTACCCTGACTTGATCCGAGTAGTCAGAGAGGAAAAAGCTATGTTGGAGGAGAAAAGGAAGAACCAACCAGTTGAGTCGGTAAATCCTCTTCCGGTGATGGTCAGGACGGCCATGACTCTGGAAAGAGACTCAGAGGTAGATACCTTGAAGTCGCAGATGTCCCAAGTATTGGGGATACTGACCTCCCTTATGGAAAAGAAGTCAAGGGAACCGGAGAGGGAAAGTCAGAGGAGGGAGCTGTTTCCAATTACCTCAGCGCCCGCATCCCTACAAGATTGGGGGGACATGACTTGTTTCAACTGCGGAGGGGTTGGTCATGCGGCCAAAGTATGTACCAGTTCAAAGAAAAAAAAGATGAATAACCGCAAGCCGCCGGAAAACTTCAGAGGGCCCCGGTGAAGGAGTCAACCGGGTGCCCATCATCTCCAGTGAGCTCCAAACTGAATGAGAAGCACACGAAAAGAGTGGACAAGACCCCTCAGAAGAAACATAAGGTTCCTCAGAGGGAACGCACCCCAAAGAAAGAGAGTAATGTCCCTCAGCGGGTAGTTACACCCAGCAAAAGGAGGGAGATCAATGCATACCAGGCCCAAGAGAGACTTAAGTCCAAAGAGAAGTGGAAGAGAGTAAGTCAGAGAGATAAATGCAAAGATCAAAGGAAAGAGACCCCTTCGAAGCGATATCCAGAGAAGCTGGTGGGTCCCTCCCCGATAGTACCTGTTCAAGTGGAGGGAGTTTACACAAGAGCCATATTGGATACTGGGGCGCAAGTGACCCTGTTGTACCGGGACTTTTATGACAAGCATCTAAGTCACCTACCCATCCAGAAGATTGAAGAGTTCAAGATATGGGGAATTGGGACAGAGAGTTTCCCTTATGATGGCTATTTGCCTATAAAACTGACTTTCGACCCGTCCATAGCCGGGAAGGCTGAAGTGTTCGACACCTTAGCTGTGGTGTGCCCCCGACCGCCTGGAGCTAACAAGAGTTCCCTAATAATAGGGACCAACACGGATCTGGTCCGAAGACTGCTGGCCCCTCTGACAAGAAGGAAAGACCCCACAGTCACTGAGATCCACCCAATGTTGAAGACAGCCTACCAACGGCTGATCTTGGAACAGAAGGCCCCGGAAGAGGGGGTAGGGAAGGTCTGGAGGCTGGGAAGAAGGGGGATAGTGCTGCAACCCGGTGGAGTGGCCTGCTTGAAAGCCACAGTGAAACTCACTTGGGAGCAGCCTGGCCCTTTTGTCATGTTGGAACCCGACCCAAGGGAAGAACATTCAGGCTTAGAGGTAGTCCCAGAAGTGGTCCGGAGGGAGAAGGAAGAGGAGGAGGAAGTAAGCCGTGCAGGATGTGCAGGATGTACACAAGTTTTGGATGAGCTGTGGGACATGAAAGTGCTTCAACCAGGGAATCATCCCTCCATACACACTATGCATGTGCTGAGAAGGTACAGAAAAGGACCTGAAAAGCATTCACCTGTGGACGCATAGGAGCATCGGAGTACCGGAGAAAGGGTAATATTTCCACTTACACCCCTGATTTGCAGCTTTACACTTCTCCACTCTGATAGCAGGCAAGTCCAGTTTTTCCAGTCACTAACTTTAGTGAGAACTTTTCTGTCTGCAGTACTATTGTCCCCATTTTGAATTTTGCACTTATCCCTTGCACACCTCCAGGAACCTTATTGATGGACGTAGCATTTCTACAATTAGACTGTTTTCATCCATTCATGATTTTTCTCCATCATATCACCCATTGGTGATACAGGACTTCAGTTTTTCAGCCATTTCAGTGGATCCATCCAGCTGGTTCCTCATATTTCCCCCCCCCCTTTTCTCCCCCATCATTCCATCATTAGGGCTCGAGCCTCCAGGGCCTTTAGCGGGTGGTCTCCTGGCATACAAACAGCCCTGTGCTGTTGCCACATATTTTCACATTTTAGATTTTTGCTTTTTGAGACCTCTCCCTAAATAACCTGGCGTCCGGACGTGTCTTATTTGTTACCAGTCATTTCATGTCTGTCCTGTTGTGTGTGTGTATCAGTGTTTGATCAGTTTTATTTTTGATTCTGATCATTTTATACATGTTGTCCAGTTCCTTGGATATAGTCCATATTACCATGTCACATTATATTATTCAATAAATCTATTTTGATAATTTTGTACTTACTGTTCATGACCCTCCTCTTTTTTTCAATCGTCTTGATTGAAAAGGTTTTTTGTCTATGCAAGTAGGGGCTGAACAGTAATCACTCTACCCATTTTGCGTATTGACATGGTAAATTTGCTATTTAGCCTTGTTTACATACCTATATATCAATGTTGAAGACAGCCTACCAACGGCTGATCTTGGAACAGAAGGCCCCGGAAGAGGGGGTAGGGAAGGTCTGGAGGCTGGGAAGAAGGGGGATAGTGCTGCAACCCGGTGGAGTGGCCTGCTTGAAAGCCACAGTGAAACTCACTTGGGAGCAGCCTGGCCCTTTTGTCATGTTGGAAACCGACCCAAGGGAAGAACATTCGGGCTTAGAGGTAGTCCCAGAAGTGGTCCCGGTGAGGGCCCTGAAGAAGGCTCACTGTAAAGTGCCTGTGAGCATCAGAAATACCACGGATGGTCCCATGGAAATCCCAGCCAGACTGCTGTTGGGCCGGGTGAGCCCAGCTACCCCCAGTTGCTTCATCAGATGTGGAGAAGACAGATGGAGAGAGTACTGTGTGGGAGAAACTTTCCATGGAGAACCCAAACCTGCCCAGGGCTTGGAAAGAGAGAACCAAGGCCCAGTTGACCAGGTGGGAAAGGATCTTTTCCCAAGATGAATTCGATGTGGGATGTGCTAGGAGTGCCACCCATCGAATCTGCCTCCAGGAAGACAAGCCCTTCAGGGAAAGGGTTAGGCGGGTTCCGTTGGCAGACCTCGAAGACTTGAGGGAGCAGCTCGCCGAGCTCAAGCGAACAGGGGTGATTCGAGAATCTAGAAGTCCCTATGCCTCCCCCATAGTGGTGGTCCGGAAGAAGAATGGGTCATTGAGGCTGTGCATAGACTATAGGACCCTCAACAGGAGAACCATACCGGACCAGTATACCACTCCGAGGATAGAGGATGCTCTACAGAGTTTGTCTGGAGCCAAGTGGTTCAGTGTTATGGACCTCAAGAGCGGGTACTATCAGATCCCGATGCATCCAGGAGACAAAGAGAAGACGGCTTTCATAACCCCGGTGGGGTTCTTTGAATTCGATCGGATGCCTCAAGGTCTGTCTGGAGCTCCAGCCACCTTCCAACGTCTCATGGAGAAGACTGTGGGAGATATGAACCTCATCGAAGTCCTAGTTTACTTAGATGACATCATTGTCTTCGGGAGGACCTTGGAAGAACATGAAGAGAGTCTGGAGAAAGTTTTGAAGAGACTGAGTGAGGAAGGACTCAAGCTCTCACCTGAAAAATGCCAATTCTATCAGTCATCAGTCAACTATCTGGGACACATAGTGTCTGAAGATGGGGTGGCCACGGACCCCAAAAAATTGTAGGCAGTTACCTCCTGGCCGAGGCCCACCACTGTGACCGAACTCAGATCCTTCCTGGGGTTCTGTTCCTATTATAGGAGGTTCGTGGAGGGGTTTGCTCGGATAGCCAGGCCTCTGAATGAGCTGCTCAAGACGGAGGGAGAAGAGGATGACTCAGGCCCTAGGAAGCCAGGGAAGTCAGTCAAGGACCAGTGGAATGAGAAGTGTGAGGATGCCTTCCAGATGTTGAAAAATAATTTAACCACTGCCCCTGTTCTGGCCTATGCAGACCCAAAGAAGCCTTATGAACTCCACGTAGATGCCAGCCATGATGGTCTGGGAGGAGTGCTCTACCAGGAGCATGAAGGGCAACTGAGGCCCGTTGCATACGTGAGCAGAAGCCTGACCCCCTCCGAAAAGAACTATCCTACTCATAAGTTGGAGTTCCTGGCCCTCAAGTGGGCTGTAGTTGACAAACTCCGAGATTATCTGTATGGAGCAGACTTCACTGTGAAAACGGACAACAACCCCCTCACCTATCTTTTCACCACAGCAAAGCTGGATGCCACAGAACATAGGTGGCTGGCGGCGCTGTCTGCCTTCCATTTCAGCCTGAAATACAGGCCTGGGGCTGGAAATCGAGATGCGGACGCTGTGTCTAGAAGATCTCATGTCCCCACCTGCAGTACAGAAGACTGGACCCAAGTGGCACCCGACGGGGTGCGGGCTCTCTGTCAAGGGGCTGAATTCCAAGCCAGTGGAGGCTCAAGAGCAGAAGAAATAGGGGTTACCATAGTAGGAGTTCCCAAGCAATACTGTGGGTTAACCCAACTGGGGGAAGATAACTTGCCGAGACTGTCCAAAAAGGAGTTGAGATCCGACCAATTGGAAGACCCAATGGGGAGATTGGTTCTGGAGGCCCTGGAGAATCAGAATCCGAACAGACTCCTGTGTCACCCCTCAAAGGAAGCTCGCCTGTTGAAGAAGGAGTGGGACAGGCTGCAGGTGCGTCAGGGAGTGGTCTACCGAAGGGGCCCCTCTGATGACCTGGAAGACAAATGGCAGTTGTTCCTGCCCGAGAAACACTGAGAGACTGTCATGGTTGCTCTGCATGACAATCATGGCCACCTAGGGGCGGAAAGGACTTTCCAACTCGTTAGGGACCGTTTCTATTGGCCTTGCATGAGGGCTGAAGTTGAGGAATACTGCCATTCATGTGCACGATGCATCCAGAGAAAGACTCTACCCCATCAAGCTGCCCCAATGGGCCATCTGCAAAGTCAAAGCCCGCTTGATCTGGTATGCATTGATTTTCTCTGCCTCGAACCTGACCTGAGTGGACTAGGAAATGTTCTGGTAGTAACCGTCCATTTCACCCGGTATGCCCAGACTTCGTACACTATGGGCTACCACAACGGCTTCATTCAGACCAGGGAAGGGATTTTGAAAGTCGGCTGATCCGGAAGCTCCTGGATTCCTTGGGGATTAAGAAGACAAGGACTACCCCCTACCATCCACAAGGTGATGCTCATGCGAAGCAACATTGGAGCAACCACATAGCGGCAGTTGTGCATGCATACAACAGCACCACCAGTGACGCTACAGGATACTCACCCTATAGACTTATGTTTGGGAGAGAAGCAAGACTACCAGTAGATCTGGCCTTTGGCACTTCCATAGACCATTGTTCTGCTGCTTCCCACAAGGGATATGTCGATAGACTTAGACGGAATTTGAAAGTGGCCTATGAGCAGGCCCAGGCGGCCTCGGAGCAAAGGGGGGCTCGCAACAAGAAAAATTTTGATTTAAAAGTTAGGATCCAAGACCTACAACCTGGAGACAGAGTGTTGCTGCGGAACTTGGGGATCCCTGGAAAGCACAAGCTTGCAGACAGATGGAGACCTGAACCTTATGTTGTTTGCAAAAGACTGCCGGGCCTACCTGTTTACAAACTTAAACCAGAAGGGAAGGTGGGGCCCTTGAAGACCTGGCATCGGAACCACCTACTCCCACTAGCTGAGGCAGTTCGGATACCCCCTGTGACGGATTCTCCTGAGCCAACTTTCACCCTGGATACTCCCAGACCGAACACTCGGTCCCAGACCCCTCGGATCGGGGATACAGAGACCTCGGAGATAAGTGAAGATGAGGGAGAAGAACTTGGTTGGCTTTGGCCGTCCCAGGCCCCGGAAACTTCTGCTATTGATCTTCCGCCTGAAGAAGATACCGAAGACCAGACACTGAATGCAGAAGCTACTGAGTTCATCCCGTCCAGTCCTTGGTCAGATGCATGGGAGGGTGCCTGTGACTTACTCCCAGAGGAAGATCCAAGGGATTCCATGTATCTCCCTGCTCTGGAGTCCAGTGTTCCCGAACCAGAGGAGATTCCTAAGTCAATTCCGGAGGATGAGCCTATTTTAGCAGAAAGTCCAAGAGGACAGAGGAAGCGAAGGGCCATAAAGCCTCCCAGGAGATTAACTTACCCACAGATGGGGAGGAGTGCGGAAGACACTATAGTTACTGCCAGAAGGCGTATGGAAGACCCTGATCCTCCCACTGTTCATTTGGTGGGAGGCAACCCCAACTCACTCTCTGGCACAGTTAGGCAGGACACTAATGATAGTGTGGCCTGTGGGCAGGGAAGTTCACTACCTCGTTTTTGGTGGGAATTTCCTCTGCCGACATCATATGAAACTTTGGTTGATGTTGTACGTTCTGTAATTTAAGTTTATGTTATCTTTGGGGACCAAAGAGTTTAAGTGGGGGGAGTGTGTAGCGGGGTCTCCTTTAAGGCCCCGGGACTACGTTACCCAGAACCCCGTTCGGCACCTAGAGTGCAGTCGGCAACTGCAGAGACTCATGGGAGGGGTTATTTAAGAAGGAGGCGAGGCGGAGCTCGGCCTCTTTGGACACCGCGCTACAAGCAACAGCTTCTTCCTGTGCGGATCTGCTGCAGCACAAGGCCTGAAGCCTGGGGCCTTGTGCAACCTCCAAAGAGCCTTCCACCCCACTGCAGAGCCTGGGTGGCATCTGACTTGCCGAGTAAGGACATCAGTTGGATCGGGGACCCGATCGTTGCAGACGCTGTGTGCGGATACACAGCGGGTGGATGTCCCGGATTGGGATCGCGTCCGGAGTGGTGAGCGGGCACATACCCAAAACCAATAGACTATACTGAGTTCAGACCTACGGCCTGTATTGGCCCACCGTTTTTTTTGTTTGTTGTTTGGCTGGGGACCGGTAGCAGGACAGAGTTGAAGTGTCCCCCCAGTATAGTGTTCCAAGTGACTGCCATATTGCGGATTACAAATACCATTCATCAAGTGCACCACCGAGAGTTTGCATGCGAAGAAATACCTAGGAGAAAGGCCTCGTACACACGACCGATTTTCTCGGTAAGAACCAGCAAGAAACTTGCTGGCAGAGAGGTCTTGCCGAGTAAATCGGTCGTGTGTACGCTGCTATCGGGTTTCTCGTCGAGAAAACCGACAAGAAACCTCGACGAGAAAATAGAGAACCTGCTCTCTATTTTCTCGTCGAGATTCTCCTCGGCATGTTTCTCGACGAGAAAAGTGAGTGTGTGTACACTTACCTGTCCTCCCGGAAGCCCGCGCATGTTCGAAATGAATTTGACGCATGCGCGGTAGCTTCCTAGGCATACGTAGGGTATACCAAGATGGCGGCGACGGCATCGAATGTGACGAGCGCATGCTCGACGTAGTCGATGACGTCACCGCGTACGCTCCTTGCAAAGAACCGCGGGTTCTTTGAAACGAGCGTGTGTACACTCGGCCGGGACAAGTTTCTTGTCCAAGAATCTCGTGGAAAAAAACGACATGTTTTTTTCAACGAGAATCTCGGCCGTGTGTACGAGGCCATAGACTGAGATTTCTTTTATGTCAGGCCTGACTCGGGAGGGGTGATAGAGGATTGTTTAATGCACCATAGGGCGCGTACACCACAATAGCTGCGCGCGGTGGGTTACCGCGTGGGGCCATTGTTGTGTGCTACACTTATTGCTGCAGGGCTCTGTGAGCAAGTTGTATGTGTTCTGTTCTGCTTATGCCCATTTGATGAAAGTAAAATTGTTCTATTTAACTTTACACATCAGTGTGTCGTCTTACTGCAAGGAGGTTACATCTTGCAATACTACTGTTTATGAAGAGTTAACCCTAGACTAACTGTGCCAGAGTGGGTCGAGTAAGATTGCCGGGGGTTGGCGGTGCTGTACACAGGGTCCGAAATCAAACCAGCGGCTCTCTTAACTGGGGGTAGCGCTACAAAATCTAAACTCTAAGCAATAATAAAATCAATGCCTGGATAACAAAGTATACACACAACAAGGTGGCCTCACTTTAGGCAAATTAACACAAACCACATGCCCCCTTATATAACATAGGAGATGGGTTTTGGCGCGAATACGCGCACCTGAGCAATGAATGTTCTCAGGTGCTGCTTATTAATTTGCACGCGCGCACTAAAAAGATTCATCCCTTCGTTTATCTAACCATTTAGGAAACAGCTGCTCAGATAGCTGATTCAGCCCGGGTTCACACTGGGGCGACTAACGCTCCGACATTGGGAGCTCATGTCGCATGACGTGTGAAAATCAATGTTTCCTTATGGGAGCCGTCTTAACTGGTCCGACACATGTCGGTCCCACTTTGAAAATGCTCCCTGTACTACTTTGGTCCGACTTTGATCCGAATTCAGCCCATTGACTATCATTGAAGTCGGATCAAAGTCGGACCGCAGTCTTGCATGATCCGACTTTGGCATGCGAGTTGTGCTGTGCTGCTCTTGAGGGTGAACTCCACGCCAAATTTTAAATAAAAAACCGGCATGGGTTCCCCCTCCAAGAGCATACCAGGCCCTTGGGTCTGGTATGGATTTTAAGGGGAACCCCTACACCGAAAAAAACGGCGTAGGGGTCCCCCCAAAATCCAAACCAGACCCTTATCCGAGCACGCAACCTGGGAGGCAGCAGGGAAAGAGGGTGGCTGAGAGAGCGCCCCCTCCCTCCTGAACCGTACCAGGCCGCATGCCCTCAACATGGGGGGGTTTGGTGCTTTGGGGCAGGGGGGCGACCTGCGGCCTCCCCACCCCAAAGCACCCTGTCCCCATGCTGATGAGGACAGGGCCTCTTCCCGACAACCCTGGCCATTGGTTGTCGGGGTCTGCGGGCGGGGGCTTATCGGAATCCGGGAGCCCCCTTTAATAAGGGGGCCCCCAGATCCCGGCCCCCCACCCTATGTGAATGAGTATGGGGTACATCGTACCCCTACCCATTCACCTGGTGGAAAAAAAAATGACAATAAAATACACACACAGCTTTTTAAAGTAATTTATTGCACAGCTCCGGGGGGTCTTCTTCTGACTCCGGGGGTCTCTTCCGACTTCGGGGGTCTCCGGTGTCGTCTCCGCGCTCTCCGGTTCTTTCTTCCTTCTGCCGGGCCTCCGGCTCTTTTGCCAGCAGGGCCCGGTCTTCTCCGTCGCCTTCTTCTTCTCCTGCTCTCCGGTTCTTCTCTCGCTCTCCGGTTCTTTCTTTCTTCCTTCTGCCGGGCCTCCGCTATCTTCTTCCAGCTCTTTTGCTAGCGGGGCCTGGTCTTCTCCGTCGCCTTCTTCCCTATTCTCCTCTTCAATGTTGACACGTCGCTTCCTCCCGCTGTAATGCTGGGTATGCGGTGCGCTCGGTTTATATAGGCCTCTCATGACGTCACAGTCACATGCTCCGGGTGGCCCCGGAGCATGTGACTGTGACGTCATGGGAGCATGTGACTGTGACGTCATGAGAAGCCTATATAAATCGTTGATGAGCGAACAGCCAAGCATTACAGCAGGAGGAAGCGACGAGTCAACATCGAGGAGGAGAAGAGGGAAGAAGACACCGACGGGAAGACCGGCCCCTCCACTAGAAAAGAGCTGGAAGAAGATAGTGGAGGGGCCGGCAGAAGGACAACGGAGAGCCGGACAAGATGACAGGAAGACCGGGCCTCTCCGCTAGCAAAAGAGCTGGAAGAAGATAGCGGAGGCCAGGCAGAAGGAAGGAAGAACCGGAGAGCGCGGAGACCCCCGAAGTCGGAAGAAGACCCCCGGAGCTGTGCAATAAATTGCTTTAAAAAGCTGTGTGTTTTTTTATTGCCATTTTTTTCCACCAGGTGAATGGGTAGGGGTACGATGTACCCCATACTCATTCACATAGGGTGGGGGGCCGGGATCTGGGGGCCCCCTTATTAAAGGGGGGCTCCTGGATTCCGATAAGCCCCCCCCGCTCGCAGACCCCGACAACCAACGGCCAGGGTTGTCAGGAAGAGGCCCTGTCCTCATCAACATGGGGGCAGGGTGCTTTGGGGTGGGGGGGCCGCAGGTCGCCCCACTGCCCCAAAGCACCAAACCCCCCATGTTGAGGGCATGCGGCCTGGTACGGTTCAGGAGGGAGGGGGGCGCTCTCTCGTCCCCCCCTCTTCCCCTGCGGCCGGCCAGGTTGCGTGCTCGGATAAGGGTCTGGTTTGGATTTTGGGGGAACCCCCCAAGGGCCTGGTATGCTCCTGGAGGGGGAACCCATGCCGGTTTTTTAATTAAAATTTGGCCTGGAGTTCCCGCTCAGGATTCATACCAAACACACTGCCTGGTATTGGCGGGGATCCAAGTCGGATCCCCGTTCATTGAAAGTCGGACATATGTCGGCTTCATGTCGCAGGGCAAAGTCGGATCCAAAGTAGGACGGCTGTCGTGTCGCACTAGTGTGAACCCAGCCTAAAAACGTCATCCAATCAGATTGCACAGTGTATGGGGAAAGAATTGTCCAGAATGCACAATACACAGACATGTGTTGAGAAGATGTTTTCATGGAAGTTTTGGCTCCACCAATGATTAAAGACTATCACCATAAAATGCACAATTACAAGTCCAGTAAACATCTGCACAGTTGTTGATAGGAGGAAGATTTCTAGAATGAATATTGAGTTGTTTCAAAAAGAAGTGAATGAAAGGAATAAAAGTGGAAGCAATATTCTCCATGTGATAAGGAAAAGCTCATTAACATGCATTACAATGAGCACAAGCTCAATGTCTGTTCTCCCTATTCTGTGGTCATCAACCCTGTCAGGCCAGGTTTACAAGATCACTGAAATACATCCCAGGTGATATCATTTGCTGCTCAGTGATTGCCGTATTCTAGTCTGCATCTCCCCCAAGGTAATACATAAAACCTGGCCTGTTAGTGGGCCCTGAGGACAGGATTGATAACCACTGATTTGCTCAATAGAAACACACAACCATTGATTTCACGTATGTGTTGTGCGATAGCTGCAGACGTTATCCAATCAGATTGGTTGCTCAGAGAAATTAGTGAATTTAGATGTCATCCAATCAGATTGGACAGTGTATGTAGAAATTAATTGTTTAGAGAAATGAGTGGATTTAAATGTCATCCAATTAGATTGGTTGCTCAGAGAAATGGGTGGATTTAGATGTCATCCAATCAGATTGGACAGTGTATGTGGAAATTAATTGTTTCGAGGAATAGGTGGATTTAAATGTCATCCAATCAGATTGGTTGCTCAGAGAAATGAGTGGATTTAGATGTCATCCAATCAGATTGGACAGTGTATGTGGAAATTCATTGTTTAGAGAAATGAGTGGATTTGGATGTCATGCAATCAGATTGGACAGTGTATGGGGAAATTAATTGTTTCGAGAAATGAGTGGATTTAAATGTCATCCAATCAGATTGGTTGCTCAGAGAAATTAGTGGATTTAGATGTCATCCAATCAGATTGGACAGTGTATGTGGAAATTAATTGTTTAGAGAAATTAGTGGATTTAAATGTCATCCAATCAGATTGGTTGCTCAGAGAAATGAGTGGATTTAGATGTCATCCAATCAGATTGGACAGTGTATGTGGAAATTAATTGTTTAGAGAAATGAGTGGATTTGGATGTCATCCAATCAGATTGGACAGTGTATGGGGAAATGAATTGTTTCGAGAAATGGGTGGATTTAAATGTCATCCAATCAGATTGGTTGCTCAGAGAAATTAGTGGATTGAGATGTCATCCAATCAGATTGGACAGTGTATGTGGAAATTAATTGTTTAGAGAAATGGGTGGATTTAAATGTCATCCAATCAGATTGGTTGCTCAGAGAAATGAGTGGATTTAGATGTCATCCAATCAGATTGGACAGTGTATGTGGAAAGAATTGTCCAGAATGCACAATACACAGACATGTGTTGAGAAGATGTTTTCATGGAAGTTTTGGCCCCACCAATGAATATAGACTATCACCATAAAATGCACAATTACAAGTCCAGTAAATATCTGCACAGTTGTTGATAGGAGGAAGATCTCTAGAATGATTATTGAGTTGTTTCAAAAAGAAATTAATGAAAGGAATAAAAGAGGAAGCAATATTCTCCATGTGATAAGGAAAAGCTCATTAACATGCATTACAATGAGCACAAGCTCAATGTATAAGCAGTTGTGCACTCTGGAGAACGCAGATGCGCCCGTGTGCAACACACATATTTAACAAGCTAAAGCGTGTGCGCCCTGTCAGGCGAGCATAAAATGGTGTGCTTTGTCAATGCACATGTGCAGATGAGTAAGCTGAAAGAAGGGTGTAAAAAGGCTTGATTAGTTATAAGACAGATCTACATGTTCTGGACAGAATTTGTGCATTTAAACAATATTATATACATACTTTTTAGCCTGGTAACAGAAGATGGTAAACTAGTAAAGTTATCTACAGTATTCAGGCAAAAATGTTGAAGATTACATTGGCTGCGCTTGCTAATGGTAGGCGCAAAAGATTGCGCAAGTGCACAACAGCGCTTCCTATGTAAATATGGTTTGGTGCATATAAGTGCACCATAATTTTTGATAAATGTTTTAAGTCCCGTTTTTTGTGCAATTGTTCCAATTTCTCCACTGCACCACAGGCGCAGATCTTTAGTAAATCACCCCCAGAGAGAGAGAGACACAGAGAGAGAGGGTGGAGAGGGGGAGAGAGAGGAGAGGGGAGAGAGAAAGAGAGAGAGGGGGAGACAGAGAGAGGGAGAAGAAGTCAGGCAGGGTTCATGTGAAAACCATCGCACTACAGACTACATCTACACCCTGCACAGCCTCATCAAGAACCATGTCCACAATACAAAACATGGGAAGATTTTTGCCTGCTTTGTGGACTTTAACCACTTAACGACCGCTTACTGTATATATACGTCGGCAGAATGGCACGGACAGGCACAATCACGTACCTGTACGTGCCTGCCTTCTATACAGTGAGCGGTGGTTATCGTTCCGGGAGCGATCCGTGATAAGGGGACGGCCATTCGTTTCCGGCCACCCCCTCGCGATCGCTCCTGCCGACTGAGAATCTTCCTCTGCCTGTGTAATGTAAACACAGGCAGAGGAAGTGATGTCATCTCTCCATGTGGTGGTCTTTTCGATCCGGCACGAGGAGAGAAGACATCTCACAGTAAGTGCACCAACATTGCACTGACACCAGTACCCGTAGGCACACTTACACCCCCAGTCACCTCCAGATCACCCCCAGTACCCCCAGTCACAGTGCACCGTTTGCAGTGGTCATTTTTTTACTGATCACTGCAATCAGGGTAGCCCCCTAACCCCCCCCCTAATTAAGGTTTAACCCCTTGATCGCCCCCCAGGTAACCCTTTCACCCCCTAACGCCAGCGTCAGTAAGCGATCATATTTCCTATCGCTTTTTTTAGTGCCGGTGGTGCCCTAGATAGCCAGTTATTTATTTTTAGGTTTGCCGCAGGTTTTTATAGCGTCAGATACCCCCATATATTATTTTAACCCCCTGATTGCCCCTAGAGTTAACCCTTTCACCAGTGATCACCGTATAAGTGTCACTGGTGACACTGGTTAGCCAGTTAGTTATTTAGGTTACCCGTCAGGTTTTTATATAGCGTCAGGTACCCCCATATATAACCTAATACCAGTGATCACCATATAAGTTTTACGGGTGACGCTGGTTGGTTAGTTTGTTTTTTATAGCATCAGGGCACCCGCCGTATATAACCCAATAAAGGTTTAACCCCCTGATCGCCCGGCGGCTGATATCAATTAGGTTTTAGCGCCAGAGAGGGTCTGCGTCGCTCCAGGCAGCGTTAGGTTAGTGCCAGTAACGCTAACACCCACGCGCAAAGCATACACCTCCCTTAGTGGTATAGTATCTGAACAGATCAATATCTTATCTGATCAGATCTATACTAGCGTCCCCAGCGGTTTAGGGTTCCCAAAAACGCAGTGTTAGCGGGATCAGCCCAGATACTTGCTAGCACCTGCGTTTAGCTCCTCCGCCCAGCCCAGCCCAGCCCACCCAAGTGCAGTATTGATCGATCACTGTAACTTACCAAACACAACACACATAACTGCAGCGTTCGCAGAGACAGTCCTGATCCCTGCGATCGCTAACAGCTTTTTTTGAAGCGTTTGATACATTTGCTGACAGTCAGGTGCTTTTTTTACCTGTGAATCTTAGTAGTGTACCCCTAAATTTAGAGCCCAAAATGGCAAATCGAAGGTACACTAGTAAAGAGGCCTACGAGATTCTGAGCATGACAGATAGTGAAGAGGAGGTCACGTATCTGTCAGATTCAGGCTCAGAATATCTTCCCGTAGAAGACAGTGAAGTCAGCGGCTCCACGTCAGATAGCTCTGACGACGAAGTTGAGGTCCCTGCTAAGGTCAGGCGTACCCGAACCCGATCTTCTGAGGTTTTTGAGGAGCAAGAACCGCAGGGCTCTCGTATCATGGAGCAGAGTAGTACTAGCGCCGCTATTCCTTCTGGTGAATTGGCAAGCACCAGCGGCCTAGTACAGCCTGGGCGTACATCCAGCACTGCAGTATCACGTGGTGACGTGGCGAGTCCCATAAGTGCAGTTCAAGCTGGCGAGGTGGCAAGCACAAGTAGTGTCCCGCTGCCACCAAGAAGAAGACAAAGGCAGGCCCGTCGTGCCCATAGTGCCCTTCCTGCAGAATTCGCCTATCCTGATTGGGTCCCCACCACTTCTGCAAAACCCGTACTTCCCTCATTCACTGCCCAACCCGGTATTCAGGTGGAAACAGCTGATTTTATGCCAATTGATTTTTATTCACTGTTTTTCACGGAAGATCTCTATAGATCTATTGTGGACCAGAGTAATTTATATGCTGGTCAATTTATCGCCGCTAATCCCCAGTTGCCTTCCATTGTCAAAGATTTGAAACCAATTACGGTTTCCGAATTTAAGACCTTTCTGGGCCTTTCCCTCAACATGGGCACACATAAATTCCCGTCATTGCGTGCTTATTGGTCCACGCACCCAATTGACCACATGCCCGTGTTCTCTGCCTCCATGCCCAGGAAACGATATGAGCAGATCTTGCGGTTCATGCATTTCAACGATAATGAACTTTGTCGTCCACGTGGAGACCCTGAATACGACCGGCTCTATAAAATTCGGCCCCTCATAAACCACTTCAACTAACGTTTTGCAGCCTTGTTTATTCCCGATCAAGTTGTCTGCGTTGATGAGTCCCTGATAAAATTTTCTGGCCGCTTGTCTTTCAAGCAGTACCTTCCCAGCAAGCGTGCCAGATACGGGGTCAAGCTCTATAAGTTCTGTGACAGGGCAACAGGCTATGTATGGAGCTTTACGGTTTATGAGGGAAAAGATAGTCAGGTTGAGCCGGTCAACTGCCCAGATTACATAGGGAGCGCTGGCAAGATAGTGTGGAACTTGGTGTCACCCTTATTCGGAAAGGGGTACCACTTGTATGTGGACAATTATTACACGAGCGTGCCACTGTTTAGTCACTTGTTTGATCATCAGATTGGAGCATGTGGCACCGTGCGACCTAATCGCCGGGGCTTTCCCCAGCGGCTTGTAGATGCCCGTCTTAGGCTGGGGGAGAGAGCCTGCTTGAAGTGTAATAACTTGCTCGCTGTGAAGTGGAGGGATAATAAGAATGTTTTCCTTCTCACCTCTCTTCATGCAGACACGACAGTCCAAATTCGTACAGCGACTGGTGTTGTGGAGAAACCCCTCTGTGTCCACGAATATAACCAAAATATGGGAGGGGTGGACCTCAACGACCAGTTGTTGGCGCCGTATCTAATTGACCATAAGGCGAGACGCTGGTACAAAAAAGTGCTATACAGAGCTTCAGGCGGGACGTTATCTCTCCTAAAATTCCAGGATGAGATAGTCACAGAACTCCTGTATCCAGGCGGTTCTGCACCTCACCATCCCCAACCAAATGTAGTAAGCCGGCTGCATGAGAGGCATTATCCGTATGTCCTCGAGAGTATCCCTACCCAACGAGCCCCCCCAAAAAAGATGTTGTGTCTGTAGCAAGCGCGGATTTAGGCGTGACACCCGTTATTTTTGTCCACGCTGTCCTGACAATCCTGGTCTTTGCATTGGCAAATGTTTTGAACGCTTCCACTCAAAAGTGAAGTTTTAGCGTAGGGTACAGCATTTCACAGACTAGGACACACTTACACAGGGTCTCCCAAGATGCCATCGCATTTTGAGAGACCCGAACCATTACAGTTGCTAAAGTTACAAAAAAAAGTGAAAAAAAAACCCGTAAAAACAAAAAACACAAAAAAAATATAAAATAAAAAACCAAAGTTGGCGTTTTATTGTTCTCTCTCTCTCTCTCTCTCTCTATTTTCTCTCTATTGTTCTGCTCTTTTTTACTGTATTCTATTCTGCAATGTTTTATCATGCTTGCTTTTCAGGTATGTAATTTTTTGTTTTCAGGTGCGCTATTCAGTTGCAGCGCGGAATTATTTATCTTGACAGCAACAGCGTTTGCTCACATAAAGCCATGACTCCAGTGCTGTAGGAGGTGATTTCACCACCACAGTTAAAAAAAAGAGCATATATGCCAAAGCATGGGGGCAGCAGGGGCGGAGGAGAGATTTTGCTCCTAATGCTGCGTACATACGGTCGAAATTCCGACGGAGGCTTGCCCGTGGAAAAGTCTGACCGTGTGTACGCAGCATAACTGTCACGTACCTAACAGTGATGAGCCCGGACTTGCAGAGGAAGGCCTCCCTTACGGCTCCCACCAGCGGCCCCTGGTAAGGTAACAGCAGGCGCAGAGGTACGAGGGGTACGAGTGCCTGGCAGGATCAACCAAGGTGAAGGTAGTTATGCAGACTTAGTAGGCACACTGGAACACAGCAGGTCGAACTGGAATCAGGAACACTCAGCAAACTGGAATCGTTCAGCAGACTGGACCGGAACCAGGAACACAGGAACTCAGCAAACTGGATCAGCTTAGCAGACTGGACCGGAACCAGGAACACAGGAACTCAGCAGACTGGATCAGCTTAGCAGACTGGACTGGAACCAGGAACACAGGAACTCAGCAAACTGGATCAGCTTAGCAGACTGGACCGGAACTAGGAACAGTGAGCTTGGTCAGACAAGCCGGGTCGGTTAACTGGCTGGCAGCAAGGTACAGAGGGATCAGACAGAGGAGAGGTCACAACAAGCCAGGGGTCGGATGCAGGCAGAAAACTGGAGAAGTCACAGGCAGGCCGGGTCAAACACAGGTAAGTCTTCAGATCAGGTTTTCAGGTACTCAACGCTGTAGAGCAGACAGCAGGGACTGTCTGCGATTGACAGGTTTAAATAGCCCCTCTGGCGCCACCTGCAGGGCGGAGCATGCGCAACCGAGAATCAGGAAGACCAGGACGCCTGCTTCTGGCAGGACCTCCATGACATTGCCCCCCCCCAAGGGGCAGCCTCCGGATGCCCATCCGGGCAAACTTCTCAGGATGAGATCTCTTGAAGGACTGCACCAGGCTTCTAGCATGGATGTTCTCCTCAGGCTCCCAAGAGTTTTCTTCGGGTCCGTAGCCCTTCCACTTAATCAGGAATTGGTTCTGGTTATTCCTTCTTCTAAAATCCATAATGGCTTCCACTTCGAATTCCTCCTCCCCGTCTACAATGACAGGATCAGGGAGAGCCGGACTTCGGCCTGGAAATGGGTTGGGAACCGAAGGCTTCAGCAGAGATACATGGAAGACCGGATGGATCTTGAGGGAGTCAGGGAGCTCCAGTTCATAAGCCACTTCATTGATTTTCCTTTTGACAGGAAACGGCCCTAAGAATTTGGGGCCCAGTTTCTTAGAGGGGCATGCCATCCTCAAGTTTAAAGTGGATAACCATACTTGGTCGCCGGGTGCCAGCATTAATTCACCCCGTCTCTTCCTGTCAAAAATTGTCTTGTTGTGTTCCTGAGTCTTGGTCATGGTTTCCTGCAGAAGTTGGTTGTTGGATGAAAAGAAGTTCAACTTTTCCTGGACTGCGGGCACCGTACATTCAGGAAGAGAATTGGGCAGGAATGTAGGATGGAAACCGTAGTTTGCGAAGAATGGGGACTGCTTGGTAGCGGAATGCGTAGAGTTGTTATAGGCAAACTCGGCCAATGGGAGCAGGGAAACCCAGTCATTCTGAGCGAATGAAGAGAAGCAGCGCAGGTACTGCTCAAGGGTCTGGTTAGTCCTCTTAGTCTGTCCGTTGGTCTGGGGATGGTAAGCAGAGGAAAGTGACAATTCTATCTCCAGAGCCTTGCAGAGGGATCTCCAAAACCGGGAGGTAAATTGTACCCCTCGGTCGGAGACAATATTGGCTGGTACCCCGTGGAGTCTGACGACCTCTCTGATGAACACCTGTGCAGTTTCGGGAGCTGAGGGAGTCCCCTTCATGGGAATGAAATGTGCCATCTTGGATAGACGGTCTACTATCACGAAGATAGTGGTGTGACTCTCAGCCGGAGGCAACTCGACGATAAAGTCGATGGACAGCATTTTCCAGGGTCTGCCTGGGATGGGTAGGGGTCTCAGTAGTCCCCAGGCCTTGGATTTGTAACCCTTGTTTCAGGTACAAACTATTCAGGACTCCACAAACTTCCTACAGTTCTCGCGGAGCCGAGGCCACCAAAAGGTACGCTGTACCAAGTCGGTGGTCTTGGCAACGCCAAAGTGCCCGGCAAGGGCATGGTCGTGGCAGAGTTCCAGTACGGTTATTCTCAGCTCTTCAGGTACGTAGATCCTGTTCTGGTACCAAAACAGCCCATCTTTGGCCTGTAATTCCGGTTCGGAGGGGGGTCTCTGCCCAGTGGAGGCTTGCTTGATCCGGGAGAGTAGGTCTTCCTGAAGCAGAAGGAAGTTTCCAGGAGCAAGAATGGTGTCTGGAGGAGAGGTTTCCTTAGACTTATGGAACATCCGAGAGAGGGCATCGGGCTTAATGTTCTTGGAACCGGGACGGTAAGTGACATGGAAGGAGAACCGGGAGAAGAAGAGCGCCCACCTGGCTTGTCGTGGTTTTAGCCTTTTCGCTGCCTTCAGGTACTCCAGGTTCTTGTGGTCGGTGAATATCAGAATCGGGTGGGCAGCCCCCTCCAACAGATAACGCCACTCCTCTAATGCGGACTTGATCGCCAGCAATGCCCGATCCCCCATGTCGTAGTTCCTCTCTGCCGCAGATAACTTGCGAGAGAAAAAAGCTACTGGGTGGAGCAAGGCTCTGGTCCCCTGTCTTTGGGACAGTATTGCTCCTACCGCAATTTCCGAGGCGTCTACCTCCAGAACGAACGGTAATGAGGAATCTGGGTGCTTCAAGATAGAGGCAGAGGTAAAGAGACCCTTCAGGGCCTCAAAGGCCTTTTGGGCCTCAGGGGACCAGTGGAAACGGATCCCTTGTTTGGTCAGCTGGGTGATGGGTGCGATGATGGCTGAGAACCCTCTGATGAATTTGCGGTAGAAGTTGGCGAATCCAACGAAACGTTGGATCCCCTTCTTGTCCGCCGGGACTGGCCAGTCCAGGATTGCAGCAATCTTTTGAGGGTCCATCTTGATGCCCTCGCTGGAGATAATTAGTCCCAAGAACGATATACTTTCCAGCTCAAATTCACACTTCTCGGCCTTCGCATACAGGCCGTGCTGGCGAAGCCGAGCCAACACACTTCTGACGTGCCTGCGGTGGGAATCAAGGGAGGAAGAAAAAATTAGTATATCATCCAGGTAGACAATGACAAAGAGATCTAGGAAGTCCCGGAGCACATCGTTAATGAAATACTGGAAAGTGGCAGGGGCGTTGCACAACCCGAAGGGCATTACCCGGTACTCGAAATGTCCGAATCGGGTGCGGAAAGCGGTCTTCCACTCATCCCCCTCCTTGATGCGGACCAGATTGTAGGCTCCGCGGAGATCAAGTTTGGTAAAAATGATGGCTGTTCCCAGTCTCTGAAATAGTTCCGGTACCAAGGGGAGAGGGTAGTGGTTTTTTACTGTGATTTTATTTAATTCACGATAGTCCACAGGGTCGAAGGGTATGATCCTTCTTCTCTATGAAAAAGATGCCTGCACCGGCTGGAGATGTAGACGGACGAATGAACCCTTTCTGTAGGTTTTCATCGATATAGTCTTTTGGTGCCCCCTGTTCTACCTCTGTTAACGGGAAGATCCTGCCAAACGGAATTGCCGCTCCGGGAAGTAGGTCAATGGGGCAATCATAGGCCCGATGAGGTGGTAGAGTCTCTGCCCCTTGTTTGCTAAACACATCAAGAAAGTCATGGTAGACCTCAGGGATGGATTGCCGTATTCCAGCCTCCGTATTGATACATAAGAGGGTGGCCGGCCCAGGGGTTTTGAGCGTCCCGCAGGATTGCTGGCAGTAAGGAGAAGAAAAGGTCACCAACCCCGTGGCCCAGTTGATGGTAGGGTTGTGGACCTGTAGCCAAGGTATACCAAGGATCACAGGGAACAATGGGGAAGAGATAATGTCCAGGCGTAAGTATTCTTGGTGGGTTCCGAAGATGGTGGAGATGGTAGCGGGTAAAGGGGCGGTCTCTTGGACCACTGGTCCAGACTTAATGATGGACCCATAGCCAAATGCACACATAGTCCATGGGTCTTGGTACAAGAGGGATCTGGTGCTTGATGGCAAAGGCTGAGTCCATAAAGCAGCTGCAAGTCCCAGAATCAATAATAGCGGGCACTTGCAGAGTCCTTCCTGGGAGCTGCAACGAGACAGAGAGAGCAAGGTGAGATGTGGACTTGGCCTGTGGGTTGGTAGTGTCAGAAGATACTGAAAGACACTTACGAAGTTTCAGGGGACAATTTATAACGAAGTGTCCGGGTTCCCCGCAGTACAGGCACAAATTGTTCACTTGGCGACGTTGGCGTTCCTGTTGGGAGAGGGAAGGATGAAGCACTCCGAGCTGCATGGGCTCGGGTATGTCAGATGTAGCGGCTGGAGGTGCAACAGGTGCTGGGTGCAGATGGCTGGGAGCCCGGGGAAGCATCCAGGTCGGGCGGGAGCAGCCCGTGGACCTCTCAGCCGTTCGTTCCCTGAGACGTCGGTCGATCTGGATTGTTAAGTCAATTAGTGAATTCAGGGTTGGTGGTATGCCAACCCTAGCGAGCTCGTCCTTCAGAGGGTCGGACAGACCTATGCGGAACTGATGGCGGAGGGCGGCGTCATTCCAACTGGTATCTGCGCTCCACCGTCTAAATTCCGCTACGTAGTCCTCTGCTGCTCTGCGCCCCTGCTGAAGGGTGCGCAAGGCGGTCTCTGCGGTTACTGAGAGCTGGGAATCTTCATATAGCTGAGCCATGGCGTCGAAGAAGGCAGTAAGGTTGTTTAACGCCATATCTTTCCGTTCCAAGAGACGGTGGGCCCAGCTCTGAGGGTCTCCGGAAAGCAGGGACATCACAAAGCCCACCTTGGTGGCTTCCAAGGAGAAGGTGCGAGGCTGCAGGGCGAAGTAGAGTTCGCAGGAATTACGAAAAGCCCTAAACTTGCTTCGATCCCCGGAGAATTTTTCGGGTGTAGGGACCCTGGGCTCCGGAGGAAGCATGACAACTGTGGGTGAGGATCCTGCCCCAGCAGTGGAGGTAGAGGTATGGGATCCCCCTTGGGCTCCAGAGGGGTTGGAGAGGACCTGCACTTGTTCTTCCAGATGGGTGTAGCCTTGCTGGAGGTTCTTGACCGCTTCAGCCAATCCTGCCAGGTGCCGACATAGTTCCTCCATAGGTGAGGCTCCCTGCTCGGGCTCAGACATGGCTGTCTGCTACTGTCACGTACCTAACGGTGATGAGCCCGGACTTGCAGAGGAAGGCCTCCCTTACGGCTCCCACCAGCGGCCCCTGGTAAGGTAACAGCAGACGCGGAGGTAGGAGGGGTACTAGTGCCTGGCAGGATCAACCAAGGTGAAGGTAGTTATGCAGACTTGGTAGGCACACTGGAACACAGCAGGTCGAACTGGAATCAGGAACACTCAGCAAACTGGAATCGTTCAGCAGACTTGACCGGAACCAGGAACACAGGAACTCAGCAAACTGGATCAGCTTAGCAGACTGGACCGGAACCAGGAACACAGGAACTCAGCAGACTGGATCAGCTTAGCAGGCTGGACTGGAACCAGGAACACAGGAACTCAGCAAACTGGATCAGCTTAGCAGACTGGACCGGAACTAGGAACAGTGAGCTTGGTCAGACAAGCCGGGTCGGTTAACTGGCTGGCAGCAAGGTACAGAGGGATCAGACAGAGGAGAGGTCACAACAAGCCAGGGGTCGGATGCAGGCAGAAAACTGGAGAAGTCACAGGCAGGCCGGGTCAAACACAGGTAAGTCTTCAGATCAGGTTTTCAGGTACTCAACGCTGTAGAGCAGACAGCAGGGACTGTCTGCGATTGACAGGTTTAAATAGCCCCTCTGGCGCCACCTGCAGGGCGGAGCATGCGCAACCGAGAATCAGGAAGACAGGGATGCCTGCTTCTGGCAGGACCTCCATGACAATAACCTTTTATGCCGCGTACATACGGTCGAAATTCCGACGGAGGCTTGCCCGTGGAAAAGTCCGACCGTGTGTACGCGGCATAACTTTTTTGCAGGAGGATGCCCCCATGCTTCGGCATATATATATTTTAGGCACAGGTTGCGTTAAAAAAATGTTTTATTTTTTACTAGGTTTTTTTTTGGTATTTGCTTTGCAGGTATGGTATGGTAAGGTTTTACTGTTATACTGTAATTTTACTTTGTTTTAATGTTAACCATCATTTGCTTAGCAGGTACGCCATTCAGTTGCAGCGCGGATCTATTTATCTTGACAGCAACAGCGTTTTGCTCCCACGATACATAAAGCCGTGACTCCAACGCTGTAGGAGGTGATTTCACCACCACAGTTAAAAAAAAGAGCATATATGCCGAAGCATGGGGGCAGCAGGGGCGGAGGAGCGATTTTTCTCCTAATGCGCCTACATACGGTCAAAATTCTGACGGAGACTTGCCCTTGGAAAAGTCTGACCGTGTGTACGCAGCATAACCTTTTATGCCGCGTACATATGGTCGAAATTCCGACGGAGGCTTGCCCGTGGAAATGTCCGACCGTTTGTACGCGGCATAACTTTTTTGCCGGAGGATGCCCCCATGCTTCGGCATATATAAATGGTGCATGTATGCCCATCATTAGAAGTGGGTGGATGAAGGGAGGTATTCTAATGGTGGGCATACCCACCAATCAATCTCTTTTTTTCGTTCAGCCAACAGGCTGCATGAAAAAAAAGATTACAATACATGTCCAACAAGGACCAGCAACGTACTGGTATGTTGCTGGACTTTGAATGTTTATACCAGAATGATGCCTGCGGGTTTAGGTATCATCTTGGTATCATTCTTTTCAGCCAGCGGCCGGCTTTCATGTAAAAGCAATCCTAGCAGATAATTAGCCTCTGGACTGCTTTTACAAGCAGTGGGAGGGAATGTCCCCCCCGGATATAAACAGCGCCATTGGGAAATTGGGAAAGCATTTTATCACACCGATCTTGGTGTGGTCAGATGTTTAGAGGGCACAGGAAAGAACTAGGGTCTAACCCCCCAATTTTTTTCGAAAAAAGAGTACCTGTCACTACCTATTGCTATCATAGGGGATATTTACATTCCCTTAGCTAACAATAAAAATGGTAAAAAAAAAATAATAAAAAAATATGGAAGGAACAGTTTAAAAATAAAACAAAAAAAAGCAAAATAAATAATAAAAAAAAAAAAGCACCCCTGTCCCCCCCTGCTCTTGCGCAAAGGCGAACGCAAGCGTTGGTCTAGCGTCATATGTAAACAGCAATTGCACCATGCATGTGAGGTATCACCGCGAAGGTCAGATCGAGGGCAGTAATTTTAGCAGTAGACCTCCTCTGTAAATCTAATGTGGTAACCTGTAAAGGCTTTTAAAAATGTATGTAGTTTGTCGCCGCTGCGCGTTTGTGCGCAATTTTAAAGCATGTCGTGTTTGGTATCCGTGTACTCGGCCTAAGATCATATTTTTTATTTCATCAAACATTTGGGCAATATAGTGTGTTTTACTGCATTAAAAATAAAAAAAGTTAGTTTTTTCCCCAAAAAATGCGTTTTTAAAATCGCTGCGCAAATACTGTGTGGAAAAAAAAATGCAACACCCACTATTTTAATCTGTAGGGCCTTTGCTTTAAAAAAATGTATAATGTTTGGGGGTTCAACGTAATTTTCTTGCAAAAAAAAGAAATGTTTTCATGTAAACAAAAAGTGTCAGAAAGGGCTTTGTCTTCAAGTGGTTAGAAGAGTGGATGATGTGTGACATAAGCTTCCTAATGTTGTGCATAAAATGCCAGGACAGTTCAAACCCCCCCAAATGACCCCATTTTGGAAAGTAGACACCCCAAGCTATTTGCTGAGAGGCATGTTGAGCCCATTGAATATTTTTTTTGTCCCAAGTGATTGAATAATGACAAAAAGAAAAAAAAAATGTACAAAAAGTTGTCACTAAATGATATATTGCTCAAACATGCCATGGTTATATGTGGAATTGCACCCCAAAATACATTCTGTTTCTTCTCCTGAGTACGGGGATACCACATGTGTGAGACATTTTGGGAGCCTAGCCGCGTACAGGACCCCGAAAACCAAGCACCGCCTTCAGGATTTCTAAGGGTGTAAATTTTTGATTTCACTCCTCACTGCCTATCACAGTTTCGGAGGCCATGCAATGCCCAGATGGCACAAAACCCCCCCAAATGACCCCATTTTGGAAAGTAGACACCCCAAGCTATTTGCTGAGAGGTATGTTGAGTATTTTGCAGATCTCGCTTTTTGTCACAAAGTTTTGAAAATTAAAAAAAGAAAAAAAAAATATTTTCTTTCTTCATTTTCAAAAACAAATGAGAGCTCTAAAATACTCACCATGCCTCTCAGCAAATAGTTTGGGGTGTCTACTTTCCAAAATGGGGTCATTTGTGGGGGTTTTGTGCTATCTTGGCAATTTATGGCCTTCAAAATTGTAATAGGTAGTGAGGAGTGAAATCAAAAATTTACACCCTTAGAAAGCCTGAAGGCGGTGCTTGGTTTTCGGGGCCCCGTACGCGGCTAGGCTCTCAAAAAGTCCCACACATGTGGTATCCCCGTACTCAGGAGAAGCAGCAAAATGTATTGTGGGGTGCAATTCCACGTATAACCATGGCATGTTTGAGCAATATATCATTTAGTGACAACTTTTTGTACATTTTTTTTCTTTTTGTCATTATTCAATCACTTGGGGCAAAAAAAAATATTCAATGGGCTCAACATGCCTCTCAGCAAATAGCTTGGAATGTCTACATTCCAAAATTGGGTCATTTGGGGGGGGGGGGGGGTTGTGCTATTTTGGCATTTTATGGCCTTCGAAACTGTGATAGGTAGTGAGGAGTGAAATCAAAAATTTGCGCCCTTAGAAATCCTGAAGGCGGTGCTTGGTTTTCGGGGGCCCGTACGCGGCTAGGCTCCTAAAAGTCCCACACATGTGGTATCCCCGTACTCAGGAGAAGCAGCAAAATTTATTTTGGGGTGCAATTCCACATATAACCATGGCATGTGTGAGCAATATATAATTTAGTGACAACAAACTCCAAAAAACGAACTGTTTCCCAGTCACTGCAGAGAGACTACAAACTGGCCCCTTACCTGGAGGTGCTACAAGACCCAAAAGACAGACAGACCCTGACCCTGTACATACTGAGCGCCCACAGCCTGGAAATCGAATTAGGATGGCACAAACAATGTGATCAGAGGGTCCTGGAGGATGAGGACCACTTCCTGCTACATTGCCCAAAGTACTCATCAGTGAGGGACACTCACTTCCAGAGACTCCCTACTCTCATCCGGGACTTCAACTCTATAGAAGAGAAGAGGAAACTCCCATTTATACTGGGAGAAGAGGAGCCAATGGTGAAGATTGTCAGCGAAATCAGGCTGTACGCAGAGCACACAGCCAGATATCGTGTCTCTAATAGTAACACATTTCGTCTCAATGATATAATGCATCTTAAGCTAAAATTCACTCACCTTCCATTCGATTCCAATTCATTCAGATCAAGAGGCATTATATCATTGAGATGAAATGTGTTACTATTAGAGACACGATATCTGGCTGTGTGCTCTGCGTACAGCCTGATTTTGCTCACAGAATTGCGGGCCAGGACTTTAGGAGCAACTACGGCCTTCCTAGCATCAGTTCGAGATGAGGGGGAGAATGGATGCACGTTCTGATGCGTGGGGAGGCTATGCTTTGTAAAAGAACAAATTTTTCGTCTTTTTGAAATAATGCTGGCTGGAAGAGATCTTATGTGTGTGTGATTTTGTTGGGAGTTTGATCGCATGCCTGTGAATTCGATCGTGTGTGCCTGTGTGCGTGTGCCTGTGTGCGTGTGCCTGTGTATGCCTGCGTGTGCCTGGGTGTGCGTGGATTAGGGTGCCCACGTGTCCCGGATTGCCTGGGACATTCCCACAATTGCCAGTTCTATCCCGGGTCCCAGGCACCTTCCTTCCCGGGACAATACAGTGTCCCGGAATGGAATTGACAGAGCGAGCAATCCCCACGATAAGCTCTGAAGTTCGCTCTGCCTCCAGTCCAGCTCCACCTGAGACTCTGGCCAGTGACCTTACAGCCTCGATTGCCCAGCATGCAAAGCGGAGGAGGAGTTTGTTAAGTTTATCCTCCTCGGCGCCTAACGCTCTTCACGCTCCACCATGCCGGAGCAGCCAGACGAGGATGTCTGCAGTCTGGGTTATGATCTTTGTGGCTCGGCCTGGATGTCTCTCCTTGCCTCATACCGCAGAGCAGCCTGAAGCCACCTCTCCCTCCTCAGCAGTATAGAGGACATGGCAGAGGGACACCGCTGTGCATTCCTGGCACTGATCTGAGGTCTGTTCTAAGCTGTACTGTGGGGAGGTCTGTACTGTGGGGGGGTCTGTACTGAGGGGGGTTTGTACTGAGGGGGGTCTGTACTGAAGGGGGGTCTGTACTGTGGGGGGGTCTGTACTTAGTGGGGGGTCTATAATGAGGGAGGGGAGTCAGTACTGAAGGGGGTCTATACTGGGGGAGGGGGTCTATAGTTAGGAGGGGTCTATAGTGATGGAGAAGGGGTCTGTATTTTGTGGCGGGTCTATACTGAGGGGGGAAGTCTGTACTGAGGGAGGGGAGTCTATACTTGGTGGGGGGGTCCTTTACCGAGGGGGTATATACTTAGTGGAGGGGGGATCCATACTGAGGTAGGGAGTCTATACTTAGTGGAGAGGGGGTCCGTACTAAGGGAGGGGGTCTATACTTAGTGGAGAGGGGGTCCGTACTGAGGGAGGGGGTCTATACTTAGTAAAGAGGGGGCCGGACTGAGTGAAGGGGGTCTATAGTTAGTAGAGGGGGGTCCGTACTGAGGGAGGGGGTCTATACTGAGGGAAGGGGGTCTATAGTTAGTAGAGGGGGGTCTATACTGAGGGAAGGGAGTCTATAGTTAGTAGAGGGGGGTCCGTACTGAGGGAGGGGGTCAATACTGAGGGAAGGGGTCTATATTTAGTAAAGGGGGGTCCGTACTGAGGGAGGGGGGTCTATACTGAGGGAAGGGGGTCTATTATTACATTGTAATAATAGAAACACATTCCAAGCATGGTATTGGAATGATATAAGTGCGAAAACCAGCCATTCACACGACAAATCGATCGCCGCTGAAATCCCGTCAACCCCGAACTACATTCAAAAACACAACCCCCCCTTTCTTGGCAAAATTGTCCCTGAATGGCAGTTTGGAAATGTGGTCACCCTAGCCTGGATGTGCCTGTGTGAATGCATATGGAAACTGTATATTGTGTATGAAATGTAGGTATAGATGTGGGATTTAGTGCAGCCTGCAATATATGTGTGCAGCTGAGCTGTTTGTATTTTTCAAAGTCCCTGTGTGCCATGTGCTTTAGTGGGGGAGGGGCAGCCAGCATGGCTATCATTTACAATGGTGAAAGTTGGATACTCTCTGTAAACAATAGCATGCAGGAGTTTTGTGTTGGAGGGGCTACGCCCTGAGGGATGATATTATGATGTTCTGAGAAAGCATACAAGCAATATTATACGGTGTGTGTGGTGACTAATTCAGAGTATATGAACTTTGAGAAAAGAGTGTTGTTTTTAATGTTGCGCATGTAACTAACATTTCTTGAATGTGCTGTTTAGTTGGCCAAAGGGTCCGAGTTGAAGTAGCCTAAAGTGTGTGAAGATTGTTCTTAAAATGTTTGTAAGTGCTCATGTGATGTCTCAGGTGTGTGGTTTTGTGGAGATTGCATGAGCCTTGTAGAATGTGTAGCTGACTCAAGACACAAATTTTTCAGTGGATTTTGATGGTCATTTAGAAAAGTTTTAATGTTTGTAAGTGCTCATGTAATGTCCCAGGTGTGTGGCTTTGTAGAGAGAGATTCTAGGGAGGTTTGTGCTGGTTTTGGCAGGAAAAACTGCATGTGATGGCCATCTTGTTGTCTGCCATGCTGCCATGGTCGTTGGCGGCCATTGAGAGGCTCAGGCTGTTTGGCCTGTGGGTCATCCTATAGGGAAAGGTGCAGCCACCTTTTCTTTGGGTGTGATACCATGTGACTGTGCTGTGGCATTCATCGGATATCTTGCTGGTGGAATTTCGCAGCTTTTCGGGCAGATTTCGATGTTTGATGCGAATTGAGTAGTGCAGCCTTTTCTGTGTTGGAATCTGGTGGACGCCATTTTTGTTTTCCTTTGTGTGTGTAGTATGGTCTGTCCTGTTTTAAAAAGGTGATTTGGAGGCACAGTTCTTGTTCGCGTTTACAGTTTGGCCTGTGGGTCGTCCCAGAGTGGTGAGACAATGGGAAGACATACTGAGAGGCTGTTTTGTTTGATGTTATATTCGCTAGTTTGAATGGTTTTTCTAAGCATCGCCTCTTGGGTTGAGTAGAGTGGTATCTTGATATAGCGCGGTCTTGCCCCGAGGGGTCCCGACACGCTTGCAGACACATGCACATGCTGGGGCCCATTTATGGACGGGATCTGGTTGACCTACCAGCATGTCTTTGGAGTGTGGGAGGAAACCGGAGTGCCCAGAGGAAACCGACGCAGGCACAGGGAGAACATGCAAACTCCAGGCAGATGGTGTTGGGATGGGGATTTCTCTGTTTTCATTTAAGTGAATGTAAGCTATTGCAGGTTTAGCTGACTTTGCAGTATATGAGCGGCGGTTTTTGTATTGGATTTTGGTTTTAAGTGAAATCCCTACCTTACACTGAATTTTAATAGATTGTAAGACTAACTTTAACTGAGTTTTTGTACAGTGGTGTGTGTTGTTTTTATGTTTAAATATTTGGGAGTTTCCCAGAAGGCAATTCATTGTTTTTGAAGCTTGTATTGTATAGCCTGAAAAGGAGAAAGGGGGGGGTTTAGTTGAACTCCTTGAGCCATCTTTTTGCAGGAGTTTGTATTTGAGTCACAAACTTGTGGTATCCCTCTGGAGTGGATGTAGTTCAGCTGTGGCTTCAGAAATCTGTAATGATGAGTGCGTTGATGGAGGTGTAGTACACGTTTTTGTGATTCTCAGAGGAGGAACTATGGTTAAAATTCTCATGCCCGTTTGTTTGAACTTTGTATGGCTGGTCCTTGCAAAGTTTTCGAGCTGCTTTCATGTTTGTCCCATTGTATTTTTTTCTATTTCTGAAAGAGTGAAAGTAGAATTCTGGCTGTTTTGTTTTTTAATTTTTTGTTTTGGAAACTATGAAGTATCTCCCCCACATTTGTATCTGAATGTTTGTATGTAGTAACGTGAATATGTTCAAAATTACCGCGGCGATCCTCCGATGCGTCGCGGCTGTTGTATTTTTGGAGGAACAGGAAATGTAAGGGTTACAGAGGGTTTAGTTTGAATCGATTTTGAAAGAATGTCATTGACAATTTACCAATGTACAGGAATGTCATTATTGTTTACCATTCTTTGCAGGTCAAATATGAAGGATAGAGTAATAATTTTTGCTTATAAGTATTTTTCAGGTCCAAGGAGCTTCTGAAAGTGTATGTACACAGAGAGCAGGTGTATGTAGACAGCTGTACATATGGATAAATACACGAGTTTAACCACTTGTCCCCCGCCCACTGTCAATTGATGGCGGGCGGAGGACACTCTCATTCTGGGAGGACGTCATATGACGTCCTCCCTTTAAAATGAGCTAGGGGGCGCGCGCGCCGCGTTCCCAAGGCCCCGATGCGCGCGCCCGGCGGCCGCGATTGCCGCCGGGCACCAGCGATTGCCCGGGAAACGAGCAGGAATGTGGATCTCTGTGTGTAAACACAGAGATCCACGTCCTGTGAGGGAGAGGGGACCGATGGTGTGTCCCTTGTACATAGGGACAACCATCGGTCACCTTCCCCAGTCAGTCACCCCCCCCCCCACAGTTAGAACACATTGAGGGAACATATTTAACCCCTTCCCGCCCCCTAGTGGTTAACCCCTTCCCTGCCAATCACATTTATACAGTAATCAATGCATTTTTATAGCAGGGATCGCTGTATAAATGTGCATGGTCCCAAAAATGTGTCAAAAGTGTCCGATGTGTCCGCTGCAATATCGCAGTCACAATAAAAATCGCAAATTGCCGCCATTACTAATAAAAAAAAAAAATGCTATAAATCTATCCCCTATTTTGTAGACGCTATAACTTTTGCGCAAACCAATCAATACGCGCTTATTGCGATTTTTTTTTTTTTTTTACCAAAAATATGTAGAAGAATACGTATCGGCCTAAACTGAGGAAAATTTTATTTGAAAAAAAAAAATGGGTATTTATTATAGCAAAAAGTAAAAAATAGTGTTTTTTCCAAACTGGATGCTCTTCTTTTGTTTATAGCGCAAAAAATAAAAACCGCAGAGGTGATCAAATACCACCAAAAGAAATCTCTATTTGTGGGAAAAAAAGGACGCAAATTTCGTTTGGGAGCCACGTCGCACGACCGCGCAATTGTCATTTAACGTGTGACAGCGCTGAAAGCTGAAAAATGGCTTGGGCAGGAAGGGGGTTTTCGTGCACAGTAGGGAAGTGGTTAAGGGAGGTAAAAGTATCATAAGCTATTTCATTGTTTCTTGTTTCCTGCACCACTCTAAATCCTGCAGTTCTTCCTTCAGTTTCTAATGAGGAAGAAAAGGGGGGGGGGGGGGGAATGATAAATGTAATGTACAGTTTTTTTTTTTTTAAAACAAATAATGTTAACCTCTGTAATTCTAACCAAGTTTGTGCCAAGACTGTCTTTCTTTGATAGAATTTGAATCGACGAGCAGCAGTCTGGTGAAGTAGGTTCCCATCCCAGATGCTAAGAACCTTTTGTCAATGGTTCCAGGTATTGTAAGCCACGCACAGGTTATGCAGTGACCACAGTCCCGATGTCTGGGTTATTGTCATATGAGGGTTGTTTGGAGGTCAATCAAAACCAGGGTCATACTTTCCTCATTAGCTGTCACTTATATTCTCGGCTGATGGGGTGGGTGCGATCACTGTAACATGAACTTCAAAATGTCCACCACAGGGTTCACAATTCCCTCCCAGACCCTGACACAACAACCAGTTTACATTCTTTTTAACCAGGTGACTGGGTCGTTGTAAAGAAGCTTGAGGGATGAGACCATGCCAGCCACTGCAAGAAGTGGCTCAACCACACCAAAGAATTGAGTAGTATCTTTGTTTATTTATATTTTTTTGTTTTGTTGTTTAGTAAATTTTAGCAAGGGTAACGATGAAAAGCATCCCAAGTTATTGTTTAAAGTGTATTTCCTGACTAGCTAAGAAAGCAAACAGGACCGATTGCTGGGTCTGTTCTGAGTCTCCACCGAGTTTTAGTCCCCAGAGATGACAGAGCTATTTATGATGTTATTATGGGGATGAGGAGTTTTGACAAACTAGTGAAGACTCCAAACAGACACTTGTCAATGGAATTTAACGATGCATTTTATAGGGTAAAATTGGTTATAATTTTAATAGCTCTGCCTCTTGTCGGTTTGGGTATTGGGACAACTAGGTAGCCCACAAGTGTGTTTTAACTTTAGTTTGGTGTTTGTGCGGATCTGCAGCTTATAAGGTAATTCCCCCAATGCAAGAGGTTCATGCGTGCTGGTGAAGCTGTCCCATCATCTTATGTCGCGGCCAATCGTGAGGATCTGATGGCGCGAGAGAAATTAAGAATGGCAGGGACAGCTAGAAGGGAATTGTTCACCAACTCCGACCAGGTCTGGGCATGGTTTTCTGCATGTACAAGGTGGGGGGGCTTGAGCTTATGATACGATTGAACAATTCTCATCCATTGAGGACGGGATGTTCATGTAACTGTTGAAGCCAGAGCTATAGCTAAGTGAAGGTTGGGAGTCTGTCAGGGAAACGACCGTAGGAGAACTGACAATAGTGCCAGTACTAGTAATGGCAGCTTCCAGCACATCCCTGTGCGCACTGACGTAAGCGTTGCGAATAGGCGCGCGCACATGCTCATTGGAGCCAACAGGCGCACGCACATGCGCAATGAAACCAACAGGCGCACGCACATGCGCAATGGAACCAACAGGCATGCGCGCATGCGCGGGAGCGTCAATCGGTGCACGCAACAGATGCAGCCACTTGCTGGCCTATATAAGACTGCCACTGAGCCCATCTCATCAGCCTTCCTGTGTTCCTGAGACTCTGTTTTACTGCTGTTTGGATCTCCCATTGTGACCCGGCTTGTTCCTGACCTGTCTGATCTGCTTTCCTGGTTTGACCCCCTGGCTTGCTTTACCGACTTGTTGCCTTCTCCTCCACCTGATCCTGGCTTGTTCCACGGACTTTGCCACAGTTATCTGTTCCTGCCTGTTTCCTGTTACCAGACCTTTGGCTTGTCTCCATTCCTGCAACCTGCCTCTTTCTCCTGCTGGATCTACTGGGTTTGACCCTCAGCCTGGCTGCCACTACTACTCCTTGAGTGGTGTCCTGCATCCACCAGTGTTCTTCAGGATCCCACCTGCTCTGCTCTCCTGGACCCATCTGGCAACCTGTGCTTCTCTGGGCACTACACCCTCTGTACCCAATTTCAGAGGTGTACTGCACTCAGCCGCAAGGGGAGCCCTCTCTGCATTTCGGCCTCCAACCAGGTACGTGACAGAGTCCTTTTAAGGGTCTGGGAATCTTTGGGGATCTAATTTTTATTTTACAGCGGATCGTGGTTAAAGGAAGTGGGAATATATATACTCATGTCATTTTTATTTCTATTCTTTCTATGTCGTGATGAGTGCTCCTGTTGCCTGATTGGATGCGTGACCAGAGCCCGAGCAGATGACCACATCTTCCTTGATGAGACGCCCCCAAGCCGGACCCACGTACAAGACACAGAGGATCACAGACCGATCTGCAATTACTACAGCTCACCATGTCGTGTCCTCCTTATAAGTCATGCTCCTGAAGAACAGAGTCTACATGTCAAGCCGTGTTTTTGTTTTTATGGACTCGTATGGACTGTAAGAACTGATTCATTTCCAGGTGTAAGAAGGAGATCAAGTTTCATCGTAGGACACATGGGGGCACATGACAAAAAAGGGAGGACTGTTGTTGAAAATTTTATTAATGTATGTTGTCAGATGTCCCTCAGTGTCGGTTTTGCTGTAATGCGCTCATGTGAGCGTATTTGCACATACAGACCGGTGGGGAAGACCGGTGGCGTGAAAACCTTCCTGTGGACACAGCGATGTTTGCTCTCTTAGGGATGTTTGTTTTATGCCTCGCCGAGGGACTGGCCACATCATGGCGTTGGCTTTAAATGACTCAGAGCGGACAGATCTGCGTCCACGAGAACTATAGCATAACTATACGTCAATTGTGGCCCATTGAGCCATAATTTTCATATGGTTCCCGTCATTGGAAGCAGTGCACGTCACTGCTAGTCTATTTGAATGTATACATGTCTGTGATTGGTTCTTTTGTTGTATTCATGTATTGTATTAGCTGTATTTAACATATCCTTATATGGTCATCTGCTGGGTGGAGCTCACACCCTGTGAGTTCACTTCCTATGGAGGAGGTCACATGCTGTGACATCACTTCCGGCTGAGATTTTAATAAAAGATAGAGAGAGGCGGCTCTTGGGCATTATTTTGCTGGGATCCTGAGATGAACCTGAGGCCTCGTACACACGACCGATTTTCTCGTCCAAAACAGTCAAGAAAAGTGCCGCGAGAGTTTTTTTGTCTAGAAAAACGTTCGTGTGTATGGTTTTACGACGAGAAACTTGACGAGAATCTCGACGAGAAAATAGAGAACCTGCTCTCTATTTTCTCGTCAGGATTCCAGATTTCCTCGTCGTGTTTCTCGTCGGCCTGTTTTGTGACGAGAAAATGGTTCGTGTGTATGCTTTTACGACTCTTCAAAAAGCGCGCATGCTCAGAATCAAGTATGAGACGGGAGCGCATCTTCTGGTAAAACAAGCCTTCGTAATGGAAATAGCACATTCGTCACGCTAAAACGAACTGAAAGCACGAAGACTGAAAAGCGCAAATCGTCTCTTCCCAAACTTTTACTTCACACGCGGTAACACGAGATCAGCAAAAGCAGCCCAAGGGGTGGCGCCAAGAAAAAAGATCTTCCCCTTTATAGTGCCGTCGTACGTGCTGGACGTGAGCGCAGAGAACCACGAGGAAATTGGAAAATGACAGTGTGTACGCATAGAAAGCTTGACGAGAAAATCGACAAGCTTAACAAGAATTTCGTCGAAAAAAACGATGTGTTTTTTACGACGAGAAAATCGGTCGTGTGTACGAGGCCTAACAGTGTGGTGATGCTTCTTGATTTCAATGAATGGGAATTGAATGGAAGGTGAGTGAATTTTAGCCTAAGATGCATTATATCATTGAGACAAAATGTGTTACTATTAGAGACACGATATCTGGCTGTGTGCTCTGCGTACAGCCTAATTTCGCTGACAAGATAGCTGCCCAATATGTGACAGCGTGTCACAGACTGAGAGGGACATGAGAACCTGAGGACTTAAAAATCCTTTCACAGACTTATGTCCATTCCCCTTTATATTACCCCCCCTTTTCTTATACAAACTCAACTGCTTTGGCAATGCTAACATGTATTTGGTCCTGTCAATAAAGCTTATTTTAATTGAATTGAATTGAGAGGGAGGGGGAGGGGGAAAGATAGAAAGACAGAGAGAGGGGGAGAGAGACAGAGAGAGAGAGAGAGGGAGGAAGGAGAGAGGGGGAGAGACAGAGAGAGAGGGGGAGACGGACAGAGAGAGAGAGATATATGGAGGGAGAGAGAGGGAAAGAGGGAGAGAGAGAGACAGGGAGAGAGAGAGAGGGGGGGAAGAGAGAGGGGGAGGGAGAGAGAGGGGAAAGAGGGGGAGAGTGAGAGAGAGCGAAGGAGAGGTGGGAGAGAGTGGGAGATGGAGAGAGAGAGGGGGAGAGAGACAGAGAGAGAGGGGGAGAGAGAGAGAGAGGAGGAGAGAGAGAGAGAGGAGAGGGGGGAGAGAGAGGGGGGTACAGAGAGAGGGAGAGAGAGAGGGGGGAGAGATAGAGAGAGGGGGAGAGAGACAGAGAGAGAGAATGAGGGGGGAGAGAGAGGGGGAAAGAGACAGAGAGAGATAGAGAGAGAAAGATATGCAGGGGGGAGAGAGACAGGGAGAGAGATCGAGGGGGAGGGAGAGAGAGGGGGAGGGAGAGAGAGGGGAGAAAGAGGGGGAGAGAGGAAAAGGGGAGAGAGAGGGGAAAGAGAGAGGGGGAGAGAGACAGAGATAGAGAGAGAGTGAGGGGGGAGAGAGAGACAGAGAGAGGGAGAGAGAGAGCGAGAGGGGGAGGGAGGGAGAGAGAGAGAGAGATGGGAGACAGAGAGAGGGAGAGAGGAATAGAGGGAGAGAGAGAGGGGGAGACAGCGAGAGGGAGAGAGAGAGAGGGGGAGGGGGAGACAGAGAGACAGAGGGGGAGAGAGACAGAGAGCGGGGGAGAGAGAGAGTGAGGGGGAGAGAGAGTGGGGGGGAGAGAGGGAGGAGAGAGAGACAAAGAGGGGGAGAGAGAGAGAGGGGGAAGAGAGACAGGGGAGTGGAGGGAGATGGGGAGAGAGAAAGAGAAAGAGAGGGGGGAGACAGAGAGGGGGGAGAGAGAGAGGGGGAGACAGAGAGATAGGAAGAGAGAGGAGGAGAGGGAGAGGGGGAGAGGGGGGAGAGAGTGAGAGATAGAGGGAGAGAGAGGGGGAGACAGAGAGAGGGAGAGAGAGAGAGGGGGAGATAGGGAGAGAGAGGGAAAGAGGGAGGGAGAGAGAGAGAGAGGGGGGGAGAGAGAGGGGGAGGGGGAGAGAGATCTGTCGCAGTCTGGGCCTCTACATCCTCAACGGCCGTACCAAGGGAGACTGGAAGGTACACATTTAGCTCCCATGTAGGCAGCAGTGTGGTAGACTATGCCATCACAGATATGAACCCCACACGTATCAATGGTTTTACAGTCACCACACAAACACACCTGTCAAACCACAACCAACTACTTCTATACATTAAATCTTCTAGCAAACCATCACCAAAACTCCACCGGGCCTCTCTCTGCAACCTGCCACCATCATTTGAATGGTCCAAACAGTCTACCACAAAATACAGAGAGGTAACAGACAGACCTGACATTAAAAATCAGCTTGAAAACTTCCAAAACAACGCCTATGAGATAAGCCCACAAGGTGTGAACCAGGCAGCAAAGGACTTCCATAAAATACTAAACACCATTGCAGAAGCAGCCCAGCTGAGAAAAGCCAACTACAAGAAACCATCCAACAAACAATCCAATAAATGGTTCGACAAAGAATGCAAAGCATTAAGGAACACCTTATGGACAGTCTCCAATAACAAACACAGAGACCCTGACAACACTGACCTAAGGATAGCCCATGGCACCCTACAGAAAAAATACAAACAAACCCTTAAAAAGAAAAAGCAAAACTGCAACTCCAAAAACAGCTGGAAGAGGCACTTCAGGAAAATTCTTTCTGGGAAATATGGACGAATATTGGCTCAGCACCCAGGAAAAATAACCTCCACATCCAAAATGGCGACAAGGGGGGGGCGCTCTCTCGCCCCCCCTCTTTTTCTGCGGCCTGCCAAGTTGCGTGCTCGGATAAGGGTCTGGTGTGGATTTTTAGGGGGACCCCCACGCCATTTTTTTTAAGTTTGGCGCGGGGGTCCCCTTAAAATCCATACCAGACCTGAATGGCCTGGTACGGATTTTGAAGGGAACCCCCAAGCCATTTTTTTTTAAATTTGGCGCGGAGTTCCCCTTAATATCCATACCAGACCTGAAGGGCCTGGTAATGGAATTTGGGGTGACCCCCACGCATTTTTTTTTTCAAAGACTTTTATCTGTATTGAGAGGAACCAGCAATTCATTACAGCCGAGAGTACTTTTAAATGACTATTATTTTACTTTAGAAATGTGATTGTGCTCTCGGACTGTTATAAACATGGAAAACATGCGCTACTTTACAGGCATACTATAGACACCCCCCAGGTATGATATTTAGGGCCAGTTCACACCAGATGCAGTGCAGTGCGTTTTTTTGATGCATGAAAAACACAAAGAAAGTTGATCACATTAATGCCAATGGCATAATTCACACCACTGCAGTCCGTTCCAGTGAGTTTCAGAAAGGAAAAAAAAAATTGGTCATGCTGCATTTTTTATGTACAGAACTGTACTGGACCGCAGTAAAACGCATCAAAAACGCACCGGAACGTACCAAAAACGCACTGGAACGCACCGGAAAGCACCTAAATGCACCAAAGATGCACTGCAACACACTTGTCCTTATTAGGGCCAGTTCACACCAGACGCAGTTCCGTTCAGTTCCGTGTGCTTTTTTTCTGCACAAAATGCATGCACAGTATTTTCCATGTATTCCAATGGCTCTAGTTGGCTCTAGTTTACACCATGCAGTCAGTTTTCGGTCAGTTTCTGCACCGTAAACTGACTGTATGGTGTGAACTAGAGCCAACAAGAGCCATTGGAATACATGGAAAGCATTTTTAGTGCAGAAAAAATGCGCACGAAACTGAACGGAACTGTGTCTGGTGTGAACTGGCCCTTAAGGTTAAGTGAAAAGAGGGGGAAAAAAGCACTGGACTGCATCAAAAACGCACCTGGAACGCATCAAAAATGCACTGGAATGCATCAAAAATGCGCATGCAGAAAAGCACATGGAACGCATCCAGACTACGTTTCTATGGTGTGAACTGGCCAGTTCACACCATAGAAACGCAATCCGGATGCGTTCCAGGTGCTTTTTTGCATGCGCGTTTTTGATGCATTCCAGTGCATTTTTGGTACGTTTTTGATGCAGTCCAGTGCTTTTTTTTCACCCCTCTTTTTTTATTAACCATAGATAAGGACAAGTGTCTGTTCCAGTGCGTTTTTGGTGCATTTAGGTGCGTTCCAGTGTGTTTTTGATGCGTTTTGCAGCGTTCCAGTACAGTCCAGTGCAGGTAAAATGCAGCATGTTCTACTTTTTTTGTGGAACTGGAACGCACTGGAACAAACACTGCCATTTAGAACCATATAACCAACTTTCCATGCATTTTTGATGCATAAAAAACACAATGGACTGTATGTGGTGTGAAATGGCCCTTAAACAATTTGGCATATTTAAAGGCACTTCTCCTTGTTTTGTTTTTGGTGTTGTCCAAATTGGCCCCCATACCCATTTTAAGGCCAATAACTAGAAGATAAGCCAGCCAAGTGGGGACTAGCAAAATTAACAAGTCAGTTCCCATAGACTGCAATGGTATTTGTTGTATAACTTTTGCCCATGTTAGGCTCTTTGTTTGCCCCCCGGACCGGGGGGTGTTTGTCCCATCTCTAATTTTGTATAATGCTGGATGATGTGCTTAATTTTGGACAGGGGGGGCTTATTTTCTGCTAGCTGCATTTGTGTTGGTCTGAGCATGCTCAGGGACGTTTTTTTTGGTGCTTTTTGTGTGTGAACAGCACTGGATGTTTCTGGGCATACTCAGAGAGCATGTTTTTTGGGTTAGTAATTGAAGGACATCCTTAACAGGTGTACCCACTTTGAAGTTCAGTCTCTACAGTCTGTGTGTGGTGTGTGTGTGTGTGTGTGTGTGTGTAAAGACACATTCCTAAGTTGAATTGTGATGCATGTCAATGGCCCATTTAGACCCTCTTTAACCACTTGAGATCAGCGCTATAGCTGATCTACGGCCACAGTACGGTCCTCAATTGCCGGGAGTCCGTCAATAGACGTCCTCCCAGTCATGCGCGCACTGTGGTCACCGAGTCACTGAGACTGGGGTGATCACAGATCCGAGTAAGGGGCCGATCCCTGCCCCTTACCATGTGATCAACTGTCAGCCAATGACAGCTGATCACATGATGTAAACAAAAGCTCGGTAATGGTTTTTGTTTTCTCCTCATGCTGACAGCGTGAGCATAAAAAAGGCAATCACGGCTCATGTGCAAGGGACATAAGAGGAAGAGGCAATTCTGCGCCATCTGTGACAATCAGTAGCCCCTGCCAGCACCACCTATCAATGCCCACCACTGGTGCCAATCAGTGCCACCAGGCAGTGCTGCCTATCAGTGCCCATCACTGCCAACTATAATTGCCACCTAGCAGTGCCACTTCTCAATGCCCACCAGTGCCAACTAGCAATGCCACCTCTCAGTGCCCACCCTTGCCACCTTATCGGTGCCCATCAGTGCAGCCCATCAGTGCAGTCTCATCAGTGTACATCAATGAACATCAATGAAGGAGAAAAATTACCTTTTTCTGAATTTTCGAAATAGATATTAACCACTTCCCTAGAGATGACTGGTGACCAAATGGGGGGCTCTGCGCCCCCACCCCAAAGCACCCTGCCCCCATGTTGATGGGGACAAGGGCCTCTTCCCGACAACCCTTGCCCGTTGGTTGTCGGGGTCTGCGGGCGGGGGGCTTATCGGAATCTGGAAGCCCCCTTTTTTTTTTTTTTTCACATTTATTAAAAGTTTATTGAAGACAAGATAGAGATGGGTAAGCAAAAAGAAAATAAAATAAAAAAAAACGGAACAGAACATTCGCAGATGCAACTGCACAATAGGTACACTTATCCACAAATTAGGCAAGTCAGAATGCAACAGAGTAACTGAGACCACAATATTCTAACTCAAGGTGACCAGAGGACGTGAGCATCGGATATATTGGAGAGAAAAACAAGATAAAAAGAGAGACATGGTCACAAGTTCAGCTGGATCAACAAGGATGACCGTCGAAATGAGTTAACAATAGGACTTATGATGAATCTAGGATGTGATCTTTGAATATCAATTATGAGGGGCAATTGCGTTCACAGCATATAAGAAGAAAGGGAAAGAAAAAACTAAAATGGAAAACAAAGACAGAACAGAGAGTAAAGAGCTAAAAGGTGGGGAGGGGGGAGGGGGGGGGGGGGATATGGCCAGAGCCCTGGCCCGAGAAAAGGTAGAGAGAAAGGAAGACCCCTGGCCTCAGAGATACCGCCGCAAACCAGTGGGGGGATGTAGGAGCGGGAGACACCCATGCATCACCTACTCTGCCCCCTCGCCGGGAACCCCGGGAGATGAGGCAGACATAATATCTGAGTACGCAGTCGAGTACCTGAATATCAACCATGGTTGCCAGATAGTGCAAAATTTATCCACCACGTCGGTGGCTTGGGTCAAGGTCTCCTCCATCTCGCAAACCACCGAGACCCTTTTCAGCCACTCAGCAGTGGAAGGAACCCTCTGTGATCTCCAGTAGAGCGGGATCAAAGACTTGGCCGCATTTAGCAAATGTCTCGTTAAGGAGTTTTTGTACCTCCCCAAAGAGACATTCGTGATGTGGAGCAGGCAGGAGGCCGCATTCAACACGATCTTGGTTTCGGTGATCTGCGAGACCAGAAGTCTGACCCTCTCCCAGAACGGAGCAATTCGTGGGCATTGCCACCAAATGTGGAGCAGCGTACCCACGTCTTGATGGCATCTCCAGCAGGTGGCTGGTATCTGTGGGTTCCATCTATGTATCTTGGCTGGGGTATTGTACCAGTGTGTCAACAGTTTAAATGCTGTTTCCTGCGTCTTAGTACTTATAGAGCACTTATGGGTCATAATGCATGCATACCTCCATTGTTTAGGGGAAATCCCCATCTGAAGCTCCTCCGCCCATCTCGCTCTGAGTTTATCAACGGACCTGTATTTCAAATTTTGAAGCCACGAGTAATTCAATGACGTAGTTCTCACACTTGTGTCACCCAGCTGACAAATCGACTCAAAGGTCTCTAAAGGTCTATGTAATTTGCTCCTGACAGACTTATTCCCCAGGTAGCTACGTAGTTGGAGATACTCCCAAAGGGTCATGTGTGGGAGTTGTGTATCAGTTTTAAGTACCGTCCAGTCTTTCACAGTTCCCCCGTAATGCAGTCGCCTACCAGCAAAGGTTGAGGACGAGTCTTGGATTGGAAATGCGGGTTGTTTAGACCTGGGATGAAGTCGGGGTTATCTTTCAGTGGCGTCAGGGGACTAGGTTGTGAGGAAAAGGAAAGGTGTTTGGTCAGATTGTAGAAAAGTCTTAACGTGCTACCAGTAAGGGGGTGATGTTTGACACTGCTCGGTAAACTATTCCAAGGGATCCATGGGGCAAATTTAAGGGGAACGGGGGATAATGCTTCCTCTAGAGAGACCCAATCTTTAGCTGCCCCATGACAATGCCAATCTACGACTCTAGTCAAGTGAGTGGCCTGGTAGTAGGACCTAAAGTCTGGTATTCCCATTCCACCCTGAACTTTAGGCTTCATCAGGTATGCGAACCCAATCCTGGGCTTTTGCGAATTCCATAGAAATCTTAGGATAACGCTCCTGAGTGTAGTGAAAAAGGAAGCAGGTATCTGAAGTGGGATGGCATGCAAGAGGTAGAGCAGTCTGGGGAGGATAGTCATCTTGATTATGGCCGCACGACCAAACCAAGAGAAGTAACCCGACTGCCATCTAAGTAAGTCTTCTCTGATTTTCTTAAGGAACTCCGGGAAATTACAACCAAACATGTCTCCTAATCTAGGCGTGAGCCAAATTCCCAGATATTTCAGGGCCTTCGGTTCCCATCTGAAGGGGGAGGCAGCCACTACCCGTTTCAGCAATCGCTCAGGAAGTGAGACATTCAGGGCTTCCGACTTAGAGTAGTTTATCTTAAGATTTGAAACGTAGCTATAATTGGCAAACTCCTGCATCAAATTTGGCAAGGAGATTATAGGGTTAGATAAAAAGAAAAGCAAATCATCCGCATAGGCGGCCACTTTGTATTCTTTAGTCGACACTCTGAAGCCCTGGATGTCTGTATTAGCTCTAACCATTCTAAGAAAGGGCTCAAGGGATAAAATGAACAATAGAGGGGACAGTGGACATCCCTGTCTTGTGCCATTAGTTATCAGAACTTTATCTGAAAAGGTACCATTGATTTTTAATCGAGCCGTAGGGGACTGATATAGAGCAGAGATCCTGGCTAGCATATGTGGCCCCAGTCCTATCTTCGTGCAAGTGGCTAGCATAAAGTCCCAGGCCACGCGGTCGAAGGCCTTCTCCGCATCCGTGGACAGGAGAAGGCCCTCTATCTTCCCAGCGTAAGCCGCATTAGACAACAGCATTGCCTTGATCACGTTGTCTTTAGCCTCTCGGCCAGGCATGAAACCCACCTGATCTGGATCGATAAGATTCGACAACATGGGACTTAATCTGGAGGCCAGAATCTTTGCGTACAATTTGACGTCTAGGTTTAGTAATGAAATCGGGCGGTAGCTGGAGCACTCCGCTGGGTCTTTACCCGGTTTGTGGATCACTGTGATATAAGCCGAAAGAAAGTCTGGGGTAACCCGTCTGGGAGCGGATAATGAGTTCAACGCAGCTGTAAGTGGTGTTACTATAAGCTGAGAAAAAGTCTTATAATAGATAGAGGTGTAGCCATCAGGGCCAGGACTTTTACCCGGTTTCAGCTGCTTAATGGCGAGTTCAACCTCTGAAGACGAGAGTGGCTCCTCCAAAAGTGCAATGTCCGAGTCAGAAAGAGCAGGCATTCCACTTTTAGTTAAATATTCCTCCACCATCTGAGCCCTATCACCCCCCGGAGACCCTCCTTTGTGTTGAGGTGGTAGGTTATACAACTTTGTGTAAAAATCATGAAAATGTTGTGCTATCTCTTCCGTGGCCACATCCAGCTTACCATCATGTCTCCTGATACCCGAAATTAGGTTTCTAGCATTCTGTTCTCTCAATGCCCTCGCGAGGAGCTTACCAGGTTTGTTCCCAGACTCATAATAGATTTTCTTTTTGAAAAATAAAAGACGCCTTGATCTAGTATCAAAGAGCTGTTGGAGGTCTTTCCTGAGATCTAGAAGATCAGTCGCCGTGTTCGTGCTAAGAGACTGTTTATGGAGGTTTTCTAGTTGTTTGATTTTACTCGTTATGGTGACTATTTGTCCCTCCCTATCTCTTTTCCGGATTGCTCCCATTCTGATAAGTTCCCCCCTCAGGGTACATTTGTGAGCCTCCCAGACCACTAGTGGATCCATACCTGGGGTGGAGTTCCGCAAGAAGAAGTCCTTGATTGAGGAGGTCAAGGTCACTAGTAAGTCAGGGTCTGTTAGTAAGGACGCATTCAGACGCCACGACTGGGAGCGTGAGGGGGGGGGTAAGTCCATTCAAGGTTAATGAGATTGGCGCATGGTCAGAGAAAGACTTGAAGCCTATATGTGTCTCTGAGACTCGGGTTAAATCCCGTTGGGATATGAAGAGGTAGTCAATGCGGGAGTGTCTGTTGTGTGGAGGTGAGAAGAACGTGAAGTCTTTATCTTCAGGATGATCAAACCGCCACGTGTCAATAAGTTGTAAGCTTTGGAGTAGGGTCTTGATCCTCTTAAGGATCCTGTAAGTAATGCATGTTTTCCCATTAGAGGTGTCAACGGACGGATTGAGAGGGACATTAAAGTCGCCCCCCAGAATCAAGCAACCCGAAGTAAATCCCAGGAGCTCTCGCACTATATGATGACAGAAGGTCACATGGGACCTATTCGGGAAATAAACATTGGCCAGTGTCAGAGGCATGTTGTTGTATAGGCCCTTCAAAAAAACAAATCTACCCTTGGGATCTATTAGCTTCTCCTGCAGGGTAAAAGGGGCGTTTTTGCTTATCAGGGTGGTAACACCCTTTGTCTTGGAGTCGTCATTGGTGGCATGATATGCTTCTGTAAAAAAGGCGTTTGTCAGACTGGGGACATGATGCGTTCTAAAGTGGGTTTCCTGCAAAAACACAAAGTGTGGTCTACATTTCGTGAGCTCCCGTAATAGCGTGGAGCGTCTCTCGGGAATATTCATACCTTTAACATTGTGTGAAATCACGAGCGGACCTCGGCCGAGGTCGGAGTAGGCCATGTTGAAGGATCAGAGCGAGATGAGCCGGAGTACGCCTACAAGACAAAACTGTCACAGTATAGTCAACAGCAGTACCCCAGAGTAAACCAAAGGCCAAATATATTCTAAAAGAAAAAAAAAAAAAAAAAAAAAAAAAAGAAAAAAAAAGGGGTTTAGGAAGAAGAGGAAAGAGGGAGATAAGAGAAATGGGAGATGACAGAGAGAATCAGAGAATTCCCCGATCAGGCAGAACACACTGTCCTGAATAAGGAGTAAATTAGCGCGTCCAGGTCTGAACTGGCAGCCCCGGACACACTTGGTGGGGGAAGCGGGAGGCGCCCAACCACAAGGGCCTGGACCGGACTGGGCAACAACCGTCGACCACCCCAATCCAGAAAAAGAAAAAATGTAACCGTAACACACAGCAAGGTATAGAAAAACAAATAAATGCAGTGCAACATGACACACACACACAGCCTGCATGGAAAACAATAAACTGAAATATGCTGGTCCGAACCTGAGCTCAGAACACAGCATATCCACTCAACCCAGAAAGAGAGTGCACAACTGAATCAGTGGGCAGTAAACATTTCAGGAGAGTTGATCAGTGGCAGCCCAGGGTCGCCCCCTCTTCATCTAAACATAGAGAGAAGTAGGCCCCCACCCGACCCCAATCCCCCCAGTAACCCCAGGTAGTATCACTGAAGCTTAATATCGAAAAAGAGTTCAACGTCAGTTGCATCCGGGTGTGAGAATCGACAAATAAAAGCCCACATTATAGTCGGCAACCTGGGGAAGGATGAGGGGACAGCTCCAGAGACAATGTCCCGGAAGGGGGGTGGGGAGGCGGAAAAAAGGGGGGGATAGGAATGAGGGGGGGAATGAGGGGAGGGGGGGAGGTGGGGGGAGGGGCAAGGAGGGGAGGGAAAGGGTGGGGGGGGGGAAGAGGAGGAAAGGGAGGATGGGTAGGAGGGGAGAGGGAGGGAGGGTAGGAGGGGAGAGGGGGGGAAGGGGGGAGGAGGAGGGGGAGATGGGGGAGGGGGGTACGAGACCCCCTGGTACCACTACAAGTCACATGAAGTTGTCTGCTCCCAAGTTAGCTGAGTCTAGTCAATCCAACATTCAAGCCCGGGCGAGAGCATAACTGGAATCTGTCTCAGAAATGGGTGAACTAGGAAAAATGAACATCAAACGGAGCATAGAGGGATTCGAAGGTCCTGATTTATGCTTCCACTTGTTCTCTGCGAACATCCCTTGACGATCTAGGTGTTCCAGCCAAGGAGCCCCCGGGGCGATACGGCTTCTGCTTCTTAAAGAGCCTCTTGTCTGGAGTAGAGTGAGGAGATCTTGAGGGTGATCTGTCACGGGGTGGATCCTGGAATTCTGCATACCAATCGGGCAAGGAGATTGGATCCAATCCCAAAGCTGCACAGAAGACAGGTAACTCATCAGGTTCTCGCAAAACGTGCTGGATTCCATTGAAATAGACTGTTAAGGCGAATGGGAACTTCCAGGTGTATTTCAAATCGCACTCCCGTAATTTCACCAGCAGAGGGCGCAAAGCTCTTCTGTTTCGCAGGGTGATCTGCGAGAGATCCTGAAACAATAAGATGTGGGCCCCATTAAACACAATCTGTTCAGATCTCCTGGCCTTGCGCATAATCTCCTCCTTCAGAGTGAAACTCTGAAGGCAGCAAACAATGTCACGGGGCGGCGCAGAGTCCGGGCCCTTAGGTCTAAGTGCTCTGTGAGCTCTTATGAATTCAATCTCTGTTTCTTCCTGCCGTTCAAGCACGCTATTGAATACTCTCTGTAGAGCAGGGACAATTTGGGGGGGTTCCACCGACTCTGGGATCCCTCTCACACGGACATTATTTCTCCTCCCCCTATTATCCAAGTCCTCCAAATGTCTGTTTATTTCAATAAAGTGGTGATTGTGGGATATAGTAATCTTCTCTAGCCGGCGAATCGCCTTGTCCCTGTGCTTCCCTGCAGACTCTGCTGCCGCCATTTTCTCATTCAGGGACAACAGGTTTGATTTCAGGTCCGTAATGGCGGCGGAGAACGTGGACTTAATGTCAGCCGCGATCACGGACATTGCTGCAAGCGTGACGGGCTGATCGGGGAGTGCTGAGCCCCTACCTGTGTCTTCAGGAGCAGACTGGGAATCCTCGCTGTACTCCTCCTCGAGTTGGTCCGGCGCCATTTTAGGTATCCCCACGTTGTGGCTGCGGGTCCCTGTTTGAGCTTTAAACAGGTCCGGGATGTTCCTCGAGGTGGATCCTCGCCTCGAGCGTGAGTTCAGGGTGTTGTATAGCCGCTTGCCCGGCATCTGAGGTCGTTGGGTCGGGCGGAATAGCAAATGCAGGCTGCGTGTGTGCCGGAGCTCTCCTACTGTGCGACCATGTTCGTTGCGCGCCCAGCCACGCCCCCTGGAAGCCCCCTTTAACAAGGGGGCCCCCAGATCCCGCCTCCCCTATGTGAATGAGTATGGAGTACATTGTACCCCTACCCATTCACTTAAAAAAAAGTAGTGTAGTGTTAAAATTGACAGTAGACAGTTTTTGACAAGTCTTTTATTAATAATCTTCTTCTTCTTCTCCGCTTCTTTCTCTGGTCTTCTCCCGTATCTTCATTCTCCGGTCTTTCCCTTCTCCCCCCTACTCCTTCTTCCGCTCTTCTGTCTTTTTTGTCGGGTGTTCTGCCGCCGCTCCCGCCGACGACCCTCCTCCGATGCTGTGTCCCGCTGATCTGTCGGCTCCGATGTTCTGCATTACTTAAATAACAGCAGGGGCGTGGCAACCGGATTACATCATATGGAGGCCACGCCCCCTTGTGATGTCACGCCCCCATTATTCCCCGGGACTGTCAAGTCATACGAGGCAGGGTCACCGGGTGGCTCCGCGCACACGGCATTACATCGGGAGACAGCGACGAGTCAACATCTCCAGGAGAGAAGAGGGAAGAAGGTGACGAAGAAGAGCTGGAAGAAGAAAGCGGGGCGCCCGGCAGAAGGCAGAAATAACCGGAGGGCGAGAGAAGAACCGGAGAGCGTGGAGACAACACCGGAGAGCAGAAGAAGAGCCCCCGAAGTCGGAAGAGGCCCCCCGAAGTTGGAAGAGACCCCCGAAGTTGGAAGAAGACCCCCGAAGTCGGAAGAAGACCCCCGGAGCTGCCTAATAAATTACTTTAAAAACCTGTGTAGTGTTTTTTTATTGACATTTTTTTCCACCAGGTGAATGGGCAGGGGTACCCCATACTCATTCACATAGGTTGGGGGGCCAGGATCTGGGGGCCCCCCTGCCCCAAAGCACCCACCCCCCATGTTGAGGGCATGCGGCCTGGTACGGTTCAGGAGGGGGGGCGCTCGCTCGTCCCCACCCCCTTTCCTGACCGGCCGGGCTGCGTGCTCGGATAAGGGTCTGCTATAGATTTTGGGGGACCCCCACACCGTTTTTTCGACGTAGGGGGTTTCCTTTAAAATCCATACCAGACCTAAGGGCCTGGTATGCTCCTGGAGGGGAACCCATGCCAGTTTTTTATTTAAAATTTGGTGTGGAGTTCCCTTTCATGATTTATACCAAACACAGGGGACAGCGAGCGCGAGGCTTGCAGTACCCTGTTGCCGAGAACCAGTGCGATGGGATTGCGCTGGAAACATTCTCGCGGGCAGGTACTGGCAAAGAAGCCTTCAGGACATGACTTGAGCATGTGCGTCACGCTCAAGTCGTATCCAAGTTGCCTCACAAAGTCGCGCTTCCCCTGTGTCAACCGGCACGCGAGTCGTCCCGCAAGTCAGATCGTCTTGATCCGACTTCTGGTGCGACCTCTATTCAAATCAATGGGCTCCCATAGGGAACCATTCATTTTGAATAGAGACAGAAGCGCCGCTGACATTTTTAGTTACTATCACAGTGCGCCGCCGGTACACGCGCCCAATTAATGATTTATCCGACGCACCAATTAAGGTATGAACCGGCGCAGCGCACTGTTGTTAGTAAATCAACCCCACTGTCCTCAGCAGAAGTCAGGCAGGGTTCATGCCAAACCATCGCACTACAGACCACATCTACACCCTGCACAGCCTCATCAAGAACCATGTCCACAATACAAAACATGGGAAGATATTCACCTGTTTTGTGGACTTTAAGAAGACATTTGACTCTGTGTGGCACCCAGGCCTGTTCCTCAAACTATTGGAGAGTGGAAAAGGAGGGAAGACATATGATGTTATCAAGAGTTCATACACTGAGAACAGCTGCCGCATAAAGGTGAATGGGAAAAGAACCGAACACTTCCGGCAGGCCCGAGGAGTCAGACAGGGCTGCAGCCTCAGTCCAACCCTCTTCAACATCTACATCTATGAACTGGCTGCAGCTCTAGAATCCTCCCCAGCACCATGATTGATCCTACATGACACTGAGGTGAAGTTCCTGCTGTATGCGGATGACCTCCTACTTCTGTCACCAATAGAGAAAGGCCTACAAGACAGCCTTGAAGTGCTGGAGAAATACAGTGCCACATGGGCACTACCAATCAACTCGAGCAAAGCAAAAATCATGGTGTTCTAAAAGAAAAATACAAAACAAACAAAAAATCCATTCCTTTAGTGCCGGTTCACACTACAGCCACTTGGGATCCGACTTGTGTCGACCCAAGTCGCGCGACATGAGAAATTCCATTGAAGTGAATGAGAGCCATCTTAATGTACACTACTGAAGTCGCTCCGACTTCAGAAAAGGTTCCTGTACTACTTCAAGGCGACTTGTAGGCAACTTGTACCCATTGATTTCAATGGAAGTTGCCTCCAAAGTCGGATCACTGTTTTACCTGAAGCAACTTTCCAGAAAGTGAAAATAGTTTTCTAAGGCAAACCCCTCCCTCCCACAGAGCTGATTATTATGTGATTGGCCACTGGCAAAGTCGCCTGTCCTGGAGGCGACTTGAAGTCGCGTTGTAAGTCGCTTCAAGTAGCGCTGAAGTCACGCTCAAGTCGTCTCCAAGTTGCCTTGTAAAGTCGCGCTGGAAGTCATGTTGCCCCAGTGTGAACTGGCACTTACAATAAACAACTGCACTGTTGTTGAAACTAACAGCTACACCTAGAAAGCCTAGAAATTAACAAATCAGGAAGTTTCAAGCCAGCCATAGAGGCACTAAAAGACAAGGCATGCAGAGCCTACTATGCCACCAGGAGACAGCTGTACCAACTAAAACCACCAGTGAGTGTCTGGCTCAGAATATTTGATAGCGTCATCACCCCAATTCTTCTTTATGGCAGTGAAGTTTGGGGTCCTGTCACCAACCAGACCAATGCAAATGGGACTCCAGCCCAACAGAAATATTCCATCTGGAATTATGAAAGCACCTCCTCCAAGTCCATCGAAGCACCTCCAACAGTGCTTGCCGGTCTAAGTTGGTCAGATTTCCCTTACTTCTCGCAGTACAGAAGAGGGCGCTATCATACTAGGACCACCTACAAAACAGCAGTCCCAACTCATACCACCATAAAGCCTTACTGAATAGTAAGGATCAGTTCAAGCCGTGTGGCCTGCAACAACTCATCAACACCTTGTCTATCCCAAACTCTCAACAATGCGGCCTGACTAAATCTGAAATAAAAAACATAATGAATAACTCCAAAGAAAAACTTGTTGGAGAATGGAGAAATTAAATAACAAACTTCAAAAAACGAACTGTTTACCAGTCACTGCAGAGAGACTACAAACTGGCCCCGTACCTGGAGGTGCTACAAGACCCCAAAGACAGACAGACAATGAGCCTGTACAGACTGAGCGCCCACAGCCTGGAAATCGGATTAGGACGGGAAAGACAGACCTACAAGCCCAGGGAGAATAGACTGTCCTAGCAATGTGATCAGGGGGTCCTGGAGGATGAGGACCACTTCCTGCTACATTGCCCAAAGAGACTCTCCGCTCTCATCCTGGACTTCAATTCTGTAGAAGAGAAGAGGAAACTCCAACTTCTACTGGGAGAAGAGGAGCCAATGGTGAAGATAGCTGCCCAATATGTGACAGAGTGTCACAGACTGAATGGGACATGAGAAACTGAGGACTTAAAAATCCTTTACACAGACTTATGCCCATTCCCCTTTATATTACTGCCCCTTTTTTCTTATACAAAACCCAACTGCTTTGGCAATGCTAACATGTATTTAGTCCTGCCAATAAAGCTTATTTAAATTGAATTGAATTGAAAGAGAGAGGGGGACAGAGAGAGAGAGAATACCTAGATTGCAGCACCTTAATTCTTCCGCTCCATGGCCGTGCACTTCTCCTATTCTCCTGCTGCCCTCACACGTCACTCGTGACTCTGCAGCAGCTGCAGGCACCAGACTAGTGGGCGGCACTGGCGCCACACGGACTGGATGGATGGATGGAAAGAGAAATAAAGCTCCACAGCGTTCTCCTGCTCCCCTCAGGCGTTTCACGACACTCCGCAGCCTGCAGTTCAGTGAGCGGAGTCAACCGGCGGCCAGATCAGAAGAGGAGGAGCCGAGGACGCAATGCAATGGAAAGTGCAGCGGGCACTGAAAGGCAAGCTCCGAGCCAAAAGCGGCCCCAGGGCACTGAGGACAGGCGGCCTACCAGGAAATTTCCCGGTATCCCGGTAGGCCAGTCCGGCCCTGCCTGCAGTCAGATATAGGCTACACTGGATGCAGAGTATATATATATATATATTGTGACAGCAGGAAGGTAAAGTCACCTGGTTGCATCCAGGGGGGTAGATATATTTCTCCCAGATTCAGGCTTTATGCTGACTTATACAACTAGGGTGGAGAGTTGTATAAGCCCAGCTGAGGCTAGTAGGCTCATGGATGACTCATACCTCTAGGGAGAGTGTGGGGCGTCGTACAGACAGGGAGTTGATGAGGCCAGCTGAAGCTTGTCAGCTCATTTAGGCCTCTATAAGAACTCCCAGATTCATTAGGTGTTAGCTCATGCCTGGAACCAGACCTGTGTGGACTGTCTAGGGAGAGTGAACCCCTGTGCGGTGAGGCAAAGCCTGTGTGGCTATTTGTTTGGACTTTTACTAAACCAGGGACTTAGGGACTAGGACAGCACTAGGCTGATCCCAGTTGTTAGTTAGGAAACCTGTATGTTTAGTCAGAGGTCAACTTGACCAGGATTTATTTTGGTTATGTTTCTTTTGCTTTGCTGTGTTTTGTCACTGTAAATAGAAAATAAACCGCACCTTTTTGATTTTGAAAACCACAACCTCCGTTTGCTGGGCCTGTTTTGTGTGGGGAGCCCATCCCGGGGGTCACACACACCCGCTGCCGAGCTAACCCCCTCACAGTTGGTGGAGAATGCGGGCAGTTTTTTTTAAGCCAGCATGGAGGAGATACTGAAGCAGCTGGCTCTAGCAAATGCCAATCAACAGCAGACAAATGCAGGTTTGCAAAAGAGCCTTGAAGCTCATCAACAGAGCCTTGCAGCCCAGCAGCAAGCTCACCAACAGAGTCTGGAAGCTCAGCAACAAGCCCAGCAGCAATCTGAGGCCCGCTTCATAGACCTGTTACAGAAGCAAGAGCAGAGACTACAACAAATGGAAGCAGTAATGCAGCAACGTCCGCAGACCAGTGAGGAAAGCCGTCCCACTAATACCGCGTCCTTTGGGGTGAGTCGTTTATTGACAAAAATGACTGGAGAGGATGATCCAGAGGTATTTTTGACCACATTTGAAAGGACTGCTGAAAGAGAAAAGTGGCCTGGGGAGCAGTGGGCTGGACTGGTGGCTCCTCTGTTAACTGGTGAATCGCAGAAGGCTTACTATGACCTAGAGCCTGACCAAGCAAAAGACTATGTGATGCTAAAAGCTGAGATATTGGCAAGGCTGGGTGTCACCCAGGCTGTCCGGGCTCAGCGTGTGCATAACTGGACTTTCCAGCTTGGAAAACCCCCCAGGTCTCAAATGTATGATCTCATTCACCTGAGCAGAAAGTGGCTACAGCCAGAGACTTTGTCCGCACCAAAAATTGTGGAACGTGTTGTAATGGATCGGTTTTTGAGAGCTCTTCCTACGGCCATCCAAAACTGGGTAAGCCATGGAGACCCAGAGACGGCCGATGGTCTTGTGGATCGTGTGGAGAAATACTTGGCTACAGAGAACCTGACGGCCTCTTCCAGAGACACTCGGACTTTCCACCCTAAGACCAGACCATCCCCAGGGGCGGATAAGAGGATTCCAAGGGGTAAGGGTGGAGAGAGTGAGAGGGTGGGAGCTCTACCCCAAGTTTGGCGAGAACAGCCTGGGAAATCAGCGGCTCAAGAGGCGGCAAGAAGGATCGTTTGCTACCGCTGCCGGCAAGCGGGACATATTGCAGCCAATTGCCCGGTTGTGGAGGAACCCATGCAGTGTGACTTTCTGACGGGCAGACGTCAGTCGCTGTGTGCGACAGTCGCATGCACTGCCATTCGAGGAATTGAGAAACATTTATGCAAAATGTGTGTTAATGGTAGAAATGTTGTGGTATTGCTGGATTCAGGTAGCCTTGTGACCCTGATAAAGGCTGAGTTAGTTAAAACAGAGGTCTCTGGGAATAGCAAGGTAGCTGTTATTTGTGTGCATGGGGACACCCGAGAGTATCCAGTGACTACAGTGTGTTTCAAGACCCCCAAAGGTACCCTCTCTCATCCAGTGGGCTTAGTATCTCAGTTACCGTATGACGCCATTGTGGGAAGGGATTTTCCGAAGTTCTGGGAACTGTGGGATGATCCTGAGCCCCCCACTGGTGCCCCTATGTACCAGGAATGTGATAGCCAGAACTCCCCTGAGAGTGGTGAGGACTCTCCGGAATTTCCCTTATCAGTATTGGCAGGGGAGACTCAAGAAACTGGAGAGGAGCCCACCTCCTCAGACGAAAACCTACCGTCTGTGGAGTTTTCTGATCTTGAGGTTCACAGGGAAAACTTTGCCACAGAACAGTTGAAAGACCCCGCCCTAATAAAGGCACGCGAAAACGTAGTGAAAATAGATGGCGAGTTAGTGAACCCAGATAATACCTGCACTTACCCATACTTCAGCGTAGAGAAGGACCTACTGTATCGGGTGGCAAAAAGGGCAGAAGAAACCGTTGAGCAGCTTGTGGTGCCCAAACCTTACAGGAAGTTGGTGTTGGAGTTGGCCCATGGGCACATTCTTGGAGGTCATCTGGGGACAGAGAAAACCAGAGAGAGGGTATTACAGAGATTCTATTGGCCGGGGGTGATGAAGGACATAGAAAATTATTGTTCCTCCTGCCCTGTGTGTCAGAGGTCGGCCCCGATGCCACATTTCCGTAGCCCGCTGGTCCCTCTACCCATCATTGAGGTCCCGTTTGAGAGGATCGCCATGGATTTGGTAGGTCCTATAATCAAGTCCGCTAGGGGGCACCAGTACATATTAGTTATAATGGACTATGCCACCCGTTATCCAGAAGCGATCCCTCTCCGAAATACCTCGGCCAAAACCATAGCCAAAGAGCTATCTCTTGTGTTTAGCCGGGTGGGTATTTGTAAAGAACTGCTTACGGACCAAGGTACACCCTTTATGTCCCGGGTTATGAAGGAGCTGTGTAAATTGTTCAAAGTGACGCAATTACGTACATCTGTGTATCACCCCCAAACCGATGGGCTGGTTGAAAGATTCAACAAAACCCTAAAACAAATGTTGAAGAAAGTGGTGGATAGAGATGGAAAGGATTGGGACTGTCTACTTCCTTATCTGATGTTTGCTATTAGGGAGGTGCCCCAATCCTCTACGGGATTCTCCCCCTTTGAGTTACTGTATGGGAGACACCCAAGAGGGCTGTTGGATATTGCCAAGGAAACTTGGGAAAGTGAGAGTTCTCCCCACAGGAGTGTGATTGAGCATGTCGCCCTGATGCAAGACCGAATTGCACAGGTAATGCCCATCGTGAAGGAACATTTGGCCCAAGCGCAGTTAGCACAGCAGAGAGTGTACAACCGTGGAGCCAAGACCCGTACCTTTTCCCCGGGGGATAGGATACTGGTACTTGTCCCTACGGTTGAAAGTAAATTCCTTGCCAAATGGCAAGGCCCCTACGAGATAATGGAAAAAGTGAGTGAAGTGAATTACAAGGTCAGACAACCAGGAAGGCGAAAGCCCGAACAGATCTATCACGTTAATCTGTTGAAAGCCTGGAGGGATAGAGAGTCCCTAGTCGCAGACACTTGGTCACCAGCTCAAACTGGTTGCGTGATTCCTGAGGTTGGAATAGCAGCCACCTTGTCACAACCCCAACAACAGGAGGTTAAGGAGTTTGTGCTTCGCAACAAGGAGGTATTCTCTGAGCTGCCGGGACAAACATTTGGGGTAGAGCATGACATCATTACCCCGCCCGGTGAAAGGGTGAAGTTAAAACCCTATCGGATCCCAGAGGCCCGACGGGAGGCAATACGGGAGGAAGTACAGAAAATGCTGAACTTAGGGGTGATAGAGGAGTCCCAAAGTGATTGGTCTAGTCCCATTGTGTTGGTGCCTAAACCGGATGGGAGCTGGCGATTTTGTAACGATTTTCGTCAGTTGAACAAAGTTACAAAATTTGACACCTACCCCATGCCACGTATAGATGAGTTGATCGACCGGCTGGGAACAGCCCGATACATGACGACTCTTGACCTCACAAAAGGGTATTGGCAAATCCCCCTGGCCAAATTGGCCAAAGAGAAAACCGCATTTGTAACCCCAGACGGGGCGTTCCAATATAAAAGAATGCCGTTCGGGTTACAGAATGCGCCGGCCACATTCCAGCGGAAAATGGACCAGATGCTGAGGCCCCATCGGAAGTATGCTGCGGCTTACCTGGATGACGTAATTGTCCATAGCACAGATTGGGCCTCACATCTGCCAAAAGTGCAAGCAGTCCTGGACTCTGTTCGGGAAGCGGGGTTTACGGCTAACCCCAAGAAGTGTACCATTGGGCAGGAGGAGGCCAAATATCTTGGGTACACCATTGGGAGGGGAGTAATAAAACCCCAACTCAACAAAGTCGAGGCCATCCAGAGTTGGCCACGTCCCAACAGCAAGAAGCAGGTACGAGCCTTTCTGGGAATCGCTGGGTATTATCGGCGATTCATTCCCCACTTTGCCTCTAAGGCTGTGCCCCTAACCAACCTAACGAAGGGGAAAGGGTCGGTCATGATTAAATGGACCTCCGAGGCTGAGGCAGCATTCCAATTCTTGAAACAAGCCTTATGTAGCCAGCCAGTGTTGTACTCACCCGACTTCTCTAAAGACTTTGTCGTACAAAGTGATGCGTCAGATGTGGGGTTAGGAGCAGTATTGTCCCAGGTCTGGAACGGGGAAGAGCACCCAGTCATTTACCTCAGCAGGAAGTTGAAGTCCCATGAGGTAAATTACGCCACCGTTGAAAAGGAGTGTTTAGCGGTGAAGTGGGCTCTAGATTCCCTTCGGTACTACCTGCTAGGTAGGCACTTTGACATGGTTACGGATCACGCTCCGTTAAAGTGGATGGCTCAAAACAAGGAAACAAATAGAAGAGTGAATAGGTGGTTCCTGGCCCTCCAGGAATTCAACTTCACAGTAAAGCATCGCCCTGGCGTTCAAATGGGGAATGTGGATGCTTTGTCTCGAGTACATGAATGCCTGATTGCTGGTGTTCCAACCCCGAGGTTAAAACAAGAGGGGGGGGTATGTGACAGCAGGAAGGTAAAGTCACCTGGTTGCATCCAGGGGGGTAGATATATTTCTCCCAGATTCAGGCTTTATGCTGACTTATACAACTAGGGTGGAGAGTTGTATAAGCCCAGCTGAGGCTAGTAGGCTCATGGATGACTCATACCTCTAGGGAGAGTGTGGGGCGTCGTACAGACAGGGAGTTGATGAGGCCAGCTGAAGCTTGTCAGCTCATTTAGGCCTCTATAAGAACTCCCAGATTCATTAGGTGTTAGCTCATGCCTGGAACCAGACCTGTGTGGACTGTCTAGGGAGAGTGAACCCCTGTGCGGTGAGGCAAAGCCTGTGTGGCTATTTGTTTGGACTTTTACTAAACCAGGGACTTAGGGACTAGGACAGCACTAGGCTGATCCCAGTTGTTAGTTAGGAAACCTGTATGTTTAGTCAGAGGTCAACTTGACCAGGATTTATTTTGGTTATGTTTCTTTTGCTTTGCTGTGTTTTGTCACTGTAAATAGAAAATAAACCGCACCTTTTTGATTTTGAAAACCACAACCTCCGTTTGCTGGGCCTGTTTTGTGTGGGGAGCCCATCCCGGGGGTCACACACACCCGCTGCCGAGCTAACCCCCTCACAATATATATTGTGAGGGGGTTAGCTCGGCAGCGGGTGTGTGTGACCCCCGGGATGGGCTCCCCACACAAAAACAGGCCCAGCAAACGGAGGTTGTGGTTTTCAAAATCAAAAAAAGGTGCGGTTTATTTTCTATTTACAGTGACAAAACACAGCAAAGCCAAAAGAAACATAAACAAAATAAATCCTGGTCAACTTGACCTCTGACTAAACATACAGGTTTCCTAACTAACAACTGGGATCAGCCTAGTGCTGTCCTAGTCCCTAAGTCCCTGGTTTTAAATGTCCAAGCAAATAGCCACACAGGCTTTGTCTCACCGCACAGGGGTTCACTCTCCCTAGACAGTCCACACAGGTCTGGTTCCAGGCATAAGCTAACATCTAATGAAGCTGGGAGTTCTTATAGAGGCCTAAATGAGCTGACAAGCTTCAGCTGGTCTCATCAACTCCCTGTCTGCACGACGCCCAGCCCTCTCCCTAGAGGTATGAGTCATCCATGAGCCCACTAGCCTTAGCTGGGCTTATACAACTCTCCACCTAGTTGTATAAGTCGGCGTAAAGCCTGAATCTGGGCGAAATATATCTACCCCCCTGGATGCAACCAGGTGACTTTACCTTCCTGCTGTCACAATATATACAGTATATACACACACACACGAGACTGGATGTATATATAAATTAAATACACTGCAGCTAACTGAATAACCTGCCTGCCTGCTCAATCTAAATCACACTATCTCTCCGTCCACGCCAACAACACACTACACAGGGCCAACTTGCAGGCAACCTTATATAGTGTGGGGCGTGGACTTAGGCCCCCTGAGCCACGATTGGCCATAGGCACCCTGCCTTTGGCCAATTATGGCTCTCTTAGCAGAGGGCGCTGGGATTGGCCAAAGCATGCAGGTCACGGTGCATGCTTTGGCCAATCATCATACAGCAATGCACTGCGATCTCTCAGTGCATTATGGGGTGTTCCGTGCCACTCGAATTTGCCACAAACGCTTCATAACACCCGATGTTAGTGTCAAACTTATTTTCGACCCGAACATCAAGCTCTTCCCTACTGATTATCAGTGCAGCCCTATCAGTGCCAATCAGTGCCACATACTAGTGCCCACCAGTGCCGCATATGAGTGCCGCCTATCAGTGTCCATCAGTGCCGACTTATCAGTGCCCACCAGTGCCGCCTCATCAGTGCAGCCTCATCAGTACCAAACAGTGCACCCTTAGTAAGTAAGTAAGTAAGTAGTAAGTAATAATTGTTGCATCTGTCCATGAATGTCAGTTACGGACATGCAACCTACATGTCCGTAATGGACATTCAAGGACAGATGCAAAAATTCAGATTTTACAAACTGTTCGTAAATTTACTGAAAGTTGGCAACCCTGACCCTTACCAGTGTCCATTAGTGCAGCCTCATCAGTGGCAATCAGTGCAGCCTCATCAGTGGCCATCAGTGAAGCCCCATAGCCAGACATCAGTGAAGAAGAAAAATTACTTATTTCCAAAACAGAAACGAAAAATTCTGGTCTTTTTTTGTTTGTTTAGCAAAGAATAAAAAAACCCAGCGGTGATTAACCACTTAAGCCCCGCACCATTTTGTTGCTAAAGGACCAGGCCCCTTTTTGCGATTCGGCACTGCGTCGCTTTAACTGACAATTGCGCGGTCGTGCGACGTGGCTCCCAAACAAAATTTACATCCTTTTTTCCCCACAAATAGAGCTTTCTTTTGGTGGTATTTGATCACCTCTGCGATTTTTATTTTTTGCGCTATAAACAAAAATAGAGTGACAATTTTGAAAAAAATTACATATTTTTTTACTTTTTGCTATAATAAATATCCCCAAAATATATATATGTAGCGGGTGGTTACATTTAGGGGGAAGCATCTGAGTGGTAACTAGGCTCAGATGCACTAATTTTTAGGTTTCATGGACTATTTCTATCCCTGGGAGATGGTACTGGTGTGTAGTTCCCTGGGGCCTATAGGTAGCGCTGTTGCCATGGGCCCGGGTTGAACCGCAGTACAAGGTTGTGCTTTTTTTGTCCCCTCTTGGCAGCAGTACGGCGGGACGGGGAACCTGCTGTGCCTGTCGGGAGAGGAGATAAAAGGGGGCAGCCATCTTCCAGAGGGGTCGTCGGTTCCGCGTTCAGGCACCTTAGGCCTGGGTGCGTGTGTGTTGCCTCCGGGTGCCCTATGCCCGGAGGCCTGGTCAGGTTGTCTCTGGGTGCCCTAGGCCCGGAGACGGAGCAGCTGTTCCATCCCAGACACCTTCAGTCTGGGGTGAGGTACTTTGGTGAAAGGCCCGGAGCCCAGCAGCCTTCGGCTGGGATCCGCCGGGGACCGAGACTCCCAGGGATCTGCCTTGAGAAGGGACCCGTATCCAGGACGAGGAGGCCAGGGAGGTGACCCTTTCTGAAGACCCAGCGAAGAGTCGTGGTGACAGATGGGGCCTCTGGTAACTCTCTGGAGGGATGTTCTTGTCCTAAAAAAGGGGCCAGTTTACTAACGAAAGGAGGTGGGTGTTCTTTAAGTCACAGTGGCAGTGACACTACGCACACAAGGTCAGTGGCAGTGACTTTCATCTTTTTCACCCGGTCAGTGGCAGTGACCAACTTCATGGTCTGTGGCAGAGACCATGCGCCAAGCCTGTTCGTGCTAATCAGAACAGGAGAAAACCCAAATTCAAGTTTGTGCCTGGACCTCCTCCCACCTTATCTGACCTGTGTCTTGTCCCAACCTGTCTGCTCTCAAAGAGACTGTTTATTGTGCTAAAAAGAATAAATAAGAGTTGGACCTTTCAGTTGGTGTGGACAGTTGCTTACTGGGGAGAACAAAGGCTTGTTTCTGACTACCACAGAAACGAGGTCAGCACTGGAGGTTTTTAAACACTGGCTGCAAACAGGCCCGATAAACTAACACTGCTCAACCTCCCTATTCAGGAGGGTACGGGCTTGTGGTGTGGTGTGCCTCATTCTTTCCTGCAAAGGAGCCAAGCAGAAGAAAAGCAGGTAAAGTCTGGGGTTGGTACTCTACATATAAAAAAACTTTTTTTTTCTCTCAGTTTAGGCCGATACGTATTCTTCTACATATTTTTGGTAAAAAAAAAAAAAAAAATCGCAATAAGCGTATAGTGATTGGGTTGCGCAAAAGTTATAGCATCTACAAAATAGGGGATAGTTTTATGGCATTTTTATTATTATTATTTTTTCTACTACTAATGTCAGCGATCTGCGATTTTTATCGTGACTGTGACATTATGGCGGACACATCGGACACTTTTGACACATTTTTGGGATCATTGTAATTTTTACAGCGATCAGTGCTATAAATATGCACTGATTACTGTGAAAATGACACTGGCAGTGAAGAAGTTAAACTCTAGATGGCGCTGTAGGGGTTAAGTGTGCCCTAGTGAGTGATTCTTACTGTAGGGGGCGTGGCAAGGCGTGTGACGTCACTGATCGTCGTTCCCTATGACAGGGAACAGACGATCACTGACTTGCCACTAGGAAAAACGTGGAAAGGTTTGTTTACACTTACCTCTCCCCGTTCTTCAGCTCTGTGACCCGATCGCGTGATCAGGTCTGCGGGTTCCGCGGCCGCGGTCATGGAGCTTTGAACCGGGTCGCGACCCACGGCTGGAATCTTAAAGGGGACGTACCTGTATGGCCTTGTGCCCAGCCGTGCCATTCTGTCGACGTATATCGTCGTGCGGCGGTCCTTATGTGGTTAAATACCACCAAAAGGAAGCTCTATCTGTCTCAGTGTTGCATGACCGCGCAATTGTCATTCAAAATGGGCCAGCTCTGAAAGCTGAAAATTGGCCTGGGCAGGAAGGGGGGTGAAAGTGCAGAGTAGGCAAGTGTTTAACTACTTCAGCCCCGGAAGAATTGGCTGCTCAATGACCAGGCCATTTTTTGCGATATGGCACAGCGTCGCTTTAACCGACTATTGCACGGCCGTGCGACGCTGTACCCAAAAAGCTAATTTTTTCCTCAGTTTAGGCCGATATGTATTCTTCTACATATTTTTGGTAATAAAAATTGCAAAGAGCATATATTGATTGGTTTGCGCAAAAGTTATAGCGTCTACAAAATAGGGGATAGATTTATGGCATTTTTTTTATAATTTTTTTTTTTACTAGTAATGGCATTGATCAGCGATTTTTATTGGGCCGCGACATTATGGCGGACATATCTGACACTTTTGACACATTTTTGGGACTATTGGCATTTATACAGCAATTAGTGCTATAAAAATGCACTGATTACTGTGTAAATGTCACTGGCAGGGAAGGGGTTAACACTAGGGGCGATCAAGGGGTTAACCGTGTTCCCTATGTGTGTTTTCAAACTGTGGGGGATGGGACGGACTATGGGAGATGAGAGATCGTGGTTCCCAGCTCGTAGGAACTCACGATCTCTCTCTGCTCTCCTCACAGAACTTTGCACACACACGTCCCTGTTCTGCTTCTCGTGCCCACTATCGCGCGTGGCCAGCAGTCATCGCGAGCGCCGGCCACGAGCATCGGCACCCCCGCTGCGCCTGCTATCCTGCTTAAAGGAACCAACATACAGCTACGACGGTTCGTGGGATTGTGCCGACCTGCCGCAGTATAATGCCGGTGGCTGGTCGGCAAGCGGTTAAAGAGGACATATGTGCGGTTTGACCTTACATTTCATGTGGGTCATATACATAAGGTGAGGGAACATCTGGTGTTTGTTGGAGCACTGAAGGTTAAGGGAGGTAAGATGGAATAATTTGCAAAGGGAATAAGAGCAGGTTACATAATTACATAGTAGGTGAGATTGAAAAAAGACACAAGTCCATCAAGTTCAACCTATGTGTGTGTGATTATATGTCAGTATTACATTATATATCCCTGTATGTTGTGGTTGTTCAGGTGCTTATCTAATAGTTTTTGTAAACTATCAATGCTCCCCCGCTGAAACCACTGCCTGTGGAAGGGAATTACACATCCTTGCCGTTCTTGCATTAATGAACCCTCTACGCAGTTTAACCACTTAACGACCGCTCACTGTACATATACGTCGGCACAATGGCACCGACAGGCACAATCACGTATAGTGTACGTGATTGCCTTTGTGCAGTTGGGGGGGCCAATCGGACCCCCCTTCTGTACAGTGAGCGGTCGGAATTTGTCTGGGAGCGTTCCGAGATGGGGGGGCGGCCATTCGATTCCGGCCACCCCCCTGTGATCGCTCCCGGCGAATGAGAATGCCCCCTCTGCGTGTGTAATGTAAACACAGGCAGAGGAAGCAGGAGGAAGTGATGTCATCTCTTGTGCGGCGCTCACATATACCGAGCGCCGTACAAGAGAAGACATCAAGGTTAGTGCACAAACACTACACTAACACCAGCACACATAGGCACATAAATCGCCCCCCCAGGCCCCCCAGATCACCCCCCAGCCCCCAGTCACAGTGTCACTGATTGCAGTGACCATTTATTTACTGATCACTGCAATCAGTGACATTTGTGACTGTAAAAGTGTCACTACAGTTTAGTTTTAGGTCCAGTGTAGCCCCCTAACCCCCCCTAATAAAGGTTTAACCCCTTGATCACCCCCCAGATAACCCTTTCACCCCCTAGCACCGCCGTCGCTAAGCGATCATTTTTCTGATCGCTGTCTTAGCGTCGGTGATGCAGATCGGTAGCCAGTAATTTTTTTTAGGTTCGCCGCAGGTTTTTATAGCGTCAGGTACCCCCATAAATTATCTAATAAAGGTTTAACCCCCTTGATCGCCCCCCAGGTAACCCTTTCACCCCCTATCACCACTGTCGCTAAGCGATCATTTTTCTGATCGCTGTCTTAGCGTCGGTGATGCAGATCGGTAGCCAGTATTTTTTTTTTAGGTTCGCCGCAGGTTTTTATAGCGTCAGGTACCCCCATCAATTATCTAATAAAGGTTTAACCCCCTTGATCGCCCCCCAGGTAACCCTTTCACCCCCTATCACCACTGTCGCTAAGCGATCGTTTTTCTGATCGCTGTCTTAGCGTCGGTGATGCAGATCGGTAGCCAGTAATTTTTTTTAGGTTCGCCGCAGGTTTTTATAGCGTCAGGTACCCCCATAAATTATCTAATAAAGGTTTTAACCCCCTAATTGCCCCTAGTTAACCCTTTCACCAGTGATCATCATATAAGTGTTACGGGTGACGCTGGTTAGTTAGTTTGCTTTTTATAGTGTCAGGGCACCCGCCGTATATAACCCAATAAAGGTTTAACCCCCTGATCGCCCGGCGGGTGATATCAATTAGGTTTTAGCATCAGAGAGGGTCTGCGTCACACCCCAGGCAGCGTCAGGTTAGTGCCAGTAATGCTAACACCCAGGCGTGAAGCATACACCCTCCTTAGTGGTATAGTATCTGAACAGATCAATATCTGATCTGATCAGATCTATACTAGCGTCCCCAGCAGTTTAGGGTTCCCAAAAACGCAGTGTTAGCGGGATCAGCCCAGATACCTGCTAGCACCTGCGTTTTGCCCCTGCGTCCAGCCCAGGCCACCCAAGTGCAGTATCAATCGATCGCTGTCACTTACAAAACACAACACACATAACTGCAGCGTTCGCAGAGACAGGCCTGATCCCTGCGACTCCAGTGCTGTAGGAGGTGATTTCACCACCACAGTTAAAAAAAAAAAAGCAAATATGCCGAAGCATTGGGGCAGCAGGGGCGGAGGAGCGATTTTGCTCCTAATGCCGCGTACATACGGTCGAAATTCCGACGGAGGCTTGCCCGTGGAAAAGTCCGACCATGTGTGTGCGGCATAACTTTTTTGCGGGAGGATGCCCCCATGCTTCGGCATATATAAATGGTGCATGTATGCCCATCATTAGAAGTGGGTGGATGAAGGGCGGTATTCTAATGGTGGGCATACCCACCCGATCAATCTCTTTTTTCATTCAGCCAACTGGCTGCATGAAAAAAAAGATTACAATACATGTCCAACAAGGACCAGCAACGTACTGGTATGTTGCTGGACTTTGAATGGTTATACCAGATTGATGCCTGCGGGTTTAGGTATCATCTTGGTATCATTCTTTTCAGCCAGCGGCCGGCTTTCATGTAAAAGCAATCCTAGTGGCTAATTAGCCTCTGGACTGCTTTTACAAGCAGTGGGAGGGAATGTCCCCCCCCCGGATATAAAAAGCGCCATTGGGAAATTGGGAAAGCATTTTATCACACCGATCTTGGTGTGGTCAGATGCTTTGAGGGCAGAGGAAAGATCTAGGGTCTAGACCCCAGTTTTTTCAAAAAAAGAGTACCTGTCACTACCTATTGCTATCATAGGGGATATTTACATTCCCTGAGATAATAATAAAAATGATAAAAAAAAAAAAAATATGGAAGGAACAATTTAAAAATAAAATAAAAAAGCAAAATTAATAATAAAAAAAAAAAGCACCCCTGTCCTGCCCTGCTCTTGCCCAATGGCGAACGCAAGCGTCGGTCTGGCCTCATATGTAAACAGCAATTGCACCATGCATGTGAGGTATCACTGCGAAGGTCAGATCGAGGGCAGTAATTTTAGCAGTAGACCTCCTCTGTAAATCTAACGGGGTAACCTGTAAAGGCTTTTAAAGGCTTTTAAAAATGTATGTAGTTTGTCGCCAATGCGCGTTTGTGCAAAATTTTAAAGCATGTCGTGTTTGGTATCTATGTACTCGGCCTAAGATCATCTTTTTTATTTCATCAAACATTTGGGCAATATAGTGTGTTTTAGTGCATTAAAATTAAAAAAAGTGTATTTTTTCCCCAAAAAATGCGTTTGAAAAATCGCTGCGCAAATACTGTGTAGAAAAAAAAATGCAACACCCACCATTTTATTCTGTAGGGCCTTTGCTTTGAAAATATATATAATGTTTGGGGGTTCAACATAATTTTCTTGCAAAAAAAAATATGTTTTCATGTAAACAAAAAGTGTCAAAAAGGGCTTTGTCTTCAAGTGGTTAGAAGAGTGGATGTAAGCTTCCTAATGTTGTGTATAAAATGCCAGAACAGTTCAAAACCCCCCCAAATGACCCCATTTTGGAAAGTAGACACCCCAAGCTATATACTGAGAGGCATGTCGAGTCCATGGAATATTTTATATGTTGACACAAGTTGCAGAAAAAAGACAATTTTTTTTTTTTTTGCACAAAGTTGTCACTAAATGATATATTGCTCAAACATGCCATGGGCATATGTGGAATTACACCCCAAAATACATTCTGCTGCTTCTCCTGAGTACGGGGATACCACATGTGTGAGACTTTTTGGGAACCTAGCCGCGTACGGGACCCCAAAAACCAATCACCGCCTTCAGGCTTTCTAAGGGTGTAAATTTTTGATTTCACTTCTCACTGCCTATCACAGTTTCGGAGGCCATGGAATGCCCAGATGGCACAAAACCCCCAAAAATGACCCCATTTTGGAAAGTAGACACCCCAAGCTATTTGCTGAGAGGTATTGTGAGTATTTTGCAGATCTCGCTTTTTGTCACAAAGTTTTGAAAATTGAAAAAAAAAAAAAAAAAAATGTTCTTTCTTCATTTTCAAAAACAAATGAGAGCTGTAAAATACTCACCATGCCTCTCAGCAAACAGCTTGGGGTGTCTACTTTCCAAAATGGGGTCATTTGGGGGGGTTTTGTGCTATTTTGGCATTTTATGGCCTTCGAAACTGTGATAGGTAGTGAGGAGTCCAATCAAAAATTTGTGCCTAGAAATCCTGAAGGCGGTGCTTGGTTTTCGGGGTCCCGTACGCGGCTAGGCTCCTAAAAAGTCCCACACATGTGGTATCCCCGTACTCAGGAGAAGCAGCAAAATGTATTTTGGGGAGCAATTCCACATATAACCATGGCATGTGTGAGCAATATATCATTTAGTGACAACTTTTTGTAATTTTTAATTTTTTTTTGTCATTATTCAATCACTTGGGACAAAAAAAAAAAATATTCAATGAGCTCAACAGGCCTCTCAGCAATTTCCTTGGGGTGTCTACTTTCTAAAATGGGGTAATTTGGGGGGGTTTTGTGCTATTTTGGCATTTTATGGCCTTCAAAACTGTGATAGGTAGTGAGGAGTGAAATCAAAAATTTGCGCCCTTAGAAATCCTGAAGGCGGTGCTTGGTTTCCGGGGTCCCGTACGTGGCTAGGCTCCTAAAAAGTCCCACACATGTGGTATCCCCGTACTCAGGAGAAGCAGCAGAATGTATTTTGGGGTGCAATTCCACATATAACCATGGCATGTGTGAGCAATATATCATTTAGTGACAACTTTTTGTAATTCTTTTTTTTTTTTTGTCATTATTCAATCACTTGGGACAAAAAAAAATATTCAATGGGCTCAACATGCCTCTCAGCAATTTCCTTGGGGTGTCTACTTTCCAAAATGGGGTCATTTGGGGGGGGGTTTGTACTGCCCTGCCATTTTAGCACCTCAAGAAATGAGATAGGCAGTCATAAATGTAAAGCTGTGTAAATTCCAGAAAATGTACCCTAGTTTGTAAACGCTATAACTTTTGCGCAAACCAATAAATATACGCTTATTGACATTTTTTTTACTAAAGACATGTGGCTGAATACATTTTGGCCTAAATGTATGACTAAAATTGAGTTTATTCGATTTTTCTTATAACAAAAAGTAGAAAATATCATTTTTCATTCAAAATTTTCGGTCTTTTTCCGTTTATATCGCAAAAAATAAAAATCGCAGAGGCAATCAAATACCATTAAAAGAAATCTCTATTTGTGGGAAGAAAAGGACGCAAATTTCGTTTCGGTACAACATTGTATGTCTGCACAATTTACAGTTAAAGCAGCGCAGTGAAAAATTCTGAAATCATTTTTGGTCCTTTAGCTACCAAATGGTCCGGGGCTTAAGTGGTTAAGGTTCAACCTCTTTTCTTCTAATTTTAATAAATGGCCATGTGTCTTATTAAACTCCCTTCCGCCGAAAGATTTTATCCCTATTGTGGGGTCACCAGTATGGTATTTGTAAATTGAAATCATATCCCTCTCAAGCATCTCTTCAGTGCTCGTACCCTTTCTTCATAACTAATATCCTCCAGACACTTTATTAGCTTTGTTGCCCTTCTCTGTACTCGATCCATTTCCAGCACATCCTTTCTGAGGACCAGTGCCCAGAACTGGACAGCATACTCCAGGTGAGGCCGGACCAGAGTGTTGTAGAGTGGGAGATTATCGCTTTATCTCTTGAGGTAATGGCCTTTTTAATGCATGCCAATATTCTGTTTTCTTTGTTAGTAGCAGCTTGGCATTGCATGCCATTGCTGAGCCTACTGTATAATCTACTAGGACCCCCATGTCCTTTTCCATCCTTGATTCCCCCAGAGGTTCTCCCCCCTAGTGAGTAGATTGCATTCATATTTTTGCCACCCAAATGCATTATTTTACATTTTCCCACATTAAACCTCATTTGCCATGTAGTTGCCCACCCCATTAATTTGTTCAGATTTTCTTGCAAGGTTTCCACATCCTGCAGAGAAGTTATTTCCCTGCTTAGCTTAGTATCGTTCGCAAATACAGAGATAGAACTGTTTACCTCATCCTCCAGGTCGATTATGAACCAATTAAATAGGATTGGACCCAGCACAGAACCCTGTGGGACCCCACTTTCCACCCCTGACCATTCCAAATACTCCCCATTGATCACCACCCTCTGAACTCGCCCTTGTAGCCAGTTTTCAATTCATGTACTTACCCTATGGCCCATGCCAACGGACCTTACTTTGTACAGTAAACGTTTATGGGGAACTGTGTCAAATGATTTTGCAAAATCCAGATACAGCACGTCTGCAGCCTACCTTTATCTAGATGGCAGCTATCCTCCTCATAGAAGGTTAATAGATTGGTTTGGCAAGAACGATTCTTCATGAATCCATGCTGATTACTGCTAATGATACCGTTTTCATTACTAAAATCTTGTAAATAATCCCTTATCATCACCTCCAAAAGCTTGCATAATATTGATGTTAGGCCAACTAGTCTGTAATTCCCAGGGATGTATTTTGGCCCTTTTTTAAATATTGGTGCTACATTGACTTTTTTCCAATCAGCTGGTACCATTCCAGTCAGTAGACTGTCAGTAAAAATTAGGAACAATGGTCTGGCAATTACTTGACTGAGTTCCCTAAAGACCCTCGGGTACAAGCCATCTGGTCCCGGTGACTTATTAATGTTAAGTTTTCCAAGTCTATTTCTAATTATGTTCTCTGTTAGCCATGAGGGTACTTCCTGAGATGTGTCATGAGGATAAACACTGCAGTATTGGTTACTGAAGTCCCCTGATTCCCTCATGAAGATTTTCTTCCTCATTCTTAATGGGGCCAATATGGTCTGTCCTCCCCTTTTTACTGTTTATATACTTAAATAATTTCTTGGGATTTTTTTTGCTCTCCTCCGTTATGTGTCTTTCGTGTTCTATCTTAGCCGCCCTTAGCACCCTTACATTTCTTGTTGCAGTCTGAATGCTGATGAAGATCTCTCAGCCTTGTATTTCTTGAAGGCCTTCTCCTTTGCTTTTTTATGCATTTTTACATTGGAGTTAAGCCATCCAGAACTTTTGTTCGCTCTTCTAAATGTATTTCCCAATGGGATGCACTGGCTAATGCCCTTATTTAATATGCTCTTAAAGCAAACCCATCTCTCCTCCGTGTTCTTTGTTCCTAAGATTTTATCCCAATTTATATCTTCTAGCAAGGTTCGTAGTTTAGGGAAGTTGGCTCTTTTGAAATTCAGTGTCTTTGTTTTCCCCTTATGTTTCCTATTTGTGTGATTTATATTGAAGCTAATTCACCTGTGATTGCTGTTTCCTAAATTGCCCCTTATTTCCACATCCATGATCAGGTCTTTATTGTTAGGTCTAGTAACGCTTTGTTTCTAGTTGGTGTGTCTACCATCTGACCCATGAAATTATCCTGTAAGACATTTAGGAACTGGCAAGCCTTAGACAAATGCACGTTTCCTTCCGCTCCAGTCTATGTCTGGATAATTAAAATCCCTCATTATGATCAGTAGTGTATTTAGGTTTTGTGCTGCCCTAGGCCTATCTAAACTCATGACCCCCCAATTTAAATAGGACTTACCCCTTCCTGTCAAGGCCACACCCCTTTCTGTTTAAGACCCACCCTGAAATTTTCATTTACATTGCGGCCAATGGATTCCCTTAATTTGCATAGATTTCCTCTCACTTCCTGTTTGGCTAGGGGACAGGAAGTGAAGGGAAATCTCTGCAATGGGACAGGGATGGTAAAAAAATAAACTGACAGGTACCTTTAGTTAACCCTCCCTTACTCTATCCAAAAAAAAAAAAAGTGTTGCCTACAGTTCTACTTTAACCCCTTCCATACCGGACCATAGCAGAATGACGCCGGCAGGAACCCCCTCTCCCTCTGGGTGGACGTCATATGACGTCCTCCGCTTTGAGAGGGGATATCTGAATGATGCCTGCAGCTAGAGGCATCATTCAGATATCCTTGTTTGCAGCCGGCGATCCTGCGCACAATAAGAACGATCATAGCGGCGGTTCCGCCGCTTGATCGTTCTTATAGGCGGCGGGAGGGGACATTCTCCCCTCCCGCCGCCATCCGGTGCTTCTCCCGGTTCTCCCGTGCGATTGGGGACCCGGAGAGGATCGTCGGCGCCGTTGGTGGGTCACGTGATGAGCATAGAGATGACTGGTGACCAGATGGCTAAATTTATATCAAACTGAGTATGTGTGAACACATAGAGATTGTGCCAGTGAGTGCAGGACTGGTAAGAGCTTAAACTTTAGCAAGCTGACTTTCCTTTCGTTTTGAGACGTTCTTTCTTAACCCCTTCCGTACCGGGCCATTGTAAAATGACGCCGGAAGGAACCCTCTCTTCCTCTGGGTGTACGTCATATGACGTCCTGGGTTTGAGGGGGGATATCTGAATGATGCCTGCAGCTAGAGGCATCATTCAGATATCCTTTTTTTCAGCCGGCGATCCTGCGCACCATAAGAATGATCATAGAGGTGGTTCCACCGCTTGATCGTTCTTATAGGTGGCGGGAGGGGACATCCCCCCCCTCCCGCCGCCATCCGGTGCTTCTCCGGGCTCTCCCGTGCGATCCGGGACCCGGAGAGGATCGTCGGCGCCGTTGGTGGGTCACATGATGAGCATTGAGAAGACTGGTGACCAGATGGTCTCTATGATCGTCGGAGGACCCGGGCGCGATGTGATGACGTCACGCCCGGGTCCTCAAATGTAAACAAAGCCGCCATTGCGGCTAGTAAGTATGAGATCGGTGAAAAAAATTTCACTGATCTCATGCTTTCCAGCCTGGAGGAGAGATGTGGGGTCTTATTGACCCTGCATCTCTCCATAAAGAGGACCTGTCACACACATTCCTATTACAAGGGATGTTTACATTTCTTGTAATAGGAATAAAAGTGATAAAAAAAAAAAGTGTAAAAAAAATAGTAAAAAAAAAAAAAAAAAAGTTAAATAAAATAAAAAATATATATATATTTTTTTAAAATGCCCGTCCCCAATAGCTCGCGCTTAGAAGCGAACACACACGTAAGTCCCGCCCGCATATGTAAACGCCGTTCAAACCACACATGTGAGGTATCGCCGCGTGCGTTAGAGCGCGTGCAACAATTCTAGCTCTAGACCTCCTCTGTAACTCTAACCTGGTAACCTGTAAAAAATTTCAAAGCGTCGCCTATGGAGATTTTTAAGTACCGAAGTTTGGCGCCATTCCATGAGTGTGCGCAATTTTAAAGCGTGACATGTTAGGTATCTTTTTACTCGGCGTAACATAAGCTTTCATATTTTACCAAAAAATTGGGCTAACTTTACTTTTTTTTTTAATTCATGAAACCATTTTTTTTCCCTCAAAAAAGGCGTTTGAAAAATTATTGCGCAAATACCGTGCAAGATAAAAAGTTGCAACGACCGAAATTTTATTCCCAAGGGTGCCTGCTAAAAAAAAACATATATAATGTTTCGGGGTTCTGAGTAATTTTCTAGCAAAAGAATGATGATTTGTACATGTAGGAGAGAAGTGCCAGAATTGGCCCGGTATTGAAGTGGTATAAAAAGCCCTGTATGGAAGTGGTTAAGCACAAATTTCTGATAATTTTATGGAGAGAACTAAGAAGATATAACCATGTCAATGGTGAAGCAGAAAACGTATAGCACAGTGAGGAAGGTTTCTGGTCCAGGATGATAGGGCATTTAAAATTAGAAGCAGCGTCCCCCCCCCCCTCACAGTTGCGGAATGCCGGCCGCCTGCATACCGGAAGCAATGCGGCCGCTTTATGGGGGTGCTAGACTAATTTGCCTCTCAGCCCAATCTGCCCCATAAAACTGGCGCTACACTAATAGTGTAGCGCAAGCCGGCGGAGACTCTTTCCGTGCTGCCCCCCTGCAAAGTGCTGCCCTAGGCCTGGGCCTTGTTGGCCTAGGCCAGGATACAGCATTGATTATGATGACACTTCCCATCCTTTCTGCTAATCCAAATTGTGATAGGAGGTCCGTCTTCCCCTCATCCCTCAGGTTAGGGGGCCTATATCATACTCCCAGTATTATTTTCCCCTTAGTTTCATTCCTTTAGAGCTCTACCCATAAGGATTCCACCTTCTTCTCAGCTCCCTTAGTGATGTCATCTCTCACATTAACTGTTGTAATCCGCTGTAAACTGCTTCTAACCTCTAGAGCCTAGGCTGGACCTGGGTGTATGGAGTCTCTCTGATCGATCGGATAATTTAAGACACACACAGAATATGGTGAATCCCAATTACACTGGTTTATTGCATACAAGCTTATTTTGTACAATCCAAGACGAGAGGAACCGCCCCTGGTTAAACCCACCAAGGAACAGTTCCTTTATTATACAAATTGCATATTAACAGGTTACACAAGCTAAACTGCCCAGAGATGGCAGAAGGCAAGTTTATCTAAATAGAACTCACTGCAAAATCCGGCCGTTGAGCCAGATCCTGAAACATGGGACACTTCTTTAAGGAAGTAGCCTAACCACACGTCATACATATCCTGTCATTCTGACTCAACTGTGTAAGTGACATATAGCAAGAAAAACATTCTATACATTTCTACAATAACAAGTATTAAAGAATAACTCTAAAGGTGAAATAACAAGTCTTAAAGAATAACTCTAAAGGTGAAATAACAAGTCTTAAAGAATAACTCTAAAGGTGAAATACACTAGGGATAACCTTACAATCCCTCCTTTGATCATGCATACAGAATGTATGTATTGATCAATCACTAATATACCATCTTTGCTTTAGGGCAATCATTGACATTCCAAGTGCAGGGTCTCTTCTTTTTGCTCTTAAAGCGGAGGTTCTGCGTGGCATACTTTTTTTTTTTGTTATTCATTCTATGTAAATACCTTAGCAAAGTAATTACTCACGTCCGCCGCTCTTTAAAACACCCCCCGTCCGTTTTGCGGTAAAAAAAGAGTTTATAAAACTCTTCCTGCTTTTTCCATCTTGCTTGTGGGCATCTTGAAGCCCACAAGCATATCCTTCCGGGTAGAGATGAATGCCTCTCTCCCGGCATTCAGCGCTGGATCTCGCGCATGCGCAGTGTTGACGGCGAGCAGCGCCGTCAACACTTCCTGGTTTCCATGACAACGTGCCTAAACATTTAAAGTACACGCCCAGTAGTGATGAAAGCCAAAGAAAAAGAAACAGCAGGAACGTCTCACTCTATAGACACAGCTTGGCATGTAATGTTTATTTCTCCCTCTCTGCCAAATTAATTATAACAATTTTTTTTTCAATAAAGAGCATATACATAGATATATCTAAAATATTCTTCAAAAAAATAATTTAATTTTAGGTGTATTTGTGTGTATATATATATATATATATATATATATATATATATATATATACATATACACACACATAATAAATTAATCCATGTTTAGATACGTGTGTGTGTATATATATATATATATATATATATATATATACATACATACATACATACACACACATATTTTTATATATATATATATATATATATATATATAAAAATATTTAATTACATAAAAATATTTAATTATATATATATATATATATATATATATATATATATATATTGTGAGGGGGTTAGCTCGGCAGCGGGTGTGTGTGACCCCCGGGATGGGCTCCCCACACAAAACAGGCCCAGCAAACGGAGGTTGTGGTTTTCAAAATCAAAAAAAGGTGCGGTTTATTTTCTATTTACAGTGACAAAACACAGCAAAGCAAAAGAAACATAACCAAAATAAATCCTGGTCAAGTTGACCTCTGACTAAACATACAGGTTTCCTAACTAACAACTGGGATCAGCCTAGTGCTGTCCTAGTCCCTAAGTCCCTGGTTTTAAATGTCCAAGCAAATAGCCACACAGGCTTTTTCTCACCGCACAGGGGTTCACTCTCCCTAGACAGTCCACACAGGTCTGGTTCCAGGCATGAGCTAACATCTAATGAAGCTGGGAGTTCTTATAGAGGCCTAAATGAGCTGACAAGCTTCAGCTGGTCTCATCAACTCCCTGTCTGCACGACGCCCAGCCCTCTCCCTAGAGGTATGAGTCATCCATGAGCCCACTAGCCTTATACAACTCTCCACCTAGTTGTATAAGTTGGCGTAAAGCCTGAATCTGGGCGAAATATATCTACCCCCCTGGATGCAACCAGGTGACTTTACCTTCCTGCTGTCACATACCCCCCCCTCTTGTTTTAACCTCGGGGTTGGAACACCAGCAATCAGGCATTCATGTACTCGAGACAAAGCATCCACATTCCCCATTTGAACGCCAGGGCGATGCTTTACTGTGAAGTTGAATTCCTGGAGGGCCAGGAACCACCTATTCACTCTTCTATTTGTTTCCTTGTTTTGAGCCATCCACTTTAACGGAGCGTGATCCGTAACCATGTCAAAGTGCCTACCTAGCAGGTAGTACCGAAGGGAATCTAGAGCCCACTTCACCGCTAAACACTCCTTTTCAACGGTGGCGTAATTTACCTCATGGGACTTCAACTTCCTGCTGAGGTAAATGACTGGGTGCTCTTCCCCGTTCCAGACCTGGGACAATACTGCTCCTAACCCCACATCTGACGCATCACTTTGTACGACAAAGTCTTTAGAGAAGTCGGGTGAGTACAACACTGGCTGGCTACATAAGGCTTGTTTCAAGAATTGGAATGCTGCCTCAGCCTCGGGGGTCCATTTAATCATGACCGACCCTTTCCCCTTCGTCAGGTTGGTTAGGGGCACAGCCTTAGAAGCAAAGTGGGGAATGAATCGCCGATAATACCCAGCGATTCCCAGAAAGGCTCGTACCTGCTTCTTGCTGTTGGGACGTGGCCAACTCTGGATGGCCTCGACTTTGTTGAGTTGGGGTTTTATTACTCCCCTCCCAATGGTGTACCCAAGATATTTGGCCTCCTCCTGCCCAATGGTACACTTCTTGGGGTTAGCCGTAAACCCCGCTTCCCGAACAGAGTCCAGGACTGCTTGCACTTTTGGCAGATGTGAGGCCCAATCTGTGCTATGGACAATTACGTCATCCAGGTAAGCCGCAGCATACTTCCGATGGGGCCTCAGCATCTGGTCCATTATCCGCTGGAATGTGGCCGGCGCATTCTGTAACCCGAACGGCATTCTTTTATATTGGAACGCCCCGTCTGGGGTTACAAATGCGGTTTTCTCTTTGGCCGACTTGGCCAGGGGGATTTGCCAATACCCTTTTGTGAGGTCAAGAGTCGTCATGTATCGGGCTGTTCCCAGCCGGTCGATCAACTCATCTATACGTGGCATGGGGTAGGTGTCAAATTTTGTAACTTTGTTCAACTGACGAAAATCGTTACAAAATCGCCAGCTCCCATCCGGTTTAGGCACCAGCACGATGGGACTAGACCAATCACTTTGGGACTCCTCTATCACCCCTAAGTTCAGCATTTTCTGTACTTCCTCCCGTATTGCCTCCCGTCGAGCCTCTGGGATCCGATAGGGTTTTAACTTCACCCTTTCACCGGGCGGGGTAATGATGTCATGCTCTACCCCAGATGTTTGTCCCGGCAGCTCAGAGAATACCTCCTTGTTGCGAAGCACAAACTCCTTAACCTCCTGTTGTTGGGGTTGTGACAAGGTGGCTGCTATTCCAACCTCAGGAATCACGCAACCAGTTTGAGCTGGTGACCAAGTGTCTGCGACTAGGGACTCTCTATCCCTCCAGGCTTTCAACAGATTAACGTGATAGATCTGTTCGGGCTTTCGCCTTCCTGGTTGTCTGACCTTGTAATTCACTTCGCTCACTTTTTCCATTATCTCGTAGGGGCCTTGCCATTTGGCAAGGAATTTACTTTCAACCGTAGGGACAAGTACCAATATCCTATCCCCCGGGGAAAAGGTACGGGTCTTGGCTCCACGGTTGTACACTCTCTGCTGTGCCAACTGCGCTTGGGCCAAATGTTCCTTCACGATGGGCATTACCTGTGCAATTCGATCTTGCATCAGGGCGACATGCTCAATCACACTCCTGTGGGGAGAACTCTCACTTTCCCAAGTTTCCTTGGCAATATCCAACAGCCCTCTTGGGTGTCTCCCATACAGTAACTCAAAGGGGGAGAATCCCGTAGAGGATTGGGGCACCTCCCTAATAGCAAACATCAAATAAGGAAGTAAACAGTCCCAATCCTTTCCATCTCTATCCACCACTTTCTTCAACATTTGTTTTAGGGTTTTGTTGAATCTTTCAACCAGCCCATCGGTTTGGGGGTGATACACAGACGTACGCAATTGCGTCACTTTGAACAATTTACACAGCTCTTTCATAACCCGGGACATAAAGGGTGTACCTTGGTCCGTAAGCAGTTCTTTACAAATACCCACCCGGCTAAAAACAAGAGATAGCTCTTTGGCTATGGTTTTGGCCGAGGTATTTCGGAGAGGGATCGCTTCTGGATAACGGGTGGCATAGTCCATTATAACTAATATGTACTGGTGCCCCCTAGCGGACTTGATTATAGGACCTACCAAATCCATGGCGATCCTCTCAAACGGGACCTCAATGATGGGTAGAGGGACCAGCGGGCTACGGAAATGTGGCATCGGGGCCAACCTCTGACACACAGGGCAGGAGGAACAATAATTTTCTACGTCCTTCATCACCCCCGGCCAATAGAATCTCTGTAATACCCTCTCTCGGGTTTTCTCTGTCCCCAGATGACCTCCAAGAATGTGCCCATGGGCCAACTCCAACACCAACTTCCTGTAAGGTTTGGGCACCACAAGCTGCTCAACGGTTTCTTCTGCCCTTTTTGCCACCCGATACAGTAGGTCCTTCTCTACGCTGAAGTATGGGTAAGTGCAGGTATTATCTGGGTTCACTAACTCGCCATCTATTTTCACTACGTTTTCCCGTGCCTTTATTAGGGTGGGGTCTTTCAACTGTTCTGTGGCAAAGTTTTCCCTGTGAACCTCAAGATCAGAAAACTCCACAGACGGTAGGTTTTCGTCTGAGGAGGTGGGCTCCTCTCCAGTTTCTTGAGTCTCCCCTGCCAATACTGATAAGGGAAATTCCGGAGAGTCCTCACCACTCTCAGGGGAGTTCTGGCTATCACATTCCTGGTACATAGGGGCACCAGTGAGGGGCTCAGGATCATCCCACAGTTCCCAGAACTTCGGAAAATCCCTTCCCACAATGGCGTCATACGGTAACTGAGATACTAAGCCCACTGGATGAGAGAGGGTACCTTTGGGGGTCTCGAAACACACTGTAGTCACTGGATACTCTCGGGTGTCCCCATGCACACAAATAACAGCTACCTTGCTATTCCCAGAGACCTCTGTTTTATCTAACTCAGCCTTTATCAGGGTCACAAGGCTACCTGAATCCAGCAATACCACAACATTTCTACCATTAACACACATTTTGCATAAATGTTTCTCAGTTCCTCGAATGGCAGTGCATGCGACTGTCGCACACAGCGACTGACGTCTGTCCGTCAGAAAGTCACATTGCATGGGTTCCTCCACAACCGGGCAATTGGCTGCAATATGTCCCGCTTGCCGGCAGCGGTAGCAAACGATCCTTCTTGCCGCCTCTTGAGCCGCTGATTTCCCAGGCTGTTCTCGCCAAACTTGGGGTAGAGCTCCCACCCTCTCACTCTCTCCACCCTTACCCCTTGGAATCCTCTTATCCGCCCCTGGGGATGGTCTGGTCTTAGGGTGGAAAGTCCGAGTGTCTCTGGAAGAGGCCGTCAGGTTCTCTGTAGCCAAGTATTTCTCCACACGATCCACAAGACCATCGGCCGTCTCTGGGTCTCCATGGCTTACCCACTTTTAGATGGCAGTAGGAAGAGCTCTCAAAAACCGATCCATTACAACACGTTCCACAATCTTTGGTGCGGACAAAGTCTCTGGCTGTAGCCACTTTCTGCTCAGGTGAATGAGATCATACATTTGAGACCTGGGGGGTTTTCCAAGCTGGAAAGTCCAGTTATGCACACGCTGAGCCCGGACAGCCTGGGTGACACCCAGCCTTGCCAATATTTCAGCTTTTAGCATCACATAGTCTTTTGCTTGGTCAGGCTCTAGGTCATAGTAAGCCTTCTGCGATTCACCAGTTAACAGAGGAGCCACCAGTCCAGCCCACTGCTCCTCAGGCCACTTTTCTCTTTCAGCAGTCCTTTCAAATGTGGTCAAAAATACCTCTGGATCATCCTCTCCAGTCATTTTTGTCAATAAACGACTCACCCCAAAGGACGCGGTATTAGTGGGACGGCTTTCCTCACTGGTCTGCGGACGTTGCTGCATTACTGCTTCCATTTGTTGTAGTCTCTGCTCTTGCTTCTGTAACAGGTCTATGAAGCGGGCCTCAGATTGCTGCTGGGCTTGTTGATGAGCTTGCTGCTGGGCTGCAAGGCTCCTTTGCAAACCTGCATTTGTCTGCTGTTGATTGGCATTTGCTAGAGCCAGCTGTTTCAGTATCTCCTCCATGCTGGCTTAAAAAAAACTGCCTGCATTCTCCACCAACTGTGAGGGGGTTAGCTCGGCAGCGGGTGTGTGTGACCCCCGGGATGGGCTCCCCACACAAAACAGGCCCAGCAAACGGAGGTTGTGGTTTTCAAAATCAAAAAAAGGTGCGGTTTATTTTCTATTTACAGTGACAAAACACAGCAAAGCAAAAGAAACATAACCAAAATAAATCCTGGTCAAGTTGACCTCTGACTAAACATACAGGTTTCCTAACTAACAACTGGGATCAGCCTAGTGCTGTCCTAGTCCCTAAGTCCCTGGTTTTAAATGTCCAAGCAAATAGCCACACAGGCTTTTTCTCACCGCACAGGGGTTCACTCTCCCTAGACAGTCCACACAGGTCTGGTTCCAGGCATGAGCTAACATCTAATGAAGCTGGGAGTTCTTATAGAGGCCTAAATGAGCTGACAAGCTTCAGCTGGTCTCATCAACTCCCTGTCTGCACGACGCCCAGCCCTCTCCCTAGAGGTATGAGTCATCCATGAGCCCACTAGCCTTATACAACTCTCCACCTAGTTGTATAAGTCGGCGTAAAGCCTGAATCTGGGCGAAATATATCTACCCCCCTGGATGCAACCAGGTGACTTTACCTTCCTGCTGTCACAATATATATATATATATAATGTGTGTGTAATTAAATTTTTTATATATATATATATATATATATATATATATATATATATATATATACACATACACACACACATAATAAATTAATCCATGTTTATATACGTGTGTGTGTGTGTGTATATATATATATATATATACACACACGTATATAAACATGGATTAATTTATTATGTGTGTGTGTATATATGTATATATATATAAAAATATTTAATTATATATATAATTAAATATTATATATATATATATATATATATATATATATATATATATATATATATATATACATATATACACACACACACACATAATAAATTAATCCATGTTTATATACGTGTATATATATATATATATATATATATATATATATATATATACACACACACACACGTATATAAACATGGATTAATTTATTATGTGTGTGTGTGTATATATGTATATATATATATATATATATATAAAAATATTTAATAATATATATATATATTAGATATGTGTGTATATATATATATATATATATATATATATATATATATATATATATATATATATATAGTTGTGTGTATATATATATATATAATGTTTATTAATATTTTATTAAAATTCGAAAAAATTAATTTTAGTTAAATAAAAAAAAAAAGTAGAGTAGAGAAATTTGGTTAATTATTTTTAAAGTTTAATTTTCTACAGTTATAGACTATGTACAGACTTGTTAAATATTATTAATAATCATGAAAATAAACACAAACATTTTCCAAAGCAAAAATGTTTATTTTTTCTAAATAAAAACCATGTAAACTGTAGAAATCCATTTATAATAATAAAAAAAAATATTTACATTTATATTATATTGTTTATTTTAACATCGCAAACTATACAGATATTTACACCAAAAATTACATATTTGTATGCTTATTTAGCAACTTTTGGAAATCGTGACATGTGTTCCTTTACTGCCACACTTGTTTCAGGCCTTTCAATTGGGGCAATGTTCCTTGGCATGAGTTTGTTTTTGGATTCCCAAGAACAAATAAGTGTACCCTCAACAATGCTAATCATGTCGGATAGCATAATGTAAAGATGTTCGTTATTCATGTTTTCAAAAACATTACGGACAACCCATTTTTTTCTACCTCTTGGAAATTCCAGATTTTTACGTTCAACAAGAAATTCTTGGCCACTTTCATCTTTTTTTTTGGTCAGAGCGGGGTTTCGTACTACATTGTGATTGTGGCATAAAGCTGCCAATTTTGTCCTTGCTTCCATCGAATCAAATCTGTAATGAATTCTTTTGGGCCGATATTTAACCACTTAAGCCCCGGACCATTTGGTAGCTAAAGGACCAGAGGTGAATTCAGAATTTTGCACTGCGCTGCTTTAACTGTAAATTGTGCGGACATGCAATGTTGTACCCAAACGAAATTTGCGTCCTTTTCTTCCCACAAATAGAGCTTTCTTTTAATGGTATTTGATTGCCTCTGCGATTTTTATTTTTTGCGATATAAACGGAAAAAGACCGAATTTTTTTAAAAAAAATGATATTTTCTACTTTTTGTTATAAGAAAAATCGAATAAACTCAATTTTAGTCATACATTTAGGCCAAAATGTATTCAGCCACATGTCTTTAGTAAAAAAAATGTCAATAAGTGTATATTTATCGGTTTGCGCAAAAGTTATAGCGTTTACAAACTAGGGTACATTTTCTGGAATTTACACAGCTTTTAATTTATGACTGCCTATCTCATTTCTTGAGGTGCTAAAATGACAGGGCAGTACAAACCCCCCCCCCAAATGACCCCATTTTAGAAAGTAGACACCCCAAGGAAATTGCTGAGAGGCATGTTGAGCCCATTGAATATTTTTTTTTTGTCCCAAGTGATTGAATAATGACAAAAAAAAAAAAAAAATTACAAAAAGTTGTCACTAAATGATATATTGCTCACACATGCCATGGTTATATGTGGAATTGCACCCCAAAATACATTCTGCTGCTTCTCCTGAGTACGGGGATACCACATGTGTGGGACTTTTTAGGAGCCTAGCCACGTACGGGACCCCGGAAACCAAGCACCGCCTCCAGGATTTCTAAGGGCGCAAATTTTTGATTTCACTCCTCACTACCTATCACAGTTTTGAAGGCCATAAAATGCCAAAATAGCACAAAACCCCCCCAAATGACCCCATTTTGGAAAGTAGACACCCCAAGCTGTTTGCTGAGAGGCATGGTGAGTATTTTACAGCTCTCATTTGTTTTTGAAAATGAAGAAAGAACATTTTTTTTTCTTTTTTTTTTCAATTTTCAAAACTTTGTGACAAAAAGCGAGATCTGCAAAATATTCACAATACCTCTCAGCAAATAACTTGGGGTGTCTACTTTCCAAAATGGGGTCATTTGGGGGGGTTTTGTGCCATCTGGGCATTCCATGGCCTCCGAAACTGTGATAGGCAGTGAGAAGTGAAATCAAAAATTGACACCCTTAGAAAGCCTGAAGGCGGTGCTTGGTTTTTGGGGTCCCGTACGCGGCTAGGCTCCCAAAAAGTCTCACACATGTGGTATCCCCGTACTCAGGAGAAGCAACAGAATGTATTTTGGGGTGTAATTCCACATATGCCCATGGCATGTTTGAGCAATATATCATTTAGTGACAACTTTGTGCAAAAAAAAAAAAAAAATTATTTTTTCCGCAACTTGTGTCAACATATAAAATATTTCATGGACTCGACATGCCTCTCAGTATATAGCTTGGGGTGTCTACTTTCCAAAATGGGGTCATTTGGGGGGGTTTTGAACTGTTCTGGCATTTTATACACAACATTAGGAAGCTTACATCCACTCTTCTAACCACTTGAAGACAAAGCCCTTTTTGACACTTTTTGTTTACATGAAAACATTTTTTTTTTTGCAAGAAAATTATGTTGAACCCCCAAACATTATATATATTTTTAAAGCAAAGGCCCTACAGAATAAAATGGTGGGTGTTGCATTTTTTTTTTCTACACAGTATTTGCGCAGCGATTTTTCAAACGCATTTTTTGGGGAAAAAATACACTTTTTTTAATTTTAATGCACTAAAACACACTATATTGCCCAAATGTTTGATGAAATAAAAAAGATGATCTTAGGCCGAGTACATAGATACCAAACACGACATGCTTTAAAATTTCGCACAAACGCGCATTGGCGACAAACTACATACATTTTTAAAAGCCTTTAAAAGCATTTACAGGTTACCCCGTTAGATTTACAGAGGAGGTCTACTGCTAAAATTACTGCCCTCGATCTGACCTTCGCGGTGATACCTCACATGCATGGTGAAATTGCTGTTTACATATGACGCCAGACCGACGCTTGCGTTCGCCATTGGGCAAGAGCAGGGCAGGACAGGGGTGCTTTTTTTTTTTTTTTTTTTTTTTATTATTAATTTTGCTTTTTTATTTTATTTTTAAACTGTTGCTTCCATATTTATTTATTTTTATCACTTTTATTGTTATCTCAGGGAATGTAAATATCCCCTATGATAGCAATAGGTAATGACAGGTACTCTTTTTTGAAAAAACTGGGGTCTATTGGACCCTAGATCTTTCCTCTGCCCTCAAAGCATCTGACCACACCAAGATCGGTGTGATAAAATGCTTTCCCAATTTCCCAATGGCGCTTTTTATATCCGGGGGGGGACATTCCCTCCCACTGCTTGTAAAAGCAGTCCAGAGGCTAATTAGCCACTAGGATTGCTTTTACATGAAAGCCGGCCGCTGGCTGAAAAGAATGATACCAAGATGATACCTAAACCCGCAGGCATCATTCTGGTATAAACATTCAAAGTTCAGCAACATACCAGTACGTTGCTGGTCCTTGTTGGACATGTATTGTAATCTTTTTTTTCATGCAGCCTGTTGGCTGAACGAAAAAAAAAGATTGATCGGTGGGTATGCCCACCATTAGAATACCGCCCTTCATCCACCCACTTCTAATGATGGGCATACATGCACCATTTATATATGCCGAAGCATGGGGGCATCTTCTCGCAAAAGTTATGCCGCGTACACATGGTCAGACTTTTCCACGGGCAAGCCTCCGTCGGAATTTCGACCGTATGTACGCGGCATTAGGAGCAAAATCGGTCCTCCGCTCCTGCTGTCCCAATGCTTCGGCATATATGCTTTTTTTTTTTTAACTGTGGTGGTGAAATTACCTCCTACAGCACTGGAGTCGCAGGGATCAGGCCTGTCTCTGCGAACGCTGCAGTTATGTGTGTTGTGTTTTGCAAGTGACAGTGATCGATCGATACTGCACTTCGGTGGCCTGGGCTGGACGGAGGGGCAAAACGCAGGTGCTAGCAGGTATCTGGGCTGATCCCGCTAACACTGCGTTTTTGGGAACCCTAAACTGCTGGGGACGCTAGTATAGATCTGATCAGATCAGATATTGAGCTGATCAGATACTATACCACTAAGGGGGGTGTATGCTTCACGCGTGGGTGTTAGCGCTACTGGCACTAACCTGACGCTGCCTGAGGTGTGACGCAGACCCTCTCTGACGCTAAAACCTAACTGATATCACCCGCCGGGCGATCAGGGGGTTAAACCTTTATTGGGTTATATACGGCGGGTGCCCTGACACTATAAAAAGCAAACTAACTAACCAGCGTCACCCGTAACACTTATATGATGATCACTGGTGAAAGGGTTAACTAGGGGCAATTAGGGGGTTAAAACCTTTATTAGGTAATATATGGGGGTACCTGACGCTATATAAAAACCTGACGGCGAACCTAAAAAAAAATTACTGGCTACTTATCGGCATCACCGACACTAAGACAACGATCATAAAAACGATTGCTTAGCGACAGTGGTGATAGGGGGTGAAAGGGTTACCTGGGGGGCGATCAGGGGGTTAAACCTTTATTAGATAATATATGGGGGTACCTGACGCTATAAAAACCTGCGGCGAACCTAAAAAAAATTACTGGCTACCGATCAGCATCACCGACGCTAAGACATCGATCAGAAAAATGATCGCATAGTGACGGCGGTGCTAGGGGGTGAAAGGGTTACCTGGGGGGTGATCAAGGGGGTTACACCTTTATTAGGTAATATATGGGGTACCCGACGCTATAAAAACCTGCGGCGAACCTAAAAAAAATTACTGGCTACCGATCAGCATCGCCGACGCTAAGACATCGATCAGAAAAATTATCGCTTAGTGACAGTGGTGATAGGGGGTGAAAGGGTTACCTGGGGGGGCGATCAAGGGGGTTAAACCTTTATTAGGTAATATATGGGGGTACCCGACGCTATAAAAACCTGCGGCGAACCTAAAAAAAATTACTGGCTACCGATCAGCATCACCGACGCTAAGACATCGATCAGAAAAATGATCGCATAGCCACGGCGGTGCTAGGGGGTGAAAGGGTTACCTGGGGGGTGATCAAGGGGGTTAAACCTTTATTAGGTAATATATGGGGGTACCCGACGCTATAAAAACCTGCGGCGAACCTAAAAAAAATTACTGGCTACCGATCAGCATCGCCGACGCTAAGACATCGATCAGAAAAATTATAACTTAGTGACAGTGGTGATAGGGGGTGAAAGGGTTACCTGGGGGGCGATCAAGGGGGTTAAACCTTCATTAGGTAATATATGGGGGTACCCGACGCTATAAAAACCTGCGGCGAACCTAAAAAAAATTACTGGCTACCGATCAGCATCACCGACGCTAAGACATCGATCAGAAAAATGATTGCTTAGTGACAGTGGTGATAGGGGGTGAAAGGGTTATCTGGGGGATGATCAGGGGTTAAACCTTTATTAGGGGGGGGTTAGGGGGCTACACTGGACCTAAACTTAAATGTAGTGACACTTTTACAGTCACAAATGTCACTGATTGCAGTGATCACTAAATAAATGGTCACTGCAATCAGTGACACTGTGACTGGGGGCTGGGGGGGCTGGGGGGTGATCTGGGGGTGTCTGGGGGGGCCTGGGGGGGCGATTTATGTGCCTATGTGTCCTGGTGTCAGTGTAGTGTTGTGTGTACTAACCTGGCATCTTCTCCTGTACGGCGCTCGGTATATGTGAGCGCCCCAGGAGAGATGACATCACTTCCTCCTTCCTGGCAGGCAGGGGAAGCTCTCTCATTCGCCGGGAGCGATCGAGAGGGGGTGGCCGGAATCGAACGGCCGTCCCCTCATGCCGGATCGCTCCCGAAGGTAAAACGACCGCTCACTGTAAAGAAGGGGGGTCCGATCGGACCCCCCAACTATACAAAGGCAATCACGTATATATACGTGATTGTGCCTGTCGGTGCCATTCTGCTGACGTATATTTACAGTGGGCGGTCGTTAAGTGGTTAAGAATCATACTGTGGTATGTTTCAATAACCCCTGTCTGACAAAAAAAAGTTAGATGCTTTATGTCTTTATCCAATTGACTATCCAAGACAATTGTGGACAATGAATGAAATGCAGGTGTGTTTTTGCTTATCCAGGGAACAGGATGATAATCCACACTGAGTGGATCGTGTAAGCATTTGTGCTGTACACCGTCAATTTCCCATTCATGAACATTTACTACATGATATAGTAGAGATTGCCAAAGCTCTCTGAAAACCTTCTCGTCTCCCTCACAATGTCTACTACAAAAATAGAAATGCAGCAAAATGGCTCCAATCCATGGTAAAATTGCGCGGTTTATTTTTTTTTTTGAAATTTGCATCAATTTTCTTCGTATATTTTTCACGTAATGCCACATATCAAATTGATGGTTTATGTTTTTGTATTTTTCGTTTGTCGAAAGTAATTTTCGAATACCAGTGTGTCGATCCGTTCCCACAAATTGAACATCCAATCCATTGTCAATTATGCGATCTAAACATTTGATAAATCCAAACTTCTCCATCGCAACAGAAGAAGTTGTCTGTGACACCTGCACTAGTTCAAAGTCCACAATTTTCTTTGAAATAAAATCCATGAACGTGTATGTAGAATACTTTGCTGAAAACCCTGGGCTATCACATTGCCCATCCCCTAACAAGAACACTGGTTTTCCTAACAATTCCTCAGTGACATTAGAAATCATAGTTTGCCAACTACGATCAATTGCTTTAAAAACAAATGCATTTTGAGCTCTGTGGAAAGAAGTTTTTCCAAACATTTGTATGCCACAGAGATCAAACATTTCCCTAACTTTTGCGTAGCTTCCTCCGGTTAAAGTTACAGCCCCAGAAAGCAAAATATTACCAGCCGAATAATGTTTAATTTTGGGCTGGCTTTCCCAAAGTTTTGAACGGTGAAAATCTGTACAGATCGAGTGAACTGAAATCATTGTGCCAATAATTTTTTTCTCAATCTTTCTGATTTTAGAAAAACAGCCAGGTTCAGGGCAAATCATCGCATAAAGTAGTTTATCAAGGCAGCTTTCAAAAACAATAAATTTGTTCTCTTTCACCAAATTCAAGGGATGAGGAAGTGCATCTTCTGTTTCAATTTCCACCTCACTTTCACAAAGACTATGATCGCCTTTTTGGGGTGTATCACAATCTGACTCGTGAAAGCTCGGATCCTCCAGATAAGCCAATTTTCTTTTAGTCCCAACTTCTGGACTTTCAACATACGGGTTGAAGGCCGATTTACTTTTTCTTGGTATTAGTGAAGGGGTAGACAACACAGGTAAAGAGGGTGAAAAAGAGATCTCCGATTGCACTTCTGTTGTCTTTTGATGACTTTGTGGTGTTGACACTAGAAGTGGTGTCATTAAAAGATCCTCTTTGCTACAATACGAATGTTCTAAAAAAATTGTATCACTTGTACCTTCCGATTCCACAAATTCACAATGTCCAAGGCCAGTTTGTGTGCAGGCGTCGTTGTTTGTCACATGTTTAGATTGACTACTAACATGACATTGGCAAGTACATGTATCACTGCCCACGGCTGTCTGAGAGGTTCCAGCCTTCATGTGTTGTGTCATCCATATTTTTTTCAATCTATTAAGCCATTTATTTCCAGTTTTTTCTGTGGTTCCTGTTTCATTAAATATGGTGGGAACAGATTGAGGACTTAATCTCCTTTGACTTCCCCTCATAATAAAGCACTCACTTTCAAAATGTGAAGAACACATACGATAAATATCAGAACGAATGTCCGCTTTGATAATTGGAATATATTCTTCTATCATTCCTGTGTCCATTCCAGCATTGCGCAGCCATATTTTGATTTGCTGTTCCTCTTTCGGAAAAGCAAAATAACTTAATTTTGTTTCTTTATTTCCGGGAGTAGTGCAGTTTGAACAAAATTTTGCCATGCATCCTGGCATTTCTACTGCTTATATAAAAAATTATAGTTAGTGAAGAACAAAATATCCATTAAGAAGTTTGGGTATGTATTTAGTAAAATGTTATATATTAAATAAATATTACTATAAATCAACAATCTATTTTATTCATGTTAATGGCTGTGTACTAAAAAAAAGCAATCAATAAAATATTCAATTGATTACATTATTATCTCTCTGTTATTATTTTTAAATAATTAAAAATAATAAAATTAATTATTTGGACTAGATATTTAAATTAAAAAAAAACAATCATTATAATATAATTAAACTAAAATAAACATATATATGTGTATTCAACTAAACAAAAGACAACAACGCTTTAATTTCATAATATAATATATCTTTATTTTAATTTAAGTAGTGATATAAACAAATAATAATTGTTAAATAATATATTATTATTATTATTATTAAATAGAGAATCAAAAAACAAAAAAAAAAAAAAGGTAAATAAAAGTAAAAAATAAGAAAAATGTATAAATACAGCGAGAGACCTATAGAGAAAGATAGAGAGGGTTACATAGAGGAAAAGAGAGAGAGGGTTACATAGAGGAAAAGAGAGAGAGAGGGTTACATAGAGGAAAAGAGGGAGAGAGGTACAGAGGGAAAGAGAAAGAGGAAGAGGTAAAGGGAGAGAGAAAGAGAGAGGAAAAGGAGGGAGTGATAGAGAAAGAGAGAGAGGGGGAGAGAGAGAGGGGGAGAGAGAGGGGGGGGAGAGAGAGGGGGAGAGAGGAAGAGAGGGGGAGAGGGGGAGAGAGGGAGAGAGAGAGAGAGAATGAGGGAGGAAAAAAAGGGAAAAAGGTAGAGCAAGAGAGAGAAAGGGAGAAAGGGAAAAAGGGAGTGATAGAGAAAGAGAGATAGAGGGAATGAGGGAGGGAAACAAAGGGAAAAAGGTAGAGCAAGAGAGAGAAAGGGAGAAAGGGAAAGAGGGAGTGATAGAGGGAGAGAGAGGAAATGAGGGAGAGAGAGGGAATGAGGGACGAAAAAAAAGGAAAAAAGTAGAGAGAGAGAAAGAGGGAGTGATATAAGGAGCGAACGTGGAAGATAGAGGGAGAGTAAGAGGGATAGAAAGAGAGAAAGAGAGAGAAAGGAAAAAAGGGAGTGATAGAGAAAGAGAGATAGAGGGAATGAGGGAGGGAAACAAAGGGAAAAAGGTAGAGCAAGAGAGAGAAAGGGAGAAAGGGAAAGAGGGAGTGATAGAGGGAGAGAGAGGAAATGAGGGAGAGAGAGGGAATGAGGGACGAAAAAAAAAGGAAAAAAGTAGAGAGAGAGAAAGAGGGAGTGATATAAGGAGAGAACGTGGAAGATAGAGGGAGAGTAAGAGGGATAGAAAGAGAGAAAGAGAGAGAAAGGAAAAAAGGGAGTGATAGAGAAAGAGAGATAGAGGGAATGAGGGAGGGAAACAAAGGGAAAAAGGTAGAGCAAGAGAGAGAAAGGGAGAAAGGGAAAGAGGGAGTGATAGAGGGAGAGAGAGGAAATGAGGGAGAGAGAGGGAATGAGGGACGAAAAAAAAGGAAAAAAGTAGAGAGAGAGAAAGAGGGAGTGATATAAGGAGAGAACGTGGAAGATAGAGGGAGAGTAAGAGGGATAGAAAGAGAGAAAGAGAGAGAGAGGAAAAAAGGGAGTGATAGAGAAAGAGAGATAGAGGGAATGAGGGAGGGAAACAAAGGGAAAAAGGTAGAGCAAGAGAGAGAAAGGGAGAAAGGGAAAGAGGGAGTGATAGAGGGAGAGAGAGGAAATGAGGGAGAGAGAGGGAATGAGGGACGAAAAAAAAGGAAAAAAGTAGAGAGAGAGAAAGAGGGAGTGATATAAGGAGAGAACGTGGAAGATAGAGGGAGAGTAAGAGGGATAGAAAGAGAGAGAGAGAGAGAGGAAAAAAGGGAGTGATAGAGAAAGAGAGATAGAGGGAATGAGGGAGGGAAACAAAGGGAAAAAGGTAGAGCAAGAGAGAGAAAGGGAGAAAGGGAAAGAGGGAGTGATAGAGGGAGAGAGAGGAAATGAGGGAGAGAGAGAGAGAGAGAATGATGCAGGAAAAAAAGGGAAAAAAAGGTAGAGCAAGATAGAGAAAGGGAGAAAGGGAAAGAGGGAGTGATAGAGGGAGAGAGAGGAAATGAGGGAGAGAGAGGGAATGAGGGACGAAAAAAAAGGAAAAAAGTAGAGAGAGAGAAAGAGGGAGTGATATAAGGAGAGAACGTGGAAGATAGAGGGAGAGTAAGAGGGATAGAAAGAGAGAAAGAGAGAGATAGAGGAAAAAAGGGAGTGATAGAGAAAGAGAGATAGAGGGAATGAGGGAGGGAAACAAAGGGAAAAAGGTAGAGCAAGAGAGAGAAAGGGAGAAAGGGAAAGAGGGAGTAATAGAGGGAGAGAGAGGAAATGAGGGAGAGAGAGAATGATGGAGGGAAAAAAAGGGAAAAAAAGGTAGAGCAAGAGAGAGAAAGGGAGAAAGGGAAAGAGGGAGTGATAGAGGGAAAGAGAGGAAATGAGGGAGAGAGGGAATGAGGGACGAAAAAAAAGGAAAAAAGTAGAGAGAGAGAAAGAGGGAGTGATATAAGGAGAAAACGTGGAAGATAGAGGGAGAGTAAGAGGGATAGAAAGAGAGAAAGAGAGAGAGAGGAAAAAAGGGAGTGATAGAGAAAGAGAGATAGAGGGAATGAAGGAGGGAAACAAAGGGAAAAAGGTAGAGCAAGAGAGAGAAAGGGAGAAAGGCAAAGAGGGAGTGATAGAGGGAGAGAGAGGAAATGAGGGAGAGAGAGGGAATGAGGGACGAAAAAAAAGGAAAAAAGTAGAGAGAGAGAAAGAGGGAGTGATATAAGGAGAGAACGTGGAAGATAGAGGGAGAGTAAGAGGGATAGAAAGAGAGAAAGAGAGAGAGAGGAAAAAAGGGAGTGATAGAGAAAGAGAGATAGAGGGAATGAGGGAGGGAAACAAAGGGAAAAAGGTAGAGCAAGAGAGAGAAAGGGAGAAAGGGAAAGAGGGAGTGATAGAAGGAGAGAGAGGAAATGAGGGAGAGAGAAAGAGAGAGAGAGAGAGAGAGAATGATGCAGGAAAAAAAAGGGAAAAAAAGGTAGAGCAAGAGAGAGAAAGGGAGAAAGGGAAAGAGGGAGTGATAGAGGGAGAGAGAGGAAATGAGGGAGAGAGAGGGAATGAGGGACGAAAAAAAAGGAAAAAGTAGAGAGAGAGAAAGAGGGAGTGATATAAGGAGAGAACGTGGAAGATAGAGGGAGAGTAAGAGGGATAGAAAGAGAGAAAGAGAGAGAGAGAGAGGAAAAAAGGGAGTGATAGAGAAAGAGAGATAGAGGGAATGAGGGAGGGAAACAAAGGGAAAAAGGTAGAGCAAGAGAGAGAAAGGGAGAAAGGGAAAGAGGGAGTGATAGAGGGAGAGAGAGGAAATGAGGGAGAGAGAGAATGATGGAGGGAAAAAAAGGGAAAAAAAGGTAGAGCAAGAGAGAGAAAGGGAGAAAGGGAAAGAGGGAGTGATAGAGGGAAAGAGAGGAAATGAGGGAGAGAGAGGGAATGAGGGACGAAAAAAAAAAGAAAAAAAGTAGAGGGAGAGAGAGAAAGAGAGAAAGGGAAAGAGGGAGTGATAGAGGGAGTGAGAGGAAATGAGGGAGAGAGAGAGAGAGAGAATGAGGGAGGAAAAAAAAGGAAAAAAGTAGAGGGAGAAAGAGAGAGAAAGAGGGAGTGATATAAGGAGAGAAAGTGGAATATAGAGGGAGAGTAAGAGGGATAGAAATAGAGAAAGAGAGAGAGAGGAAAAGAGAGAATGAGGCCTCGTACACACGACCGATTTTCTCGGCAAGAACCAGCAAGAAACTTGCTGGCAGAGAGGTCTTGCCGAGTAAATCGGTCGTGTGTACGCTGCTATCGGGTTTCTCGTCGAGAAAACCGACAAGAAACCTCGACGAGAAAATAGAGAACCTGCTCTCTATTTTCTCGTCGAGATTCTCCTCGGCATGTTTCTCGACGAGAAAAGTGAGTGTGTGTACACTTACCTGTCCTCCCGGAAGCCCGCGCATGTTCGAAATGAATTCGACGCCTGCGCGGTAGCTTCCTAGGCATACGTAGGGTATACCAAGATGGCGGCGACGGCATCGAATGTGACGAGCGCATGCTCGACGTAGTCGATGACGTCACCGCGTACACTCCTTTCAAAGAACCGCGGGTTCTTTGAAACGAGCGTGTGTACACTCGGCCGGGACAAGTTTCTTGTCCAAGAATCTCGTCGAAAAAAACGACATGTTTTTTTCAACGAGAATCTCGGCCGTGTGTACGAGGCCTAATAGAGAAAGAGGGATAGAGGGAGAGAAAGAGGGAATGAGGGAGAGAGAGAGGGAATGAGGGAGGAAAAAAAAAAGGGAAAAAGGTAGAGCAAGAGAGAGTAAGAGAGATAGAGTGAGAGAAAGAGGGATAGATGGATAAAGAAAGGGAATGAAGGAGAAATAAAAAAAAAATAATTAAAAAACACAAAATATACCAAGAGTACTAATAAGATATTCTTGCATGGGTTTGAAAAATTCAAATCAACTTGTCTTGTGTAATCTAGGAAATAAAAAAAATATAATAAAATTTAATGTTGTATTAAACTAATTTTTTTTGTGTTTTTATAAGATGTGATATATAATATATTTGTTATATTAGAAGCAAAGTGAGACGTGTATATACATAAATATATATACACATACACACACACACACACACATATTTTGATTTATATATATATATATTGTGAGGGGGTTAGCTCGGCAGCGGGTGTGTGTGAGCCCCGGGATGGGCTCCCCACACAAAACAGGCCCAGCAAACGGAGGTTGTGGTTTTCAAAATCAAAAAAGGTGCGGTTTATTTTCTATTTACAGTGACAAAACACAGCAAAGCAAAAGAAACATAACCAAAATAAATCCTGGTCAAGTTGACCTCTGACTAAACATACAGGTTTCCTAACTAACAACTGGGATCAGCCTAGTGCTGTCCTAGTCCCTAAGTCCCTGGTTTTAAATGTCCAAGCAAATAGCCACACAGGCTTTGTCTCACCGCACAGGGGTTCACTCTCCCTAGACAGTCCACACAGGTCTGGTTCCAGGCATGAGCTAACATCTAATGAAGCTGGGAGTTCTTATAGAGGCCTAAATGAGCTGACAAGCTTCAGCTGGCCTCATCAACTCCCTGTCTGTACGACGCCCAGCCCTCTCCCTAGAGGTATGAGTCATCCATGAGCCCACTAGCCTTATACAACTCTCCACCTAGTTGTATAAGTCGGCGTAAAGCCTGAATCTGGGCGAAATATATCTACCCCCCTGGATGCAACCAGGTGACTTTACCTTCCTGCTGTCACATACCCCCCCCCCTCTTGTTTTAACCTCGGGGTTGGAACACCAGCAATCAGGCATTCATGTACTCGAGACAAAGCATCCACATTCCCCATTTGAACGCCAGGGCGATGCTTTACTGTGAAGTTGAATTCCTGGAGGGCCAGGAACCACCTATTCACTCTTCTATTTGTTTCCTTGTTTTGAGCCATCCACTTTGACATGGTTACGGATCACGCTCCGTTAAAGTGCCTACCTAGCAGGTAGTACCGAAGGGAATCTAGAGCCCACTTCACCGCTAAACACTCCTTTTCAACGGTGGCGTAATTTACCTCATGGGACTTCAACTTCCTGCTGAGGTAAATGACTGGGTGCTCTTCCCCGTTCCAGACCTGGGACAATACTGCTCCTAACCCCACATCTGACGCATCACTTTGTACGACAAAGTCTTTAGAGAAGTCGGGTGAGTACAACACTGGCTGGCTACATAAGGCTTGTTTCAAGAATTGGAATGCTGCCTCAGCCTCGGGGGTCCATTTAATCATGACCGACCCTTTCCCCTTCGTCAGGTTGGTTAGGGGCACAGCCTTAGAAGCAAAGTGGGGAATGAATCGCCGATAATACCCAGCGATTCCCAGAAAGGCTCGTACCTGCTTCTTGCTGTTGGGACGTGGCCAACTCTGGATGGCCTCGACTTTGTTGAGTTGGGGTTTTATTACTCCCCTCCCAATGGTGTACCCAAGATATTTGGCCTCCTCCTGCCCAATGGTACACTTCTTGGGGTTAGCCGTAAACCCCGCTTCCCGAACAGAGTCCAGGACTGCTTGCACTTTTGGCAGATGTGAGGCCCAATCTGTGCTATGGACAATTACGTCATCCAGGTAAGCCGCAGCATACTTCCGATGGGGCCTCAGCATCTGGTCCATTATCCGCTGGAATGTGGCCGGCGCATTCTGTAACCCGAACGGCATTCTTTTATATTGGAACGCCCCGTCTGGGGTTACAAATGCGGTTTTCTCTTTGGCCGACTTGGCCAGGGGGATTTGCCAATACCCTTTTGTGAGGTCAAGAGTCGTCATGTATCGGGCTGTTCCCAGCCGGTCGATCAACTCATCTATACGTGGCATGGGGTAGGTGTCAAATTTTGTAACTTTGTTCAACTGACGAAAATCGTTACAAAATCGCCAGCTCCCATCCGGTTTAGGCACCAACACGATGGGACTAGACCAATCACTTTGGGACTCCTCTATCACCCCTAAGTTCAGCATTTTCTGTACTTCCTCCCGTATTGCCTCCCGTCGAGCCTCTGGGATCCGATAGGGTTTTAACTTCACCCTTTCACCGGGCGGGGTAATGATGTCATGCTCTACCCCAGATGTTTGTCCCGGCAGCTCAGAGAACACCTCCTTGTTGCGAAGCACAAACTCCTTAACCTCCTGTTGTTGGGGTTGTGACAAGGTGGCTGCTATTCCAACCTCAGGAATCACGCAACCAGTTTGAGCTGGTGACCAAGTGTCTGCGACTAGGGACTCTCTATCCCTCCAGGCTTTCAACAGATTAACGTGATAGATCTGTTCGGGCTTTCGCCTTCCTGGTTGTCTGACCTTGTAATTCACTTCGCTCACTTTTTCCATTATCTCGTAGGGGCCTTGCCATTTGGCAAGGAATTTACTTTCAACCGTAGGGACAAGTACCAATATCCTATCCCCCGGGGAAAAGGTACGGGTCTTGGCTCCACGGTTGTACACTCTCTGCTGTGCCAACTGCGCTTGGGCCAAATGTTCCTTCACGATGGGCATTACCTGTGCAATTCGATCTTGCATCAGGGCGACATGCTCAATCACACTCCTGTGGGGAGAACTCTCACTTTCCCAAGTTTCCTTGGCAATATCCAACAGCCCTCTTGGGTGTCTCCCATACAGTAACTCAAAGGGGGAGAATCCCGTAGAGGATTGGGGCACCTCCCTAATAGCAAACATCAAATAAGGAAGTAAACAGTCCCAATCCTTTCCATCTCTATCCACCACTTTCTTCAACATTTGTTTTAGGGTTTTGTTGAATCTTTCAACCAGCCCATCGGTTTGGGGGTGATACACAGACGTACGCAATTGCGTCACTTTGAACAATTTACACAGCTCTTTCATAACCCGGGACATAAAGGGTGTACCTTGGTCCGTAAGCAGTTCTTTACAAATACCCACCCGGCTAAAAACAAGAGATAGCTCTTTGGCTATGGTTTTGGCCGAGGTATTTCGGAGAGGGATCGCTTCTGGATAACGGGTGGCATAGTCCATTATAACTAATATGTACTGGTGCCCCCTAGCGGACTTGATTATAGGACCTACCAAATCCATGGCGATCCTCTCAAACGGGACCTCAATGATGGGTAGAGGGACCAGCGGGCTACGGAAATGTGGCATCGGGGCCAACCTCTGACACACAGGGCAGGAGGAACAATAATTTTCTACGTCCTTCATCACCCCCGGCCAATAGAATCTCTGTAATACCCTCTCTCGGGTTTTCTCTGTCCCCAGATGACCTCCAAGAATGTGCCCATGGGCCAACTCCAACACCAACTTCCTGTAAGGTTTGGGCACCACAAGCTGCTCAACGGTTTCTTCTGCCCTTTTTGCCACCCGATACAGTAGGTCCTTCTCTACGCTGAAGTATGGGTAAGTGCAGGTATTATCTGGGTTCACTAACTCGCCATCTATTTTCACTACGTTTTCCCGTGCCTTTATTAGGGCGGGGTCTTTCAACTGTTCTGTGGCAAAGTTTTCCCTGTGAACCTCAAGATCAGAAAACTCCACAGACGGTAGGTTTTCGTCTGAGGAGGTGGGCTCCTCTCCAGTTTCTTGAGTCTCCCCTGCCAATACTGATAAGGGAAATTCCGGAGAGTCCTCACCACTCTCAGGGGAGTTCTGGCTATCACATTCCTGGTACATAGGGGCACCAGTGAGGGGCTCAGGATCATCCCACAGTTCCCAGAACTTCGGAAAATCCCTTCCCACAATGGCGTCATGCGGTAACTGAGATACTAAGCCCACTGGATGAGAGAGGGTACCTTTGGGGGTCTCGAAACACACTGTAGTCACTGGATACTCTCGGGTGTCCCCATGCACACAAATAACAGCTACCTTGCTATTCCCAGAGACCTCTGTTTTAACTAACTCAGCCTTTATCAGGGTCACAAGGCTACCTGAATCCAGCAATACCACAACATTTCTACCATTAACACACATTTTGCATAAATGTTTCTCAGTTCCTCGAATGGCAGTGCATGCGACTGTCGCACACAGCGACTGACGTCTGCCCGTCAGAAAGTCACACTGCATGGGTTCCTCCACAACCGGGCAATTGGCTGCAATATGTCCCGCTTGCCGGCAGCGGTAGCAAACGATCCTTCTTGCCGCCTCTTGAGCCGCTGATTTCCCAGGCTGTTCTCGCCAAACTTGGGGTAGAGCTCCCACCCTCTCACTCTCTCCACCCTCACCCCTTGGAATCCTCTTATCCGCCCCTGGGGATGGTCTGGTCTTAGGGTGGAAAGTCCGAGTGTCTCTGGAAGAGGCCGTCAGGTTCTCTGTAGCCAAGTATTTCTCCACACGATCCACAAGACCATCGGCCGTCTCTGGGTCTCCATGGCTTACCCACTTTTGGATGGCAGTAGGAAGAGCTCTCAAAAACCGATCC